>CM031242.1:638267313-638867313 GCA_018340775.1 Taxus wallichiana var. yunnanensis | reverse complement strand
TTTGGAGGATATGCTCAGGATGTACGTGATGGATCAGCAGTCTAAGTGGGAGGAGTATCTGTATCTTGTGGAGTTTGCCTACAATAATAGTTTCAGAGTTCTATAGGCATGGCTCCTTTTCAGGCCTTGTATGGTAGGGAGTGCAGGACACCCCTTAGCTGGGATAGATTGGAGGATAGAGTATCCTAGGACCAGCTCTTTTGTAGGACATGGAGCAGGTAGTGTTGATCAGGAAGAGATTGTAGGAGGCACATGATAGGTAGAAGAAGTACGCTGATCAAGCATAGGACCGAGCGTAATTTTGATGTGGGCATGAAGGTATTCCTTCATGTTAGACCACATAAGAGCCCGATCCATTATGGAAAAGGTTCTAAGTTAGCTCCTGGTTCGTTGGACCTTTTGAGATCTGGAGCGTATCGGCCCGTTGGCTTACCATCTAGCATTGCCACCCAGCTTGTCTCATGTACATGATGTGTTTCATGTTTTTGTTCTTAGGAGATACATCACAGATCCTTCTCATGTGCTAGATTGGACATCATTGCAGGTACAAGATCAGGGGCAGGTGATGGTGGAGCCCATCATATCATCGATCGCAGGACCCTGGGCCTTCGAGGTAGAGAGATTGATCAGGTACGAGTGCAGTGGGATAGATATGATGAGACTGCAGCCACTTGGGAGGATGCTACTGCTTTACGAGTGTAGTTTCCACATTTGTTCCAGTGACTTCCAGGAGGAAGTCGAGTCTAAGGGGAGGGGGATGTAGTGCCCACTTTCCTTGGACACTATTTAGATACTGATCTTGACACTATTGATCATATTTTGGACATAATTATGTTTTGATGTAGTATGATGTGTATATGCTAGATCATGGATTCCTATGGACATTATTATGTTTTGCTTAGTATGATGGTTAGATGTTAGACTATGGATTAATATTGATCTAGATTCAGTTATTATGCTTGAGGATCATTGAGACATTATTATTATTATGTGGATGATGATATACTAGTTGACATGGACAGGTTATTGATGTTGATTTTAGACATGTGACATTGATATTATGAATAGCTCTAGTATAGAAATCTATTGGATGATGATATAGTTGCAAATTGAATTTAAATGATAAATGTTAAATTCTTGATAATGTTGTGATTTGGATTTAATAATTGTATATGTTGCTTATATCATTTGGATGTTCTGATATGGCCATGAGGCCGAAGGGGTATATTGCATTTTGCGGTTAAAAATCACAACAATGTCGGGGGATTGGAGACTAACCATATTGGAATTTAGTGTGAAATCAACAAGGGTCACCATGGCAACTGTGTTTGATTGGTGTGTTATGTTGTGTTAGGATTTCCATTAGTGTGACCTTGGGGCATATGTGTGTTTTATTTGTATGTTCCCTTTTTAATTATTGTTGTGTGTATTTTATTTGTAATGTGCTCTTTATTTTAATTATTTTAATGTGATAGTATAATGTGAGAGTCTTATAGTTAAATTTTAATTAAATTAATTGGGATGTGGAATATAAATTAAATGTTATTGTCTTGGTTGAAAATGAAAATTGACTTATATATATTATAACCATGTGGTAATTAAATAAATCTTTATAAAAGATTGTAATAAATAAATGTCATAAATATAAATGCATGTGTAAGAAATTGTAAGAGGATGTAAGAGTTGTGTAAGTGAAATGATAGATTGTGTAAGGCAGATTTTGGAGTGTAGAACACTCCATCCTCTTTGAAACTCGGATTTGGTCTTGGGAGCCTAAATTGGAGGCTTGTGGGACAAGTTAAACTTGTCCCACACCTCTCAAAACCTCCACCAACCATGATTATTATTTTGGAGTCAAAATCAATCTATTTTATTGTATTTTGACATAAATTTGTGTAAGTATTGATTGCACTTGTCTTACAAATTTTAAATGCATTCCTTTTGGGGTATGGGCTACATTGTGTGTGTAAGTAATTTTGTCATTTTTATTTAATGGTGATTTGTTGTTGATGTGGATTGCACTCTTGGGGAAGGAAGAAAAATGATGTGGCATCCCACTTGGAATCCACATCATCCTCTTCCACCCTCTCCTTTAAAATTTGAATTCCTCCTCATTTTGAGGTTGTTGAAGGTTGGAGATTTCACTCTTGGGTCAAATTTCTCTTGCATTTTGGAGCTTGCTTTGTGGAAGAAGTGGATTTTCTTGTGCATACATTTACCTTGCTGATTTGGGACTGGTTTTTGGTGAAATAAAGACTATTGTTTTGGAAGCAAGTCTCCATTATGGAGAGGTAGGCTCTCACTTTTTAAAATTGTTGTTTTTCCCTCTTTTAGCATGAATTTTGAATGTGTTTGTGTTTGCAATTCTTAGAGGGATGGGTAGAATGCTTAGGGCATGGTGTGGAGAGAAGACTATGAGGTTTATCAGAGGAGGGATAAGGGATTTACCATTGTTATTTGTTCTTGGGAGGGAATGTTGGTTTGGGATCCACCTAGGAAAGGAAATTGCTTGCATTTCCTACTTTGGGGAGGTATAAGGGATAAATTTGGAGGAGGGATAAGGAGGGGTTGAGGAGGGATAAGGTTTATGGGATTGCTATATTTTGGTGGTTTACTTTTGGTGGATGCCCAAAATTCAACTTGGGAGGCATAAGGAGACCTCCATAGTTCTTGCTCTTGCTTGGCTTGCTTGCTTGGAGAAGGAGCCTTTGTTTTGATTGAAATTGGTTGTTGTAGTTGAGAACTACATCTTTTTGTTTGTGCATTTCCTTGTGCATGTGAATGTATGTTATATGTGAAGAAGCTATGTTGCCATGTGTTGTTTCATCATGTTCCATTCCAATATGGTTGGGGCTCGGGGGCCAATGGGGAAAGATGGCTTCTCTTTTCCCATTGGATGTCTTGGTTGGGTGGAGAGCGTTGCCTTTCCCCCTTCCTTGTTGTGATCAAAAAAGATGAAAGAAGAAGAAAACAGCATGTTGCTTTGTTTGGAGAAGAATTCAGTTTGACAGTCATCTCCTTGAGTAGATTTGAATGTAACCTTTCCCACTTCGAGTGGATGAGTGTATATATATTTTAATGTGAAATGATGGCATTGTAATGGAAGTTGTAATTGAATTGAGAAATGTAAAGAAGAATTATATTCCTTGTTTTACTTGGAAAGAAAATGTGAAAGATGTTTCATACTATGTATTGGACAAATTGAAATCAAATTGAAAAGGAAATCAGTTGTAAGTTATTTGAACTATCAATAAAGTGTTGGAAATGATTCTTTTAAATTTTATATGGCAATGTATTCTAGATTTGTATTGTTGTCCTTGAAAGAAATTTTTTTTGAAAAATAAAATAAATAAGAACCTCTGTTTTGGAATGTTAAAAGATGCATGTGGAATGAAAAAATTTGATTCTTGAAGATGAGTTTCAAAAATTGAAATCAAATTTTCATTTTGAATTTAGAATGGATGGATGAAATTAGAATATTGAAAGATGATTAATTAGAATTCTTATGCACATTGAAAGTTGACAAATTTTGTTTCAAATTTGTTAGGAACAATTCACTGTTTTGAAGTTCAATTCTAGCAATTCACTTTTTAATAAAAGAAAAGTTGCACATTTATACTTCTAATTAACTTAAAAAATATATAAAAATTAATTTAGACTATTTAAACTAAGGAATTGACAAAGAAACTCAGAGAAACAATTTAACCATTCCAATTTTAAATTAATCAATTTTGAACTTAAGTGGTTTTTTCTCTCAAAGGAGAAAAATACAACTTGAATAATGTAAATTGAACCTTCACTAAAACATTCTAATTCTTCCCTAAGTTATCATTCCCCATGTCAATTTGACATGTTGAGTGGAAGAAGAATTCAAATTTTATCAAATCTTACAAGTTTGAAAAATTGCTAGTTTTAAAATTATAAACCCTGCAGATCGATTTCTTAAAATTGACCCTTGAAACTTCACCAAATTCTAAAATTGATGATTTTTGTGCAAAGAGGACTCGAGAGATTTCAGAAAGTCCTTTTTTTCCTAAAATGGAGCTTCCTATCAAAAGTTATGGCCATTTGAAGTTTTACTTCAAAATGGCCATCCCAAACCAAAAATGAAATAATTCGACCTTAGAAAAATTTAAATTTTGAACTTTGGAAAAATTTCTAAAAATTTCCATAGCCCCGCCACCCTCTCATCCTATCAAAATTTCCACGTGGCACCTTGGAGGGGCGGGCCCTTAATAAAAACTTAAAATTTTAAAAAATTTTGCCTTGGGAAAATTTTCCAATTTTCCCTTGCAACCCCGCGGCCCCCAACCAATCACGTGCTGACACGTGGTAGTGGGGGGAGGGTGTGGATCAAAACACAAAAAAATTAACAATTTTTGCATTTAGAAAATTTTCACTTTTCTCCCCATAACCCCGTGGCCCCGCACCAATCACGTGCTGACACGTGGCAAGGAGGGCCGTGGATTTAGAATTGAAAACTTAACTTTTTACACTTTTGGAAAAATTTCACTTTTTCTCCACGACCCGCATCCCTGTAGCCAATAGGGTATTGACACGTGTCCCCATGGGTGTGTAGGTCCATGCAATTCTTTTAACCTTTTAACCCCTTGGGTGAAAAATCCAAATTTCCTCGCCGGCCATGACCAATCACAAAGTGCCACGTGGCCATTTGGGCAAGTGCGGAGGCATGGAGGAAAATTTTCCTTTGGAAAATTGAAAACTTGGTTTTGGGAAAAATTTCATGTTTTTCCCCATGACCCACCGCCGAATGAATCACGTGATGACATGTGGCATTTGGAATTTTTTTCCCAATTTTCTCCCTAACCCCGTGGACCTCCAAGGAAAATTTTCCCCTAAAACTCCGCCCGGCCATAACTTGAGTTTTATAAGGAGTTAGGAGGACTTATTTATATGGTTGGAAAGGTGAAGAAATTTCCTATCCAATGAGCCTAGTTTAGGAAATTTTTGATAAATCTAAGTGTGTTAAAAATCTAGTTGAAGTTCAGGGCTTGATAGAGAGTAGGCCTTGGGATAAATTTCTCCCTGAACCTTAGTAAAACTTGTAACCTCCAAATTGGAACCTTGTAAACTTGTTATAAGATAAAAATGGAAATCTTGTGTTTGGTTAATTAGAATTTTTCAGAACCTATTTAGTTTCAAACTAGTGTCTTCTACTTGTTTGTAGACCCTTCTTACAAAAAAAAAAAAAATTATTCCATAATTTTCCTAGTTTTAGGTAGTAGAAAGTGAACATATGGCTATAGAATAATCCATAGTATAGTAAGAAATGTAATTGTATATAATTTACTTCCACGAAGAGGAAATTCACAAAGGTGGGCAAATCGATTAAAAGCCCTTCAACAAGAGAGAACAACCTTAAAAAATAATAAGAAGAGTGATGTGGATCAAAACCACATAAAATAATTGGAGGAAGAGTTGCTTATTAAAGAAATGAAATAAATAGAAGAGGAAGTCAAAAGGCCACATCTCAAAAATTAGAAGAATCTGAAAGGAAGAGGTGGAAGAAAAGAAAAGAAATTTCTAGAAGAACAACGAGAAAGCCATGGAAGTGGCTAGAAAAAGAAGATAAAACAAGAGAAATAGAGAGAATAATAAGAGAAACAAAAGGAAATTGAGAAAGGTAAAAATATAGTGAAGAAGAACAAAAGAAAAAGGAGTTGGAGGATGCGAGATAAGAAGTAAAAAAGAGGAGACAAAGAAACAATAACTAGAAAAGTAGAAAAAGGAACAAGAGGAGGCGGGAGGAAATATAAAGAAGAGGTAGAGAAGAAAAAAAAAAAGAACAAGAGAAATAGAAGAAGATAAAAGAATAAAGAAAAAAAGAAAGAAAAGAAGGAGAAAGAGGAGACATAAAATAAGGAGAAGGAAGAGGAATAATAAAAGGTGAAGGAAGAACAAGAAAAGAAAGAGAAGGAATCAAAAGATGAGGAAAAATAAAATAAGGAAAAAGAAGAAAAAGAAAAGAAATAAAAGAAGAAGAGGAAATAAACAAAAACGAGAGAAGAAGGAATGGAAGGAAAAAATAAGAAATAAAAAAGAAGCGAGAAGAAAAAAAGAAACATGAAAAGATAGAACAAGAGAAGAGGGCACAATAATAGAAGGAAAAATAGGAACAAGAAGAACTAAAGAAGGCATAAGAACAAAAGAAGGTACCATCAACATCATCCATAGATATGTACACAAGTATGGTACCAACACAAACACTTAGAGACTCTTTGGCCAAAATCAAACAAGCATTGCAACAAAAGAAAAAGGATCAATCAATACAATTGTAGCAAGGGGTGGTGGAACAAACCACAAATGGATTTAAGGTATATTTGAATAAACTCTCCCCTACATATAAAAAATTATAGCTAAGTTTTTGAATAAAGTGCCAAACAGGATTGGATGTAGCGGTGAGTGGATATGGAAGAGATTATGCATAAAATACTATCCTCCATCCAAATAGAAAAGGTGTACATCATCATAGATTCCAATCCCCAAGTAGAGGTGGCCACAAAGAATGAAGTGAAATAAATCCTAAAAGAAGATACAATTATTTTGGAAGTAGAAAATAAGAAAATATGTGAGAACGTTGTGGAAGAGTACAAATAACAAATTCTAAAACCACATACTATGGAGAACCAGAAAAGGAGAGTGGGAATGTAATCAGTGGTTCACAAGTTGGAAAAATAAAATAAATAATGTCGCAATCTACTACACTTATACAATAGGATGGATTAGTGAGACCCAAAAGGAAAAATAGAGCTTGATAAGTTAAAGAAACAAATTCATGTGACCTTAACAGTGTAGTATGACATCGGTAAGCACAAGGATGGAATGAAAATATGAAAGCTATCGAGTTTTTAAAAAAGCATCAAATATAGAAAAGGGCGTGAACTAAAAATATAATGGATATGCAAGAGTGTAGCACACCATTAAACATAGATCTTGTTAGAATGCAACAAGAGCTTACAAATTACCATAATAGATGGAATTAAGTTCATGAAAAATTAGCACCATCTAAAATTCTTTAGTTGATCTAGGAGAACTCAACTTCAAGAATGGGTAAAGAAGATAGATACACATTTGGAGTTGTGGTATAATTTTGAGAAGAACATTACACCACAGATTACAAAATTCATCCCCATGCTCCACCATAAAGAATAAAAAGAGGCATGGTGTCCCATAAGTCCATTTAGGAGAGTTGAGTGAGGAAATTTTTCCCTATGCTAGACATTTAAGTTTTTAGGGATTAATGTCTATGGTATCCTAAGGTGGCATCCCGTAAGTACGGTCGAGCAAGGGAAATTTTACTTATGCCAAACATTTAAGTTTTGGGAGGTGATGCCCATATTTTTCTCAAGGTCAAAGAAAGAGAAATATTTCACTATAATTTTTATGATGAAGACATGGTTCTTCATCCTGTTGTTGTCTCGAGGATGAGACAAGGTTTGAAGTTGGGGAATGATGTTGACATGGTTCTTCATTGAATTTTGAGTAAGCCATAGATGTAAGGAGATAGCCATCAAAGTCATGAAGATTCCGCAAAAGACTGGAACAATCCATGGGAAACAGGAGGAAAGCCATCATATATTGACAAATCTACAAGTACACTAGATAAGTCGTGATACATTGAAGGAAGCCGTGATACATTCAAGGAATCCATAATACATTTTAGGAAGCTGTAGAAGATGGCACAAAATTGTGGAACAAACATAATTCAAGACAGACGAGACAGAAGCCGAGAAAGGTGGGAATCAAAAGAAGTGACTCTTGCATTTTTTTATTTTGTATATTTATTACAATTAATCTATTGTGTATGGGAACAACAAAAAGCAAGATATGAGTGAGTACCAAAAGATAAATATATGATTGATATGTATGAGTAAGATATATGAGAGAGAATAGAGATGATTAGTGTATGAGAATGAGAATAATGTAATGAATGTTGAAATCTGAATAAAGATTGATGTTTTGGAGAAAAGTTGGTTATGTGTTTTAACATTCTTTCTTTTCAAAACTTAGAATAGTTTAATTTTCTCATGTTCATCAATAACAATAGGTTGAAATTCTTAAGCCCCACATTATTGTTGTGGTTTAAGTTCAAAATATGTTAAACATCACCTCACCTTGTAAATTAACACATCATGTTCATGTATTTCATTATAAACATAAATTTAGTCACTTTTAAAATTCTATTTAGTGGATGACACTTGTCACTTCACTAGGCCTAAACATGGGACTTACATTAGAAATGTGGGTGTGTTATAACTTCATCTCAGAATAGACCTAAATTATTGATCCTCATATATTGAAAAGTGAAAAATATTTATAAATAATTTAATAAGTCATAATTTTCATCACGTATCTATACATGGAAGCATCCTGATGTTGTTCAGGACACTTCACAACTTTAAATTTTCATTGAATATTTGAGTATCTCAAGCATGGGTAAACAAGATTAAGAAACATATCTTATGTGGCTTCATCACATTTGTTTTATTATCAGTTATTTGATGGAAATCAATGTACAAACCTGAGATATACAAGTAGGTGAGATGAGGACATGTGGCAAGATCCCGTTATTAAAAATTCCACCTCACCATCTAGACTTAATTCATAAATCTGTGTAGTGTGGGGAAGTAGGATTTCAACATGTGGCAACATCCCAATCAATAAGCTTCCATCACATCATTTTTTCAAAGGTTACGGAGCACGGGGATGTAGAAGAACGTGATTATGCAATGTGTGTAATCAACGATTCATAATCCAAACTTAAGTGTAACATTAAATTTAGAATCAAAGCTGTTGGTGCTATATGTTTTTAAATCACAAATTGGATTAGATAGTTAATGCAAATTAACATGATAATTCCACATGTGTGGTGAGCGAGTTATAATCCTTAAATGTCGACATTGGATGTTTTGAAGCATAAATTAGATTGGAACGTTACATGACATTAACGCTTACTAGTTATGAAGTAAAAATTTAAACATTTTACAAGTACAGTCACATGAAATACAAAGTGAAAAACACCATATATTTAGAAATAATCCATTCTATTGAAAAACTACAAACACGAAGCCAATGGGCAAACAACACGAGAGAAGGAAAGAGAAGATAAGGGACTTTGAACAAGGTATTCACATAAGATTTTCTCAAGTTTTGTATTGTTATGGTGTTATATAATTGAAGTAAGAAGGAATGTGAGTCGTGATAAAGGAAATAGAAATTTAGAAAGCATAAAAAACAATTTTAAGGTAAAAATCTATCAAAATGGCCTCTATAATTAGATATACTTAGTACACCAAGTGTTTAGGCAATAAGTTTAAGAATTACAGTGATATATTTTGGGATATTGAAGGATATTAATAAGTTCTACCTTCATCTTGTTGTTGTCAAGCTTGAAGATTTTCCATGTTATGATTTTCTTAGCTAGATCCTCACCAATACCTTGTTTAATAAAGCACACCTAATAATAATATTGACTAGAAACTTTCTTTCCATTTAAGAAGGAGACATATACTAGGAAATGTATTAGCTCCCAACTCTAAACTATAGTTAGACACAAGAAGCAATAAAGGAATGTCTTGATAGGGTCAAATTTATGGATATAATCCATGAATGGGAAGCAAAAGGTGTCCATTTAACTTAGAAGGAAGAAATGAAGTATACAATTGTTTCATTTAGAAAGGGAATAAGAGTGGAAATTATCCTTTTGAATCACTTATATGGTAAGGAAAATGATATTCATGTTGATAAAGCGATAGGTCTCACTTTGTTAGCCCACATTCTAAAAGAGGAAACAAATTATTTCAAAAACATTGTATAATATGAGTTGAGGGAATTTTCTTGTAGATTTAGGGCAAGAAATTTAGGTATTTATATGGCATCCTATTTATTTGGTATTGTTTATGCTGACATGAAATTCAATAGTGAAATTCTACCCAATTGGAACCCTCTGTCACCTCAACCAATCTATGTGTCATTTCATAATATTTTCAAACACAATTATACAAAGTTTTTGTGGGAGGTGTGTGACATTTTCTACCCTATTGTTTATAAAGTTTTGTATGATAGAAAGATTCTAAGAATTCTTGATCATATCAGAAATCATATCATGGTTTTTGTTGCATATTGGTTCTATCCACAATGAACATTGATTAGGATTGAGAGTTACCTCACTGGATCATGAAAAATCCCATTGCATGTACCTAATGAAATTACAACCATAGAAGTGGAAGATCAATATGTCCATGGAGTAGGAGGATGGATAAAAATGAAAATTCAAAATCCATATCCATTTTTCCATTTAGGATTTATATACATGAATTACAAACCTTTCCCTAGCTTGTTAAGTTGTTAAGGGAGTGGTCCCCTTTAGTGTTGGGGTCCAAAGCCATCTTCAGGGATTGAGACCCACATGATAGTGTGGAAACTTATTTTTTTATCACTAAGAGGGATAATTAATCATACATACAAACATGAATATCATATAGATGATGATATCTACCTAAACCGTCATGATGAACAAGAGATAAGGGAGAAATTGATAATGAGCAAAGAGAAGCGGGAAGATAAATATCCTAAAGAAACTAATTCACCCTAGCTTCAAAGGCATATTTTAAAAGGTATTCCTCCTTCCTTCTAAGCCCCATTATTTTCATTTTCAATCAGTTTTATCATTCAAGCCTCCCATCCATCAACTCAAGTTGGACAATCTCCAACACAAGGAAAAGGGAAGTCCCAATTTTATCTTCCACCACTACTCCTCCAATACCAAAAGGAATAGCTTCCTATGGATATTTTCCACTTCTTTCTTCTCAATCTCTATAAATCTTAGGTATTCTTGGATCTTCAACTATTTATTTTAGTGCCTCATGTTTCACCACAATGTTGTGTATAAAAAAATAAGGTAAAGGTGAGGTGAGGAGGAATACCTATGAATTCGAAGAAGGTTGTACACCATTGAGAAGACCAGGTTGATCATGAAGAGATCATTTTTGGATAGGAAGGACTACCTGTAGAATCACAACAATACCACCAAATAAAGTTAAATAACATATGACAGTGGACTACTAGCGCATGCTAGATGCGAGACGCGTTTGATACTTACTATGAGCGTCATCAATCCACTATTTTAAAAATAACTTAACATAAATAAATGCCAATAAAAGAAAGGTCATATTGTAATGATATGATTTAGGTATCTCATATGCTAACAATAGACTAGATTTAAGCTAAATATTGAATATACAACTAAATCTATAGAAGGCAGGGTGTTGTTAAGGCTGGAAGGTGTGGTAGAGGTGTTTAGGAAGGTCTGGGTGAGATTGGGTAATGTTTGGGAAGGTTTTGGGTAAGTTAGGAGCTCATTGGTTTGAGCTAAATCACCGATCCACGAGAGGCTTGTATCAGTTGGGTAACTAATGTCGATACTTGGTAATATTTGAAGCCGGTGGGTGGCTAATGCGGTATGGGAAATTGGGTGTAAGGATTAAAATGAGGCGGTTTTGATCTCTCCGTGATTGCGCAGAGAGTTGAGGAGGCTTAGGTAAGGTGGTATGATTTTATTAAAGACTTAGAGATGAATAAATAGGCATTTAGGATGGGTATAGTGGTCAAATGGGCAAGTGGTTGGGTGGAGGTGAGGTAGAAGAGATTCGGGAAGGGTAGAAGGCTATAGAAAGAAAATAAATGATTAACAACCAAAATTCGAAAGAAATGATAAGATGGAAATCACTTACTTGTAGATTGGAAGCTGGTTGTAGAATTAATATTTGTGGTTGAAGAAGAGACAATTTGCGATCCCGTGTAGTAGTAACAAAAGGCTTTGGACTTCCCTATGAGTGATCTAATGCTCTGGAACACACTAATGCTTTGTGGATGTTGTGAATTCTTGGAATGATCTCTAGTTCATTGTGAGGTCACTTGGATGCTTGAGAATACCAATGCTAGAATGCCCAAAAGCCTAAGATAATATTTAGAGCTTGGTGAATCAGTTGGAATTGTATTCTTAACATAACTGATGCTGGTTCCGTCACCGATGCCAGCTGAGGGAAAACCGGCGTCGGTTAGGGAAAGATGGTTGTTTTTTCCTAAAAATAACTAATTCTTTCCCTTTTCTAATGTGATTGAGAATGGTTTGGGTCAAGAAGACTGATTCTTGCTTATAGTGGCAGGATTTTGATAGGAGCAGTGGTTAGTCATTAATGAAAATTTGAGAATAAGTTTTAGTTAGGTTTAGAATGAGTTATGGCTAGTTAAGGCAAGTTGTTAAGTTAGGGTTAGGTGGTAAGGATTTGGGAATGAGTCCAAGGTGAGGTAGAAATGAATTTAATTTAGGTAATTAAATTAATAATGATGTGAGATAATAATTAATTAGAAGTGACATAGAGGGTTGTGATCCAATTTTGGGTTTCTACACTTCCACAATAATTAAAGTATCTAATTAAGCAATTCCAATGTAAGAATTCGATATATAAGCTTCAAGAATAGTGTAGATAAAAATCACACTTTCTACTTACATCATTCCTCTAAGTATGTAAATATATGCATGATTCCTAAGTAATAAAGCTAGCCATTAAAAACACTTGTTTTGATTTTACATTGATGTATCCTTTTGATACTCTTATCATTTTCTTTTCTCAAATGGCTACTTTACTTTTGGAAATTAGACAACATGTGAGCCAACTTTGTATTTCCCATTATATCTTTTGAGCATCTCAGATAGTACCACCCATTAGGGACAAGAGCTCCCAAGTGCTATTGTCCCCTTTGGGTGATTTATTCCTTTTCCATCCTTTTCTCAAATTTTAAATTCCACATCATTTGTTATATTTTCTAAATTACTACCCATCATTTTGGGTCATCCTTTTTAGTTTTTAATGAAAAAATTCAAACAAGGGAATCATATATATACATGAATTAATCACTATTATTAGGGGTTGGACAATTTGGGCTATTACTTACTATCTACTACTTGGGAAAATATCAACATTCAAGGACTACATTTTGGGCTGCATTATTCATTGCATAGGAGGGGTTATTTGAATTACATCTCACACATTCATCTTAGGGGAAAATTAGTTATATCCCACTATCTTGGTACGAATGGCACAAGAGAAACCTAACTTCAAGGGACACAATTCAATCAAACACAAACTATAACTATATAGAGTCTAAAATTTAGTGCAACTCTTGGTGATAATCATATTGGGGTGACTACCGAGGTCATTCAAAATCAAGTATATAAAATATTTGTTTAATCTAATATTTTCTTGAGCCTTGTGTAGGTAGGTAGGTTTTTTTAGGTTCAAGTGTGACATTAAAACCCTAAGAAAAGAGGATGTGACAAAGATTGAAAATAATAAGATAAGATCAAACCACGAGAAGATTAGAAGAATATGTATTTATAGGAAACTAGCACCTAATTCAAACACTAGAGCCTAGGCGGTCATGTATAGCCACATGTGTAATTTTACTCCTAATATTTTCTACACTTAATTTTTTATTGTTAATAGTGCTTGTATGAGCATATTTACTCAAGAAAAATAATATTTTTCTCTACAATGGATACTCTACTCGGGGCATTTGAGAAATGTATAGCCACATGTACAATTTCCCATTTACAATAAATTGTTTATTCTTGATAATACTTGTATTACATTCATATATGTAAACAAAATAAAATTCACAACAATTTTATACCTTTTACTAAATACACTTTCTTCGTCATGATTTACCATTTTATGACCTTTTTATAAACGTACAAAGTCTCAAATCAAATTTGGATCCTAGGAGTTCAAGTATATTTTATTTTTACAATTCTAAAATGTCCCTACCCAACATCTTGAGTCTAAATATCTACACTACTTACACCTAATTATAAGAGGATTCAACTTATAATATTTATAACACCTACTTGAATGTGAGACTTGAATAAAAAGTATTTATTGGCTCAAACAATTAGTATACATATTGATACCATATATACTTAATTTTGTAATAATATACATGAATATATGAAAAGTGGTACACTCAAATTGAACTGAATTTTGCTTATATTAGTTAAATAATCTAAATTTTTGAAAAAGAAAGCAAGGGAAATTAATTTGTTTAGCTTGTATGCATTTAATTGATTTGTTCATCCATAAGTCAAGGTGTTTAGTGCATGGAGGTCTCATGTTTAAGACCTTTTCAAGATGAGGTTATGTTGGATATACAATGGTTATACACTAGCACATAGGTGGTTGTGTATAACCAATGTCTCTCATGCCACTCAAGCGTACTAATGATAAACACTTAGGATATCTTATCTAATCCCACACTATCTTTGTACCATGTCAATCATGTACATCTCCATGATGTGACTGTGGCTTCCAATAATAAAATTATATACCTTATTTGTGTAAATATCTATAATATATGTCACCCAATGATATAACATGTATGGTCTCCAAGTCACCATATGTAACTATAGGTCGTGAAATTTCTGCCGATAGAAAGTAATGTTCCCCACATGACCTCTCTAGCCCACACCTATTATCTCACATCTAAAGGATTAGGGATCATCAGGATTCCTCAAAAAAATACCAATTAGTCACCCAATCACAATATGATCCCATGTACATATCCACAATAGAGTGGCTAGACCCAAACTCTACATACCTCTATACACAATCCAGTGTAAATATCTATACATGTGTGTAAAAATGCATTGCCCCGTGAGAATAACTCATTCTCCATCATTCATATCATTACACCTATCAATACCAATTGAAAATGAGTTATGGTCTTATCAAGAATTAAATAACCACCGAAAAGAGCCATCAAATATATCGGCGGTCGAGCTACCATATTGTCATCTATGCACTTGTCTAGGTACGTCATCATCCCCTCTTTGGGTATGTTCTCCAAGCAAAATAAGTCCTATATGTTCCCAAGAATCCATGTGTCATCTCCATCAAACTCCACCAATATAGCCTAAATCGGCACCCATAGGATCGATGCACACCTTCCAAAATAATTGTCATCTCTACAATCGATAATCGAATGTATGACTCTCACTATGCCACCTTTCAACCAATGTGGTTAGTAAGAAATGATATAGTATGATATGTGACATCTGAACAATGTAGGTCATCCCTGTCACCTCTAATAATGTGATGAACTATCACCATTGATCGTGTGTAAATATCTTCTAAATTGTCTGCAACCATCTGTGACCCTCCCTGCTATGCAGTGACACTCCCACACGTCGAAGCTAGTGGTCTCTCCTATAAATCATTCAAAAACATAGTTAAAATTAATTTTCTTCTATCCTAACCTTCCAAACTTCTTCTAAAAATCACTTGATGATGTTAGCGCACCCTTTTCTATGCTAGCACACCCTTTTTTATACTAGCGCATGTAATTGCACACTAGTGCATACACTTTAGTGCTAACACATTCATGATATTACAGAAAGTTGAATGCTAGTGCACTCACACTAGAAAACACATATTAATGCTCATTCTCTTAGTATAATACTAATGCGTCTAACATGCTAGCACATTTCCCCCTCTATGTTCATGCTCTCAATTACATTCCAGTGTAGTCTTTTGTTACCAAAACCTGAGCTATGTGCATTGGCACTTCATTCAAGAAGACTTGAATTCTCTTCCAAAGCAAACATAGCCACCATGTCCCTCCTTTGTTATGCTTGACAGGAAGCGAGCATGCATAATCATCATATTAATAACCAAGAAACCATTCATACACAGATCGTCATTCTAACCATCAAAATTAGGAAATACATATAATAAGGAAACAAATCAAAGTTCATTCAAAATAATAATAACATTGATATTCCATATCACAAACTGATTACATTGAAATCAATCCATACATGTATAGGACCTATGTGTAGGTTCCAAAGCTCATGATTACATGATAGAAGTTATAACTCCAACACACATGACATTACCCAACGAATCATCCAATCGACCACCATAACATAGATGAACTACCTATATATAAGGGTGGGAATTTCCTTTCTTTGCTCATACATATTATAATAATAGGAGTGGGTACAAAAATAGTCTACATGATTTTTACATCCACCGCCAATGATAGATTAAACTAATTGCAACACTTGCTTTAATATGTTATTAGCTCGTCCTGTGCATGATCTTATTTTTGTCTTTCTATGTGCATTTCCCAATTATAACTTCCTTTGTGTGCATCCCAAGTTATCTTTATTTTGTCTAAATATAAACCTTACTTGGATGTACCTCCTCCTCTACTTTTCTATTTTGAAGCGCACCTTGAGAAAATTAATGAAGTCCCTAACTCTATCTCGCCCATGCGCAAACCTTTGCACATTGTTCCCTCTTATACATGTGCCCCTTATAGAGACCAAAATTGGGTCACATGCTCCTTGACCCTTCGTTAAATAATCAACTTGAACAAACTCACCTAACCATGGCCCCTTACACCCCACACTAATATTAATTTAATTAATTTAATTAAATTAATCCATGTACTCACAATATTTATTATTTAACTATCCTAATTAAGATAATTCACACCACCACCTCACCTATACACCTCACCTAGCCACCTCACCCTAAGTCTATTCTTAGTATGTTGCCATAACTAACTAAGACCTAACTAAACCCTAAAAAATCAAAGCCTACATTCCCTTTAACCACATTCCTACATAAGAAAAGGTAACTCCTGCTCTTGCTCGGATGAATAGAGATCGGGGTGAAATCATTGTCATGATCTCCCATTTTTAGTAAACCTAGGGAATCCCACCTAACCGATGCCGGTCACCCCGAACCACCTCAAGTCAACCCGAAACCATCGTCGATCACCTTTTATTCCCTTTGGTAACCTTATTTTAAGGTTGGGACATTTTTTAGAGAAAAAAAGGAGATTTAGAGCTACATGCAAGTGAGACAAGCATCCTTTTATGCATCAGAGCCATCGCCAACATCAATCAGAGAGCCATCACATTCACAAGAGTACTCAGAAATCACCACTACAAGACCATACATGTATTCTCTAATCAACCACCTCCACCACTCAACCATCAGATCCTTAACACAATAAGTATGAACCTAATTAGTAAAGTTTATTTCAGCTAGTAATCTTTATTACTCCTGTTATTAATCTATTATTTGCATGCTTATTACTTCATCACCTACTTTCTTGTAAATCCAAAGATCCCTTCATCTACGCCACCAAACCACCTATTCTCACCTATTGTATACTTGAGCATACCCAAGATCTCCACAGACCCCTATTCACTCTCCCTAAAAAAATTGACCTCGAGATCACCCCTACCATGTAACCTAGTTTGATTTTCTTTCACCCTGACCATGCCAACGCCGATTACCCATAAGTGTCATCAATTCTACCTAAACCGACATCAGTCACATTTGGAGGTCGGTCTCTATGTGATTGGATTTTCTTATTGTATTTGAATGAGATACCTAAATCATATCAACTATACTATGAAATTTTTTATTTCTTGCATTAACTTGTTTTAAATAGTGGATTGACAACCATTTAGGAAGTATCACACTTCCTGGAAGTAGCGTCTGCTAAGTAGTCCACCATCATATATCATTTAACTATATTTTGTGGTTTTGTTTTATTGTTATGCCCTTAACCTATTGCTTGTATTAGGATATGAGTAACCGACTTGTGGCTTACCATATCATTTTATTATATCATTTATACTTTCTCATGCTTAATAGGTCAACCTAGGTGATGGCCATAACATATGAATAGTATATATAGAGGATTGTAGGTAGTAGTTCATTATTTTGAGCATTTGAGTCTTATTATATGGTTTAGAGGTTGCCCCCTCGAAGTGGTGAAGCTATTAAAATTGCATATTGAGATCATTATTATGAAATATTGTGTTATTTAGTATTATATTTCTACATAATCTAAATTATACTAGTAATTTCATTATAAGTGGTATCGTAGTTATAATCTGGGCCAAAATTAGGGTAAAAACCTTAATTTTTTATTTCTACAAAATATTTTTAACCAGATCGAATTGCTAGGAGATATTTTTACCAAAGTTGTGAAACATTTCAAGTAAGGTTCCCTAAAAATTTCATACTTTTTTGATTTATTTTTCACAAGTTATTACAAATTTAGGGTTTTTCATAAAATCACTTCCTAGGGTGCAAATTGTGGAATTTTTTCAAGTTCTTTACATTTTTGGAAAGCTCTAAAAAATAGTATTATTATCTTCTCTGTGTTTTTTTCCTATTTAGCTAAATTTGTATCGAAACCCTAAACCCTAAGGTTTGATATCATGGTGGGGCCTTCCACAAGAGCAAAAAAGAATCCGGTTACTCGGGTAAAACCCCAGATAAAGATGAGATAGTGATTGAAGAGATGGATTTAGAAGGGGTAAATACAGATTCCTCAGCACTAGGGTTTACTTCAATTGATCATAAGGTGAGCCAACTTGAGTATGAGCTGTGAAATGTACAATCACGAGATGGCCTCAAACGGAGACATAGCCCAAATCAATCATTAGTTGGATGATATCATTCAAAATGTAAAGGGTAAACATTATGGCCCAAATCCATCCCATATCAACCAAGGTGGATCTTCAGTTCAAAATCATGGACAAAATAACCATGTTGGATCACTTTTCTAGCCCAATCAGAATCCAACTTATTCATAACCACGAAACATGGTGTCGAAAGTGGATATGCACAAATTTGATGGTAAAGATCCCCTGAATTAGATAAATCAAATGGAGAAATTCTTTGAGCTACATCAAACACCATCAGGACAAAAGGTGACTTTGGCATCCCTATATCTTGAACCAGACCAATTCATTTGGTATCGATGGTTATGTGCTCAGAGGCAGAAGAATGGTCTCGGTGTCACTTGGACAGTTTTTATTGAGGAGTTGCAATTGCACTATAGTTCCAGTGTTTCAGAGAACTACTTTAGTCAATTATCAAAGTTACGAAAAACAAGATCAGTCAAATATTATGTGCATCAATTCCAGAACCTATCCTTAAGGGTGGAGAATATACCAGAAGAGAATCTGAATGACTTATTTCTTAGGGGTCTTAAGGACCACATCGAGCATGAGGTACGTATGTTTAATCCACTCAAGCTTTCTAATTCTATTATCATGGCATGTCGAGCAGAGGAAAAAGTTATTTGTAGTAGGAGGCCACCTTTCATTAACACCAAAGACGTAGTATCTCTTCCCCTTCATTTTCTAGGCCAATTAGACTGACTCCTCAACAAATGGAAGAAAAGAGAGAAAAAGGATTATGTTTTAACTGTGATAGCAAATATGGACTAGGACATAAATGTGCTAAGAAGAAGTTGTTCTATATTGACAGAGGTAATGAGGATGATGAGGATGCTGAAATTATAGGAGAGGTTGAGGAACCAGTAGAAGAGGAAGTAGAGGTTCACCAACCTACAATTTTTTTCCATGCATTGTCAGGTATTAGTACTCCTCAAACACTCAAGGTTATTGGCTATCTCAAAAAATAGAAGGTGACAGTGTTGATTGACTCGGGGAGTACTCGTAACTTCATAAATAGTAAGTTAGCTGCTCGCCTCAATTGTTTTATTTACCTAGCTCCAGAAATGCAAGTTATGATTGTGGATGGTGGGATAGTCAAGTGCACAGGAAAATAACATAGTATCAAGCATTCCATGGGAGACTACATGTTAGACTCACCTATGTTTTCTATTTCTATGGGAGGGGAGATATTGTTTTGGGTGTCAATGGATCACAACCTTAGGTACTACAATTAAATGGGACGGTAGCTAAGTCTCCACAGATTATTATCTCTCATCAGATGCAGAAGGTTCTCAAAAAAGGAGTAGATGGATTTATAGCAAAGTTATTTTCTATAGAAGTACAAAATACAGAGTCTTCAATGCCACCCAATCTTTAGAAGATTGTTGATGCTCACTCATCTATTTTTGATGTAATTACAAAGGGACTACCACCAGTTAGGGATCATGATCATGCCATTTAGTTGATTCCAGGGAGCTAAACACCTAACATCAGACCATACAGATACCCATATTCCCAGAAAAGTGAGATCGAGAAAATGGTTCAGGAAATGTTGAAGGCAGGTATCATCAAGCCTAGTCAGAGTGCCTATTCTTCCCCAATGGTCATGGTACATAAGAAGGATGAAACATGGAGGATGTGTCCAGATTATCGAGAACTCAACAAGTATACCATCAAAGATAAGTTTCCTATTCTAGTAATTGATGATTTACTTGATGAATTACATGGTGCTATTTATTTCACAAAATTAGATCTTCGTTCGAGTACCATCAAATTAGAATAAAAGAGGAAGATGTTCATAAAACAACTTTCAGGACTCATGAGGGCCATTATGAGTTTTTGGTAATGCCTTTTGGTCTTACAAATGCACCTTCAACCTTTCAAATCTTGATGAACACTATTTTCAAGCCATTTTAAAGAAAATTTGTATTAGTTTTCTTTGATGACATATTGATTTACAAGTAAGACATGGGAAGAACACTTACAACATGTAAATAAAGTGTTGGAAGTTTTGGAGAAACATACTCTCTATGTAAAGCCATCTAAATGTTATTTTTTTATAAAAGAGGTAGAGTACTTGGGTCACATAGTATCCCATGAAGGCGTCAAAGTTGATCCTCAGAAGATCAAAGCTATGGTGGAATGGCCAAGACCCAAAACTCTCAAAAATCTTCATGGGTTCCTAGGACTAACAGGGTACTATAGAAGATTTGTGTGGGGATATGGTAGAATAGCAACCCCACTCACTGTATTTCTAAAAAAGGATGCCTTCCATTGGATAGACTTAGCCACTAAATCCTTTGAGTAGTTGAAGGAAGCCTTGTGCAACACCCCAGTTTTGGCTACTCCCAACTTCTCAAAAACCTTCATTGTTGAACGTGATGCTTCAGGATCAGGATTGGGAGAAATTCTAATGCAAGAAGGAAGACCAATTGCATTTGTGAGTCACCAATTCAAAGGAAAAGATATGCTCAAACTAGTCTATGAGAAAGAGATGATGGCTATTATTCATGCGGTCAAACAATGGAGGCCCTATCTCATGGGTAGACACTTCAAGGTAAAAAATGATCATGATAGTCTCAAATACTTTTTGGAGCAAAGGATATCATTTGAGGAAAAAAAGTGGATAAAAAAATGTTGGGTTATGATTTTGAAATCATATACAAAAAGGGTAAAGAAAATGTAGTAGCTGATGCATTGTCCAGAAGGGATACATCTGCAGATGCCTTACTATGTGGAATGTACATGTTGACCACCGATTGGGTGGATGAAGCAAGATTGGAATGGGATCAAGACAAGGATACACAATCTCTAATACAAAATATCAAGCAAGGATCTATGACATCAATTTTTTTGAGTGGAAAGGTAATGCCACGTGGTACAAGGACAAAGTTATACTTGAGTAAAGATTCGAGTTGAAGCATAAGATTATTACAGAGCTACATGCCTCACCTATTGGAGGACACTCTGGGTTTTTGAAGACATCATAGAATAAAAAGAGAATTATTTTGGGAAGGACTCAAGGGGGATGTAAAAATTTTGTATCAGAGTGTTTAGTGTGCCAATAGAACAAAGGGGAAACAATTAAGACACCAGGTCTATTGCAACCCTTACCAATTCCTAGCCAGAGATGGGAGGAAGTCTCCATGGATTTCATCACCAGATTACCTTGTTCAGAGGGTAAGAATGTTATTTTCATGATTGTGGATAGGCTCACAAAATATTCCCATTTTTTTGCCCTATCACATCCATTTGCAACTAGTACAGTCACAACTATTTTTTGGAGACAGTTCAAAGGCTACATGGAACCCCAAAGATAGTTATAAGTGATCGTGATCCTATTTTCACAAGTAATTTTTGGAAATAATTATTTTCATGTTTGGGTACTCATCTAGCTTACTGAGTTAATCTTATCATCCTCAAACTGATGGGAAAATAGAAGTGGTCAACAAATGCTTAGAGGGGTATCTACGTTGTTTTGTATCAGATAAGCAGGAAAGATGGATTAAATGGCTACCACTTGCAGAATGGTGGTATAACACATCTTTTCATACCTCTTCTCAAATGACCCCATTTTTATCATTATATGGTTACCATCCACCTTCTATCACTTCCTCCTTGAGGGTGCAAACTAAGGTTAGAGATGTTGAGGAACACATTCAACATCAACAACAAGTTTTGGCTAGTTTGAAGGAGAATTTAGCATTAGCACAAAACATGATGAAACAACAAGTAGATCAACATCGTAGTGAAAGACATTTTGAAATTGGTGATTGGGTTTTTGTATGTCTCTAGCCTTACAAATAGATGTCTCTAAAGCAATAGAAAAAGGACAACAAACTTGCTCCTAAATACTATGGCCCTTATCAGGTTCTACAGAAAATTGGTAGTGTTGCTTATAAACTAGAGTTGCCTCCATCTTCACACATACACCAGTATTCCATGTTTCATGCCTGAAGAAGGTTATTGGACAAAAATTTGAAGCCTAGATAGAGTTACCAGAACTTGATGAGGAAGGAAGAATCATTTTGGAGCCAGAGAAGATTCTGCAAACACGTACTAAGAGGCTAAGAACTAGAGACATTAAGGAATATCTGATTAAGTGGAAGAATCTAAGCATAGAAGATGCCACCTGGGAGGATGAAGGTTTTCTACAGCAACATCTAGGATTATTCAATGTTGAGGACAACGTTGGTTTGAAGGGGAAGGGCATGCTACGCCCTTAACCTATTGCTTGTATTAGGATATGAGTAGCCGACTTGTGGCTTACCATATCATTTTATTATATCATTTATACTTTCTCATGCTTAATAGGTCAGCTGGGTGATGGCCATAACATATGAATAGTATATATAGAGGATTGTAGGTAGTAGTTCATTATTTTGAGCATTTGAGTCTTATTATATGGTTTGGAGGTTTCCCCCTTGAAGTGGCGAAGCTATTACAATTGCATATTGAGATCATTATTCTGAAATATTATGTTATTTGGTGTTATATTTCTACTCATAATCTAAATTATACTAGTAATTTCATTACATTTATATTACAAGTAGTTCCTCCTAGCCTAAAGGAATCTCTCACATTCGGATGTGGATCAAGAAGTTAGAACACATGTAACAACCATCAACCAACTGTCACTAAATAGATATTCCTCATAAGCCCTAACCCTTATCTTTTTCATCATTTTGAAAAGGTAAAGAAAACGGTGAAACATTTTGGCATGCCTGGTGGGACCCATCAGGGGTTCTATTGCATTTTCTTCATTCCTAGGAAAAATTTGTGTGTTTGTTTCCCTTTAAAAGGATTACACATTAAATTTCTTCCTTGGTAATCTTCTCTTCTTTCTTATTGTTCTAAAGGACACGTTTCTTTTGGTGCATTTAAAAAGAATCATTCTTCTTGCTTTCTTGCATTTAGTGAAAGAGCATACCCTCTCCTGTTCATCCTTTTGTGTCATCAAATATAATCTTTCGATTTGGGTTTAAAACACTTGCATTACATTCTGATTTGTTGCATTATTAGCTCACATTAAAACTGAGGGCAACCTATATGCTAGAAGTCATGCCCAGCTGATGGTTGACACAAAGAATCGTAGAAATCACATTTCTCTCTCTCTCTCTCTCTTTGTTACCAAACTTGCAAAAAATCAAATATACACATCTTTCTTAAACAACATCTTACCTAGGAACATCTATCAGTGATCACACGATCCGATTGGTAGGTACTCCCCAGCTTGTTGCCTCTGTCGAGTCATCATCTCAAAGGATGGCCCGCCCCGCCATAACATACCTAAAACCTCTCCTTTTCGATATCCTTCTTCGTAGGATGACTTGCCCACAAAAAAATTCTGTTCTAAATACACACAATTAGTCCTAAATAACATAAGCTAAATAAACATAAGAAAATTATTGTTAGGATCATGATTTTTCTTAGCGTTCTTCTTGTCTTGTGTTTTGAGGTGTGAGATTATGAATCCCCATTTTTCTTCTTCCTTACACACTCCACCATCATAGTTCAAGATTCTAACTTTCACTTTGAGTATGCCAAAGTGCCTCATCTTCTCATTCTCATGCTTCACGGGTTTTGATTCACCTAATTTGATTCACAAAACCAATCTTCTTTATTTCTTTCTAATTTCATAGTCATGGACGTCAGTCCCGGTGACCATCACCGATTCACATCTAACCATCGTCGGTTAATCCCTAACCAGTGTTAGCTTCTGGCTTCCTAGTTAATTTACCTAGAATAGCTTTCATTCACGCTTACATTTTTTTCCATTCCTTAGAGCATCATCATATTTCTCCCTTATTGATATTTTCTATCATACAGTTTCACCAGTATAAATCCAACATTCCCACTTCATTTTTTTGAGACTGGTTTCTTCCACATGTGACTAAATGATCGATTTGAAACTATCATCGGTGTTGTCCTAACCATCACTTTGGTCATCGACCATCGTTGGTTACATGTGTTTAATTTTTCAAAATCTAAACATTGACCAAATTCACCTCCCGGACCCCATTATTCTTTGTTTTTATTGTTTTTTGTGTCATCTATAGAATAATACGGTCTACCAGTCAAGCACTTGTTCACATGGTGTGACTCGTAGCTTAATAATACCCTCATATTCCACATTATTCATCAACCACTCCCACCTAGTCCTTCACTTCCTTCTATCCTATCACGCATGGATCTAACCTTACCTACCACCATTGCTACGGGGATGAGGAGTTTGCATGAATCCTCGATCAAGTATCCCACGGCCTTATAGTTCTACCTTTCCCACTCTTCCACCCGAGACTCCTCTGGTCAATTGATATATGACATGCCAATATCAATCCCCATGCCCTTGTTCTTTCTGCTGCATTACCTTCACCGCTTCACACCTGATAGTTTCGCAACTAGGACCCATACCTGCCATGACCACCACATCAACAGTTTCCCTTGTGCATGTCGTATATGTTGTCCCCTCTTCCACCACTCAGATCATAGCACAATCCACACCCATTGTTTCAAAAATACCCATTGCAACACAACCACATGTGGGGTCAGTGACCCCTACTCCATTCCAAAATCTCATCCTCCCCATCCTGCAAACATTTCCCCCAATTGCTACTAGAGTCACGACAACCATCCCACCTACATACACCTATTATCAACAACCCCCTATCTCGTCTGTCACCCATTCTGGATATGTGCCTTCCATGTCGGTTCCTTATTCTCAACCTCCCTATCAAGTTCAATATCCACCTCCTTATGCCACAGGAGGTGTCCCCCCATCATAACCTACCAATGACCTCATCAAGTTGATGATGGAAAAGATGTAAACACTAGAAGCATCGGTTTTTGGCTCACACAATTCCCTCACCTATGATGAAATTTGTAATGAGCCTATTCACCCATCCATTCCCATTTGACCATACCCCGTACATTGGGAGATGTTACCGATTGCCCATGATGAAACTTTACTTTTGAGGACTTTCCCAATGTCCCTAACATGACCTGCATTGGACTGGTACATTAAACTACCAAGACACTCCATTTATTCATTCAATCAAGTAGTCCAAGCCTTCCTAGATCACTTCTCCATCAATGTTGTTAAGAAGGTTACCATAACTAATCTCTATTCCACACAACAATATGATGACGAGTCTATCACTAACTTTGTCACTCGCAGACGTAGCCTCATAAACCAGCTCACATTGCAATTACCTCAAACTAAGATGATAGAACTATTTACTCGGGAATGTGCTAGACACATCTCACCAACCTTGTAGGTGTAAAATTTTTGCACTTTCGATGAGGCATTCACCATGGCACGGAAATTGGAAATTCATGTTATCAAAGAAAATAAGATTCAACTTCGTAATAAGAACATCGCGTTCAAATAAAATGATACTTATTTATCTTTGAAACCTCAAAATAACTATTCAAAGCCCAAAGGGTCTATGAATGTCGTAGTTCTAAAAGTTTGTCCCCCTCATCAATCAAACCCATCCAAACCCCCTTCTAATCTTTCTCTTGTACAAGCTTTCTAGTTTAGATGAGAACAACGAAAGTACACTTCCCTAGGAGAATCTACTCCTCCGTTTTGGAAAAGCTTGTTAAGGCATGTGCCATTACCCTTCCACCCATAAAACCACATATTGGTTTCGACTCTGAGTGACCCATTCCCACATGGTATAAGGAACAAAAATTTTGTAACTATCATCGGGTCAAAGGTCACAACGAAAATAACTACATTACCTTTAAAAATATCATTCAAGAAATGATAGACAATAGAGAATTAGTCTTGGATAGCTCGAATGCACCCGCTAACCAAATCCTACACATATTCAAGAAGCCATTCCCTAATCATGCCCCATCTTCCAACCAAGGGGTGATACCTCAAACAATGATAGCACTATCTATGAGGTCGACACTATTTTTAATGATACACCAATAGCTTCCCAATTGCCTCATATTCCTTCCATAGATGAAATCTTTGAATGCGCTCCCATACCTACACCAGAACCTATTTCATCTACTCCTCTACCCATAGAGGAATCCCCTTCATCTTCTCATTCACCCATGAAAGAGCCTATAATCAGCACACCACTCTCTACCCCTCAAAATTCGAAAGCGGTTGTCGGTGGAAGCTCTCCTACTCATAGAAGATGTAGGTTCACTTTGCCTGACCAATACAAGGAGAGTCCACTTGGCTGGCTGTCCTCTCCTCTATCCATGGAGGATACTATAGAAGTACCACCACCTGTAGATGACCATTCACCATCAGACCTTCAAGATCCCATTGATCTGCTTTCGGATCTCTTACCCAGATTCTGAGGCTAGCCATTTCCTAGTATCTCAAACACATTTTATAGGGATTACCACTTGGTTCATGTTGGCTCCACTTACAATAGTACCATTATCATGCTTGGCTGGTCACTGGACTATTTCGATAGAGTGTTACTTTGGGGGAATCTTCTACTTCCCATTTCAATGAAATGCAGTTGTCACTCGTTGACACCTCCACTATCTATCCAAAAGTGTTTCAGCCAACCACACCAAACACAACCACAACTATCACAAAATATCCCATGACACCACCCATGGCTCAACTCACACCTCTACCCATAACCCAACATGTATCTACACCAAAACCCATGCCTACATCATCTTCCTTGCCTAAACCTATCACTACTTTAGGGGTCATACCAATAGCTAGCCTTACTCATCCACCCATCAAATTAGATTTAGCTACATCTTCCAAAACTAACACCAAACTTAACCCAACCCCTAAATAGAAGATCCAATCTCCTAGATCTCATACCCCAACCTCGCCAACCACACCCTTATCACCTTCACCCCTTCCATCCATCCTAGGACCTCACCCTTCAACCCTGGCCAAGAAACCCCCATCCATCGGTAAACCAAGAACGTAGCAACCCATTTCCCCATCATAGACCTCTAATATACCTAAGAACCCACATAACCTCCGCGCTCACCTATAACCTTCGACCACCCATACCTCTAATTTTGTCAATAATTTCTTTACTACCCATAACTCTTTCTTCTCTTTCACTCGTGCCACCGCCCAACCGATAACACCTACCTCCCAAACACCTCTGTTACCCCCACGGGTAACCCACCCTCTTCCACTAATCCATTTTTCCATTTACATCTCGTGCTCCCATATCACCTTTGCCTAAGAAGGTGCAACCTAAATCCAAAAATCTGTTATCCTCCAATAAGGTAGTTAAAAACCACACCTTCAATTTCTAGTCTTACCAAATGACCCCACACCCATAGCCTCCATCATTACCCCTCACCATGTAGCCTCTCTCACTAGGTCTTCCCCCTCCTCTACACCTTCACCCACTCACCAAGTGGCCGCCCTCGATTTGTAGACAACAAAATTGCTCCTTTCAATCCGATGACCCCGACCTTGCTCTGTTCATCTCTATCTTTATCGATAATATATGCATCGACGTGTTATGATCGATGGTGGTGCTAGCATTAACATCATCTCCTCCCATGCGTACACCCAAATGCAAATACCTACCAATTACATGCATAGTAACCCCATTATGTTGTGTTCCTTCAATGATGCCATAACCTCTACATTGGGTACCATTGTTCTCCATGTCTGCATAGGTCCCCGCACCATCCCAAAACTTTTCTATGTCCTAGAAGGGGAGTTCTAGTATAACTTGTTGCTTAGTCGACCTTGGATTTGTGTTATGGGTTGTTTCCTTTGACGTTACATTGATGCCTCAAATTTGAACCTAAGGAACATAATTACACCATCCCTACTGACCTATCACCTTTCAAGACTTATAAAATGCTATATCAACCCAATGATGTGCTTGTACCGGTCAAGGCATCCACCACCAAAACCACTTCACCTTCACCCACAAGCCCATCCACCAAAATTGTCACTACTTCTTCTGCGTCTAACCTTGCTATCCCTACTACTGCCTATATCCTCTACCAATAACATCCTTGCTTCCCCTTCATCTAGCGAGCCATCTATACCCGCTACCCACATACCAACTACTGATCCCTTAGAAGGTGTTTTTTAATGCCCCACTCTGGGGAAATACCACCTATACAATATCTATACCTTCCTCACTCCACAATAATATGGGAATCTATGTCAACACCCTAGTTAAGACATTCACATCGGTGAGGTTTTTCCTTATGGACCTCCACACCTTCGCACCAACCTAACGTATGGGGGACTTGATATGGCCATCTATAAACCCTAACATCCATCCCAAACCCAACCTTTTTCCACCAACCTAAACTCCCTCAAAAGCTGTTATTTCACTCACACTTTCCTCATGGGTGTGCATGGAAAGGATTTGGCTTTGGTTTTTATGAACAAGGCCACCACATTGTCATCTCCTATACCTCTCATAAACATAATGACCGTAGTGGCATTGGTTTTAACACTCCATCTTCTAAGAAGGTTCACATTGACCTTATTCAGGATGAGGCATCTTCCCCCTCTCATTCACCCACATTACCATCCTCACCCACAGAGTCCATAGATCTTGAATCTATACCTCCTAACTTTTTTTTTGTAAACACCATTTCCTGGGACCACTGACCTATCAATGCAATGGTGAGGCTCCCTCTTCTCTCCCATTCATGTATCCTTCAATTAACATCGTTCAATGTTAGGATGATGAGTCCATCCTCACCTACCTTGAGTACAAAAGACTCTTTTATTCTTTGGTCATTACCTCCAAGATGCAAACCATCTTTGAATGAATTGACCATCAAAATAAACATTAATAGGTCTAAGACAACCCACACATTCTAAAGATAGGCCAATCTTTAGATACTATCGAACAGGAAGCCTTCACCTCTTTCCTTTGGGATCATAAAGCAACACATTCACTTGGTCCCATGCTGATATGCCACAGTATCGATCCTAAAATTATGGTTCACAATATCGTGACCATTCCCGATGCCAAACCTATCAAACAAAAACTACGGAAAATGCATCCTTGCATTGCTCTTACAGTCAAAGAAGAGCTTGATTCCTAACCCTAATCAGGCCAATCTGTGACAACATGCCACCAATCCTCAGTTGTTGCACCTCCTCAAACTATTGTGAGCAGGGGAGGTACCTATCTCACATTCGTAGCTGGTCTCTCACCTGCATCCAACAAAACATCACATTAATACAAATTGATCATACCCACAATCACTTTTGACACTTCACCTACACTTATTACCCTCCCTCTTTTGCCCCTCATAGCCTACCTTTATATCACATATTCTATCTACCCACCCCAACCCTCACCTACTATCGATCATACTATACCTCTTTCACCCTCTTACCCATGCTTTTTTTTCATCAACAACATCTTCCTTGCCCACTATCTATCTCACCCAACCATCACAGAGCTCTGTTGGCCCCTTTTTCCCCACATGTTGACCGGTACCGATTACTTATAACTGACCACGGTCTATCCCACACCAGCATCGGTCACCTTTTCTTTGACGATACCGCAGCAACACCACCAACATCGGCCACCCATTGATTGATGCTGGTCATCCATGTTGTGTAAAAATCTGCGACACCCAAACCCCCTTTTCCCTAAAAACACTACCTTCTTCTCCATGTTCCTACCTACCTTTACCCTCATCTCTTCCCCACCCCTTGTACACCTAACCACACCTCTACCCATTCCTATTCTACCCAATTTTCCTTCCCCAATTCAAATTCCCTTTCCCCCAAAAAATCGATTTCCCTCCCTAACCTATCTACCCAATCTACCTCCAAAACCAATACAAGGGATTGAATCTTACCTCATCACACTGTTGTCTCCGTGATGGTACATCGGGCCACTACACTAGTGGTCCACCCAATCCCTCTCCGCCTCTTCCATGTCCACTAACCAAATCCAATTCTGCTACTCTCCACCCAATCACAATTGATACACTTGTGCTTGTGAGCTCGTCTACCTGGATCCTCTAACCAACCAGATCCCTCCACCTCAACAGGATATCATCCCTCGTCTTTTTCACCCAACAAAGCACAACTTGTTCAATGCTCTGTAATTTTCACAAAATCCAAAATGTACAAATGAATCTGTATTATATGGATTTTTCTTTTATATACCAACGTCGGCGACCGATGCTGATTACAACTAAAGCGAAATCAGTCATGTGCCTAGCTCACCATGGTCAGTTATACAAAAACCGACATTAGTCATCTACCCCAATAAACCGTGATTGACTTACCTTGACCATCCCTGGTCATGTATGATCAGCATCGGTTACCTATCATATTCTTGCCAATTCCCCATAGCTAACCCCACTTAACCAACTAAACCACCATTTTCCCTTCCCCACCATTATTGCAACCAACCTCCATACCTACCTTACCTATACTTGTCCTTAATTACATTTTAGGACTTGTTATTTTACCCATACCTCGGCCCTACCCATGCCATGACCTAGCTACTTAGACTTGGAACATTACTAGTGACCTATGAACTCATGTGCTCGCTATACCTTGCGACATTATTACCCGTGTTTTTGACCTAATGACCTTACCTTGCCTCTTATCATTACTGTTTATCCTGACCTGACCTTTGGTGTACTGGAACATACCTAAACGTTCCTACACCTGACCTGTGAAGTGCTTCTGTACCATATCCTATACCTTACATAACAAAATCACCTCAACCTTGTTTGGATAAACCTATCAACTTTAGACAATGTAGAGTTTGCATGCTCTTCAACTTGGTACCGTGCTGTAGTTTATACATGTGCGTCCATTTGAATGTTACTACCTTTGATCCCGACCCATTACTTGGATTACCAAATTGGACCTTTACCCCTTTACCCCCATTGTCCACCTTCCTCTTCATAACATTCACCTTTTATCAAACCACTCACCAATTTTGCCTTCTACCTCATCAATTTCTGGTTTTAGGGGGATCACCTTCACCAACACATGGGACACCCACATCTTATTTTTATCAGTGTCGCTTACCAATACAAGCTATATAACAAAAAGGGGCAAAATGTAGACACCAAAATTGGGTCACATGCTCCTTGACCCTTCATTAAATAATCAACTTGAACACACTCACCTAACCATGGCCCCTTACACCCCACACTAATATTAATTTAATTAAATTAATCCATGTCCTCATAATATTTATTATTTAATTATCCTAATTAAGATAATTCACACCACCACCTCACCTATACACCTCACCTAGCCACCTCACCCTAAGTCTATTCTTAGTATGTTGCCATAACTAACTAAGACCTAACTAAACCCTAAAAATCAAAGCCTACATTCCCTCTAACCACATTCCCACGCATAAGAAAAGGTAACTCCCACTCTTTCCCAGGATGAATAGAGAGATTTGGTAGAAATCATTGTCATGATCTCCCATTTTTAGTAAACCTAGGGAATCCTGCCCTAATTGATGTCAGTCACCCCTGAACCGATTTTGGTCAACCCAGAACCATCATTGGTCACCTTTTATTCCCTTTGGTAACCTTATTTCGAGGTTGACACATTTTTGAGAGAAAAAAGGAGATTCATAAAGCTGCATGCAAGGGAGAAAAGCATCATTTTATGCATCCAGACATCCAAATCCATCACCAGCATCAATTAGAGAGCCATTGCATTCACGGGAGCACTCCAGAAAGCACCACTATAGGACCATACACGTATTCTCCAATCAACCACCTCCACCTCAACCATCAGATCCTTAACACAGTAAGTATGGCCCTAATCAGTATAGTTTATTTCAACTAGTAATCTTTATTATTGATGTTATTAATATATTCTTTGCATGCTTATTGATGCATCACCTACTTGCTTATAAATCCAAATATCCCTTCACCTATGCCACCAAACCACCTATTCTCACCTCACCGTATACTTCCCCGAGCATACCTAAGATATCCACAGATCCCTGTTCACTCGGCCAAAATTTATTTGACCTCGATCACCCCTACCATTTAACCTATTTTGAGTTTCTTTCACCCCGACCATACCAACATCAGTTACCCATAACCATTGTTGGTTCTACCTAAACCGACATCAGTCACATTTAGGCGATGTCGGTCTGTGTTTTACACCTTCACCAAGAACACTCCAACAACCACCCTACCATTTGAGCTAAATAACCCATAATCTAACCTTGACCCGGTCCCAGGTAACCTCGACAAACCCCTCACCTCTCGATCCAACTATATCCTAACCTCGTTATGATTTGATTTGTGATACCCATTAAAACAACCCACTTGAGACCCAAGAAACAACCTAGGCTTAGTTAGGAAAATTATGGAATAATTTTTTTGAAGTTTCCACAACCAAGTTGCAAGACAACAATTGACACTAATAGGTTCTAGAACAAGTTTAATCTACTTGAACATACTTTTCTTTTATTAACAATTCTCAGAGGTCATAGGGTCCAAATTTTAGGGTTAGAAGTTTCGATTAGGTTCAGGGGGTAAAAATATCACCATACCCATTCTCTAATGGATCGAGTTTCAACTTGAATATTCTCACACTTAACACATTCAAAATTTTCCTAAATCATTTCCATTGGATAGGAAATTTTCTCACCTTTCCAATGATATAAAGAAGTCCTCCTAACTCCTTGTAAAACTTTTGTTATGGACCAATGCGGACTTAGGGAGTCAAATTTTCCCCAAGGGGACACGTGTTAAGTGGGGAAGGAAGTTAATTTTTGGGTTGGTGAGTAGTGAGTTAGTGTTTGGAAATTTTCCTTGCATGGGGAGAAAATTTCAATTTGCGCCACACCTCCACTATCTTTGCTTAGGGACACGTGTTGGGCTCGAGCTCACACGAGGAAGATAAGAGGGAAGGCGGGGTGGCATGAGGGTTTGGGAGGTTTCGGGCAGGGGAGACAAAGGGAAGAAGGCATGTGTGGGTCCACGCATCCGTGGGGAAATAACACCAAGGTGAGGGCGGGAGTGTGGGGCCGTGGAGGTCAACTCCAAATTTTTTCCAAAAACAAGATTTCAAAACCAAAGGTCACATGAGTTCCATCGCGCTCTACTATCACCCCATGCTGCCACGTGGTAGCCTATGATTGGCTACAGGGGTTTGGGAAAAAGGTAAAATTTTTCCCAAAATTTTAAAAAGGTCAAGGGAGAAAATGATGCTGCACCTCCGCCGTTGCCTCGTGAGGACACGTGGTGGCCTCTAATTGGTCAGTAGGCCAGCGGAGGAAATTTTAAAATTTTCCCAAAAAAATTTCAAATTTTTCTAAGGATTTTAACGGGAATTTTTGGGCCACGGGCCCACCAGGGAAAATTTTCCCAAATTTTCCCACCAAGGTAGAAAACTTCAAAGTGCCATAACTTTTGCTAGAAAGCTTAGTTTTGGGAAAATGAGGACTTTCTAGAAAGCTCTTGATGTCCTCTTTGTATAGGAATCATAAATTTTACATTTTGATAAAGTTTAAGGGGTCAATTTTATAAAAATATCTGTAAGATTTTAAATAGCCAATTGGTAAATTTTAACTTATAAAATTTATTCAATTTGGTCTCCTCCTTCACTCAACATGCCAAAAACATGGAGAATTGATCTAGGAAGGATTTAGAGTGTTTTAGGAAGGTAAATTCACTTGTTTGATTTCCAATTTACATTTTTCCAACAATTGATGAAAACAATTGTGAAAGGGATTGGGCTTGATTTTGCAATGTTTAAATTGTTTTCTTAAGTTTTCTTGTCAATTTGAGTTCATTGATGTCATAGCATGCTAAATTATATCATTTCCAAGTTGTTTATAATGTGCAGGCCCGAACTATACATTTTGATTAAATTTATTGCCAATTTTATTTTTATAACAGAGATCCATTTCTAGAAAGTTTTTATCAATTTCATCATTTGAGTGTGGAATTAAATTTCTATTCTAGTCCAAGGAATTTAGTGTTTATAAACAGATCATTTAAAAGCTAAATTGTAAAGTCTGATTTCCAATTTAATGTATTTCCAAAAGAGACAAGTAATATAATTCCTACATACATATTTCTTCTTTTCAAATAGAGATCTAACTATCTCTTTTGCCATACAATGAAACATTTAATTCAATCCATTTTCTATCTTTCCCAAAACATATATTTGAAAACAAGGCAAACTGATACAGTTTACATCTCACATGTTTCTTCCTTTTTCCTTTTTCCAAAACAGGGATTTCAAATCACAATTTGATATTCCAATTCAACACAACAATGCAATTGAGGGAAAATCTTTCAATTCTTTATTGGCTTCAATTATAAAACTTTACATATTTCCATGTTTGAATGCAAATAACACATTTCACTCTCTTTCTTTCAAATGTACAGAATAGAATATAAATATCTTTCACAATTCGAATATGTAACTTTCATAACCAATTACAACATCTCTTCTTCACAAATATATATATTACAATTTCATCCACATCAAGTGGGAAAGGAATGCAAATGAATTTGTTTCACAAGGGGCTAGAAAAACTATCTTCTCCTTTGCTCTAGAACAACAACATGCAAGTTTTATTTTTCTCCAAGTTGATCACAACAAAAGTGGGGGAAAGGCAACGCTCTCCACCCAACCAAGACATCCAATGAAAGGAGAAGCCATCCTTCATCATTGGCCCCGAGCCCCAACCACAATACAATAAAAGGTGTGATTCAACCCATGGCAACAACTGGCTTCCACAACACACAAAATTATTTCAACATGCATAATTCAATATAAAACATAGTCCAAACAAAGACAACAATTTACAACTACATTTACAAACATTCAAACAAAACTCAGGCTTGATCATGCAAGCCAAAGGAGCAAGAACTATGGGGGAAGCTACTTATGCCTCCCAATGGGAATTGGGCATCCACCAATAACAAACTACCAATAAATTTCACCACACATATCCTTATGCCCCCACAATCCCTCCTTATGCCCCCAAAGATTTCCTTATGCCCCCACAAAGTAAGAAATGCAAGCTATTTCTTTTCCAAGGTGGATCCCAAACCCAAACTCCCTCCAAAAATATGATGCCACTAGCATTCCCTTATGGCCCCCCACATGAATTCCCCATAGCCTTCTCCTACACCATTCCTATGGCAGTCTACCCAACTAGCCAACAAATTCATAAAAACATTCACCATTCACACAACACAACAAGAAAATAACAACATAAAATAAGAGTTAAACTCCTACCTCTCCATGGTAGCTTTTGTTTCCAAACAGCAAGCTCAATTCCCAAAACAAAAATATCCAAGCATGCAAAGTTTCTCCAAAATCCTTCTAAAAGCAAGAGTTCCCAACACAAGAAAATGCACCCGAAAGAAGTTTGTAAAATGATTCAACAACCCAAAACAAAAAAGAGTTTGAATTTTATAGAAGAGGGAAGAGAAGAGGATGATGTGGATCCATGTAGGATGCCACATCACACATCCTCAAATTCAAACACAAAAGACAAAATTTCATTCTCCCAAGCACAATAAAGAGGTGGGTGAAAATATGACAAATTACTTGCACACTCCAAAAAGCCCACACCCCAAAGGATTGCAAATTAAATAAAATGTAAGAGAGTGCAATCAAAATATGCAACATGATTAATAAAATGCATTATAAAAGTCTAAAATCACTTCTCCAACCATAATTATGGTTGGTAAATTAAATTGAGAGGTATGGGACAAGTTTTACTTGTCCCACAAGCCTCCAAAAACAGCCCCCAAGGACAAATTCGAATTTCCATGGAGGTGGAGTATTTCATACTCCAAAATATGACTTACACACTCTTACACAAACTTACACATCCCTTACATATTTAATACAAAGAGCCAACAACTTCCATTATTACTTTCCCATATCCCAATTTGATTTATTTAAATTTTAACCATATGATTTATCACATCGGTCTACCACAATTTTAATTAAATAAAAGAAAGGGACACATTACTAATGAAATACATACAACAATAATAAATTTTAACCACATTAATAAAATACACAAACCCATGGTCACATATAAAGGTGATCCCCATGGGAATCCCTAACAAAAACAAACACAACACAATAAAACAAGTTGCCATGGTGACCTTATCGAATTCACCTAGAATTCCATTGTGGTTGGTCTCCAATCCCCGATGTTTGTTGTGATATTTTAACCTGCAAAACACAAATACCTCCTTTGGCCTCATGGCCATATCAGAACATCCAACATGATATAAATATAATCACAAAATCATCTAAATATGTGAATCACAACAACATCAAAGCAATTTAACATTATCACATACAATTTATATCAGCAACTATATCATCATCATATAATATCCATTTTCTATATCTACTCATAATATCCAATATCACATGTTCGAACAACATCCATAAAACATCCATGTCAAATAATATATCATCATCCACATATGAGTGTCTCTAGAAATCATTGTGCATCATAACCAAATCAAGATCAACAATAATCCATGATCAAATGTTTAACATTATACTAAATCAAAACATACTAATGTCCATAATGAAATCAACAGTATCAAAATCAGTATCAAGAGGTGTCAAAGGGAAGTGGGCACTACAAGGTTTGCTTATTGTATTTGAATGAGATACCTAAATCATATCAAATACAGTAGGACCTTTTTTATTTCTCTCATTAACTTGTTTTAAACAATGGATTGACACCCATCTAGGAAGTATCACACTTCCCAGAACTAGCATATGCTATGTAGTCCATGGTCATATATCATTTAACTATATTTTTGATCTTGTTTTCTATTACAGGTAGTTCCTCCTAGCCAAAAGTAATCTATCACATTCAGTTGTGTATCAAGAAGTCAGAACGCACACAACAACCATCAACCAACCATCACTAAACATGTATTCCTCCTTGGCCCTTACCCTTATCTATTTTTTCATTTTGAAAAGGTAAAGAAAATGGTGAAACACCTCTTCGTGCATCTCTTGCACATGATGCAAATCCTTCGTACATGGCTAGTACTTAGCCATTTCTCCCACTCAACATTACCCCACACTAAATTCATTTCTGCCCTTGGAAATGTGTCATCCAACTTGTATCTCAAAGGAATGAAAGAATGAAATAATGTTCAAAGAATAAAGGATAAGGCCAAGAATACCATGAATCCAAAGAATGATTTCTGTATTATACACCAACTAAATCAAGCTTCATGTTGTTGGAGGAGCTCTAAAAACTCTATGTTTAAGTCATCTTTAAATTTTTTCCATACCGCAAGCTCTTTTATGGTCTTCTGGGTGCCACCCCTATAATTCCTGGTATTTTGTTAATTGGCACTTCATCCAATCTTCCCTATATTTCCTTGATGACTACACTCAACTTTGGAGTCACTCCCTCTAATCCATCCATGTATTCTAAAACCAAGATTTGAATCTACTTGACTCATAACTCCATTGTATCCCTCATGGACTTTATTAACTCCTTCTGCGTTGAAACTTTTGCCATGAATTTTGTGTGCTCAATATTATTTTTTGGTTTCTTTTCTTATATTTCCTTGATCTCTACCTCCTCTTTGGTGATGCACGTGTTGGTGGTAAAGTCACTCTTCTGGCACCTATCCAATGCCAATTATGCCTTGTTATTGGCCTCCCGAATTTCATGAACACTACCTCGAGCTCGATTATCTTGGCCTCCATAGCTAATTTATTATTTTCCTTTTCCTTGGCCAATGTATTCAGCTGATGGCCCTATACCACTCTTGATACTCATAAGTAACATTCCAACCAAGTCCTTGAGATATTCCATTTAATCATTATAATCATCTTGATCTAGGCCCACCAAAGTGGGGCATACACTTGTAATATACTATACTAAAGATCCTGCATTGTCATAGGCTTCCTTGGTGCACTTCTACTCCCCATTGATCTCATTATTCAATATTTCTACCTCACACTCTTTATTATTTTTATCTTCTACCATAAGCCTAATGGTAGCCCCTTTATCAAAGTTTATACGTATAACCTTGGTAGTTTGTTGTTTAAGGAATTACATGTCTCCTCATCGAGTTAGATATGTGGGGTCTACATGTTTATATTTCTTCCTTGGCTCCGCCTTCAACTCCAGTGTGGTTTATGATCCATTGCTGATCTCAAAATTTGGCTCTTCTACATGTGTATGCATATTCCATGATACCATCTTCTTCATTCATGAGAGCCATGCTTTGAACTCTTTCCCTCAACACCTTCGTAAGTTCATCAACAAAATCCATATGCGGTGATTGGGGAGGTATTTGTTTCCTTATTACCTTGGCCTTAGTTTGTGGCTTACTTGGTGTAAATTTCCTTGTGTCTGGCTTCACCTCTAGTGACCTTATCTTCTTTGATCACATAAGAATCATTGTAATCTTTATCTTCTTTGGGATCCTCCAAAGTGCTGCACATTTCTTCTTCACACATGTGTTTCTTCCTGTGTGGGATCCTATGTTATTCACTCTATTATTCCTTCACCAAGTTAGGATCTACATAGACCAGAACATCTTTCTCAAATTTTTTCATGGATCTTTCATGTCTCAACTCCTCTACCACCTCCTCCTCCAAGTCTTCATCACTAGAGACTACTTGGGTTCTTATGCACACCTTATTAGTCCTTAGTGGAATCACCTTGGCTAGTTGAGAAGTTCCTATACCCCCACTTTGTGCTTCCTCATCTTATATAGAATTTTAATTCTCCACCCTTGATCGAGTGTAATATTTTTTCTTCTTTTACCTGGGACTCCTCTTGTCTTCACTTTGGGATCTCCACCGAGTACTTCTTTAGTTATGTCGGGAAAGTGTCCTATACCTCTACCTCCACTCTACCCTGTGTTGGACTAGAAAAAGTGGTTAAGTATGTAGAGCATGTGGGATAATGAGGCACACAATTGGAGTGCATGTACACACCCAAGGATCCGGTTGAAGTGGTGCATTCCTAGGGAGATAGAACTAGGGACTTAACCGATTTTTTAGTTACAAGATAAAAATAGAAAAAAATAAGTTGGAGTACAACTCAAGAAAAGGAGAAAAGAAATGAGACTTGGTGGAAAAGGAAAGTCTATTTTAGGAACAATCACACGTAGAGCGAAGATGAAAGGTCATGCATGGATTGAGATATTAATAGGATTAAATTAGACTTTATTTATGGGATTATTCTATTATTAGGATTTTCATAAAATCATGTATGCTTTATGGTTGTTCTTACATGTACACATGGTTATTTTGAGAATCCATGGGTGGTGAAGGAAAATCCCTACCCCTATATATATATCAATCGTATGTCATGGTTTTGGTACCATGTATTATTGTTCATGACTAAGTGCTAAGAGTATGTGTATGTGAGGTTATGGATTAGAGTTTGATGCCTGCATATGTTCTAATGACTTGGTTTATGTATTCACCTTATGTTATGTAAGACTTTACTATAATGGAATATGGAGGATGTATTCTGGTAATTTATGTGTCTGAATATGGTGAATACATGGTGTAACTGATCTTAGTTGTTACTTGATCTATTATATTTCCTTATTACATGTGTCTCCATTATAAGCTCATGATATAATGCTTCTAATGATATACACTTGAATGTATGCTTTAATATTGGTTATTATGGATATGTATACTAACATCTCAACAAGCAAGCAAAAAGGAGGGACCTGGTAGCTTCACATGCTTCGGGTGAGCATTCATATCTATTTGAATGACATTTCAACACACATAGTGGCTAAATGGAAACAAAAGACTACATTTTGGTTCCAGTTTCTAGGACCTATTTTCAAACAATCTTCCAAGATATTACATATAGATGGCATATCAATTAACTCTTGAGAGCATTGAAATTTGGGTAGAAGACAAACAAGATAAGTTTGCATAGAGATATAGTATTGGACCTGATTTCAATGCATGACGGTGGGTGGAAGATAATATTTATCATGAGCTCTATGAGACATTCTTCAGCTTCTTTCTAGTATAATTATATGAGTGGCTGGAAGCATATGAAAATTAGGGAAAATTTAGGGATATAGCTCGAATATTTAGATGCAGGAAGATTACCATACTTTGTTTGATGCTGATGTAGAGTGGACTAGAGATGTAGATCATTGGTGGGCTAGTGTGTTACACAATTATACATTAGAGTACGCTATTTATACTTACTTGTTTCTAGAGGAGGCTTAGTTCATATTATTTCATGATCCCAAAGGATCATAATCATGCACTATGCCCTTGGCGATTAAAATCTTGATCATAGAACTGAATTTAGAGAGCCTCCCTATGGCTAGCTAAACCCCCACTACACTCAAGGGAAGGAACAAGTGTGGGGAAAGATGGAAGACTTGGTCGTAGATGGAAAAAGAGAAGAAAGAAAACTCAGATTTAATGAAATTTTGGAGAGGGAAATGACACGTGCATAGGACATTGAGGAGTCACTCAGGTTGAGGGGAATGATGGATCACAAAGGTTTTGAAACTCTCATAGAAGACAAGGAGCCATAATATCAAGTACTATCAACTTTAGGAAAGTGTAGTAGAGAGTCCCCTTTGGCTTCGGATGAGAGCACATTAGAGGAGAGGACAAGGACCATAGGCACATATCGATCCCACCTAACCACCTAGCCCTTGTGCTTGGTGTTCCAAATCTAGAGGTAGTTATTGAGAAGTAGGTTAGTGCTGGTAAGAAAATAAAGGTAGCTAGATATCATTTTACGTTGAATTTAGAAGCACATCATACAACACATACACCTATGGAAGTGTAATGTGTGTCGTTGTTTGGAATTTTGATTGTAGGGTTGTTTTTAGGTGTATACTCAAGACAGAATGTTGGTGTGTAGATTGTTAGGGAAATTATGTGATTTCTTCCATTACTCGGACCATGGGTATCTAGTTCATAACTAAAGCCTGGGACACAAGTGAGCACATACATCTCGATGATCCGCAACCTACGGAGGGGGCGTAGGAGGATTGGGTAGATTAGGAGGATTAGGATGAAATACTAGTGGAAGTTCTTGTTCTAGATCTAGTAGACAAGGTCCACACTTGCAACAACCACCTCAAAAACCTCTACAACCATAACAAACACCTCAAGTCTTCTTTGAGATGTCTCTCCACTTACCAAAGTATAGGGGTATTGAAGATGTAGTAGAGCATGTGCACAAGTGTGAGCTACTATGGCACGTTAAAGGAATTACAACTTCAGATAGGAAGGAAAGTCAATTTACCACTACTCTTCAAAGGCGCATGCATAGATGGTATAGGAAGTATGACCCACATCAGATTGTGGTTGATTATAATGCTTTGCACACTACATTTTGACAAAGTTTCACATTAAAGAGTTTGAGCGGTAGAGCATCAACACACTAAAGGACATTAAGAAATGATTATATAAAGCGTGAGGGAATATGATGTGTGTTTTAAGAAATTTTTGTCCAAATTTTTGTATGACATTCATCAAATTCAACATGCACAAGTGGTTTGTTAGAGGATTACTAAATCTATTCCATAGCTCTATAATCTCATCAAATTTATGCTCATCTACGTGAAGCTTTGGAAGTAGCTTTGCACGTTGAAGTGGTTGGAAGTGTTGATACTAGAGTGAGCCCATTTTTAGAGGTATAGATTGCAGCTATGGAAAATCAATTGGAGAAGCTTTCTACTAACTTAGCATGTGATATATAGAGCGGTATATGGTGCACATGTTGTGAGGTTAAAGGAAATACTACAGATAATTTCTCACATAAGTTAGTGCACGCGTTTTTATTAGATTGTGAGGTCTGTCACCTGAACCATGATGTTTGGGACTATCCTCTTTGACAACGTGCTATTCAAAATAAGGTGTCTATGTATGCTAATATTTATAATTCCCACACTCACAACACCATTTTTTTGTAGAATGATTAATTATATCCATGAATCCATTGAGACAGGAGTGCACGAGACTAGTGTGAAGATAAAATTGAAGGAGAAGGAAGGGAAAAATAAAGAAGGATGCAACAATGGGGATAACAAGAATGGAGGCTTCACAAGAGGATATCAAGGTCGCAGATCACGGGGTTGGTAGAGGTAAATTCATGTGAGCAACTTGTTACACTTGTGGATCTCTTGATCACTATCGGTGTAACTACCCTCAAAATACAACATGCTCATGGTGTGGGAAGCCCAAATTTATATGATTATATGAGTAAAATTAAGAAGAAGGACAAGGTACAGGGAAAGATTAAGGTGCAATGTGTCATTACTAATCGGTGGATGCCTAAGAAAACACTCCGATCGATTTCTGATTTTGATGGTTACCACATACACTAAGGATGCATGGATATACAAGACTATGAAGTTTAAGCCACTCATTATGAGGGAAGAGGTGATATATTTTGAGTATTTAGATGTTGCACATCACAAGGAAGTCTACCAAGAAACCATGGGGGTCATCCAGGAGCTTTGGGGATAAATAAAGTGCTTGAAAGAGTAGGTGCATAATAGAGAATGTGAAAATAATGTTGAGCTCTGTACAAAGATGTGGATGACTTGGAGGAGGTGTGTAGGATGTTTATATAGAAGAAAATCATTCCTTTGTTAGGGAATGTCTCACACTAAAGTTGAGCATGAGAGACAAATACTTCACACAAATATACCACCTTAGAATCATGAATTTGATAAATAAAATACACTTGATGTAGTAATTAATGGGTGGTACTTACACAACATTTTGATCGACATAGACACAAAAGTGAATGTGTTGAATCGAATGCATGGAATCGATGGGTAGACACACATTGTAGCCATCTTTGAATGTACTATATATGGAAAAAAAGGTTATGCCTATTAGGGTACTTAAGGATGCAACCATTAGCATACAGGAGTCAAGTTTACTAAGGAATTTAAGGTATTAGAGCTTACAGAAGTAGGAAACTTTCTAACATTACTTGGATGGCCCTAGTACTACATTAATAATGTTAATATGAACTTTAATAAAAGGTACATTAGTTTTGAGAACAAACAAGAGCGCATGTTCATACCCCTATAGGATAAGAAGGAAAATCCTTATGTTGAGCCTTTGAGTGAAGAATAACTTAATAGAATCTATGCTCATACAATGCATGATCCAGAAAATGTAGAACCATCAAAGGAAGGCATCCTTTAGTGGGAAGATGTGCAATATATAAGTGACACTACTAGCATTTCTTATGATAATTGGGCTCATGAAATGTACGAGATGGTCAGGTGCAAAGTCAAAGGAAGGGTCACTAGAATGATTAGGTCGTGCATGGTGAGGTGGTTAGGATCTACTCAGGTGATAAGGTATATTGGTGAAGGGAATCGATACATTATCGCACACCATGAAGACTCAGTGGAAGAATGAAGGGGATAAAAGGAACATGTTGGTATATAATTTACATGGGATATCGGTGAAATGGTGGGTAACACATAAATATTTCCTTACGGAATGGCGAGAAGTGATAATCACCTTTTCTACTAGGTTTGCTTGGAGCAATGTACCTATAAAAACATGTGAATTTCATGGGAAGTCTCCTACCTCACATCATGTCCATGATTGTGAGAGATCATGGGTACATGGTAAAGAGGCCTTACTTCCATCAATTTGGGTACATAATTTCTACTCCACTTTATGCGGTTGTGTGTGCATGGTATGTCCATGATGAGTAAAAAGATAAAGAACAAATTGGTAGGAGATGATTACGGGCATTATCAAAACTTTTGATTTTTTCTAATAATCCTCCGGTCCATAAATAATTACAGATCATGAAGTGCATCACTTTGGGAGATATTGCGAAGATTGAAGAGCTCATCTTGGAGCTATTTGGAGAACCTCGATCTTGAGGAGTACCTTTATCTTAAGGAGATAGAAGAAGTATATATGGGTTGTGCACGGAAGGAAAAGAAAAGGGAAAATTGGTATACATGATTAATGATGAGGAAGTTGATAACCTGGATGTTATTCACTGCTTTGAAGATTCATGTGAGGTAATGGAAAATGTAGATGGGAAGGCGTGTATGTACCATGGTCCTATGAAGACAAAGAAGGTTAACATTGGTATAGAGGCCAAGCCTAAGGTTAACATTAGTGATTATTGGTCAAAGAAAGAAGTAGAAAATATTATTGAACTCTTGTGTGAATTCCAAGACTTATTTCCATGGGGCTATCATGAATTAAAAGGATTACACCATTCTTTAGGTGAGATGAATATCAAGCTGAAAGAAGGAGCATGCCTAGTTAGGAAGAGGCCTTATAGGATGAATCCTAATCTACACATGAAGGTGAAGGAGGAAATTGATAAGATGCTCAAGTATGGAATTATTGAGCCTATTGAAGAATATGAATGGGTTAGCCCCATGGTTATAAGTATCAAGAAGGATGGGAGGATAAGGATTTTTGTTTATTATAGAGAAATCAATGCTACATGTGTAATTGATCCTTTCCTACCCCATTCACAGAATAAATTCTTGAAGGAGTTATTGGGTGCAAGACATACTCTTTCACATATGGATTCTTAGGTTATCACCGGTGTGCATCGTAAAAAGAGGATGAGGAGAATATTACTTTCACCATTAAATGGGAAAGTTTTTCATATCTTGTTATGTATTTTGGATTGAAAAATGCGCCAGTAGTGTTCTCGGTCATTGTTATGTAGGCCTTTCAATATTTTATTCATAAATTATTATAGGTGTATTTGGATGATTGGATGATATATGGATTAGTCAAGGGCTAATTTGATAATCTAAGTCCCATGTTTGAGAGGTGTAGGAAGCAAGGCATCTCTCTTAACATTAAAAAGTGCACCATTGCTATAACTTTTAGTAATTTACTTGGGCACATCATTTTCAAGGAAGGATTGTTGGTGGACCCATCCAAGATAGTTGTGATCTTGAGTTTGGAAGATCCTACCAACCGTAGTGAGGTACGTGGATTTTGGGGAACCTTGGTTACTACAAGAAATTTATAAAAGGCTATGAAAAGATTTATGCACCCCTAGAAGAATTGCTTAAAGCTAAAGGGAAATTCTATTGGGGTGATGCACAATAACATGCATTTGAAACATTGAAGGAGAGGCTCACCACTGTACCTATCTTGTAATTTCCTTCATGGGAAAAACCATTTCATGTACATGTTGATGCCTCGGAATGGAGATTGGCACAACCTAGGGAAGGAATTATGGATCATCCTATTTTATTTGTAAGTAGGAAGTTGACACCCATGAAAGCATTATTACACTACCACTAAGCGTAAACATTGTACATGATCTCACACCTTTGCAAAATTTCGACGGTACTTTATGGAAACCACGTTTATTTTCTATACAGATCATATGACACTTAAGTACTTGGTCAATAATCCTATTTTTCAAGGGCGCTAATGAGTACATTATTTGGCTTATTTATGTCATTCATATGATTGATAATTTTTCATTTACACATGATTCACTAGTGCATGGGGATGCTTTATATGGTTATATCTTAGTGAGTTTAATGCATTTTCCTTGTCTTTGTTCATGCAACCCATTAACCGTATAACTTCCTACTAATTTCCTTTATGAGTGAAATGTGGTAAACGTGTGTAGGATAATAATGAGCATTTACTACTAGTTTTGGTGTGAGTCAAATATTTGAGTCTGAAGTCGGTATGTAGTTGTGGAGAAATTTTTCCATTAACAGGCCTATAAACATGGGTCTTGTTTCTAGCAAGTTTTGTAGGATTTTATGAACCTTAATCGAATATTGTTAGTGGAAGAACTTGGTGCCTATCATTTTGGCATGATATGTAACCGATTGTGTCTATATAGACATCTCCTTGAAGAACAATGTAGTAGTTGGATAATATTGGTAATCTATAATATAGTTTGTAACAATTAGTATTTACTTTTGAGAAGAAATTAATATGTTGTATAAATTCTTTGAATAAATATATGTGGATATCATTATGAGTATCTCATGTTGTTAAGATCACCTCTATCACAAAGAAGAGCAAGGGCCCACTCAACCGAGGTGACTGGAGGCTGTCTACAATTGTGCATAAATGTGGTTTTCTGATAAGTCATTATTTTCTCAATTCCTCTACTACAATTTCCATTTAGTGTGTTTATTTCCTTTATTGCAATTTCCATTTAGAGCATATGTTTCCTTTTATGCAATTTCAATTATGAGTGAGTTGTTTTAATTATGTAAATTCAATTCAGAGTGTGTGCTTATTTGAATTCAGTATATTAATTTAGTGCATGTATTATCACTCAAGTAAAGTATTTCCAGTATATGCATTCATTACAATAATTTTGTTTCGTAGTAGCTTAGCAGTAAGTTTCCATAGATTAGTAGGAAAAAGAAAGATCCAATAGGAAAACCCCCAAAGAAAGACCCAATCGTAGACACCAAATTTGTGTCTTACGACCCCTTGTGACCCGCATAACCTCATCACCTAAAACTTACACAATTATTTATTAATTACCTTGTAATTGATAAATCCACATCACCTTACTCCGCCACCTCATTTTGCCACCTCATCATGACCTAGTCCTAACCCTAAACTAACCTAATTAAGACCTATAACTTGGTCCACACCTACACCCATGACTAATGACCCCTTTCTCGCACCCAAAACCGACCTTCTAGTCACTTGACCAAGCCCGCAACTAATCTCTCGGGAGAAAAGTAGGGAAAGTGGGTGATTTTACTAAAAATAGCCTGCTTTTTCCTAACCGATACCGGTTCCTACTCGACCGCCGTCGGTTACGTAACCGCCATCGGTTCCCTGTAAATGGGCTCCCCAAACCAAAAACAAAGGTGGAAGGATTTTTGGATCAACAGAGATCAGCAGGAGCGATCAAGAGAATCCGGATCTTTACTTGGCCGAGCAGAGACGAGTGAAGAAACCAGAAGAGTTTGCAGCAAAGGAGATCAAGCCCAAAACTGCAACGGAATAGCCAGAAACCTGTGATACTCAGCTGATCATCGGGAGGGAGATCTCTCATCTTCTGTGTGTCAAGCCATCTTACCTAAGTTCTGCCTTTGTCATCAGAGTTCCTGGACCTGCATCTTCGTCAATAACCAGTAAGTTACATCTTGCATGTCCTCTTTAATAACATTTCTTAGACTTTTTGAATCACAGTCCCCATAAATCCATTCCTAGATCCACTACCCAACGTGTCATTGCATCTAACTATCATTCATTTACCTCTCACCATCTCATTACCTAATATCACTCATATACCAGCCTTACCAACAACACCGTTACCCTACAACACAACCACCCCATAAAACAACCAACCTACAGATCCTAGACCATACCGATATCGGTTATCAGCAACCGGTATCGGTTATTGTGACTCAAAACCAGAAATCAGCCTTTCCCCTACCCGTCTCAACGAAGCAATTTAATTGATATTTTACAGTTTTTGGTGTTAATTCATATTAGCAGGGGAACTGACCACCTTCGAAAGGAAGTTTTATATTTCCTGGGCCCAAGGCAGTTCCCTCATTTATTGTCTAATCAAAATCTTGTGGTCTTGTGTTCTTATTTGCAGGTAGTCCTTCCAAGACAAAAAGGAGTTCTTCGCAGTCAACCTGATCTTTCTCTACGGTACACGCACACCATCTCGACATTCAACAGGTATTCCTCCTAGCCCCAACCCTTATCTATTTCTAAAAGGAATGAAAGGATAGAAGCAACTCTATTCCCAGAAGCCGAAACATTCCGAGTGAAACATTTTGGCACGCCCGGTGGGACCCATTTTGGGTTTCTTTATTTCTTGCTTATTTTCATTTTAGGAAGTATACTTGCTGTTTTACTCTTCTAAAGATATTCACAAGGCTTTATATATTTAGTAAAAGAACTTGCTTTGCTTTTTTACATTTGCATTAGTGAAAGTCATCTCTTTTGCTTCATCGAACATAATTTTCGATTTGGGTTTAAAACACGTGCATTGCATTCCTGCTTGTTGTTTTCAATTCTAGTGAACGTAGATTAAGTAACAGGTCATACACGTGGGGGTGATATCCATGGTATTGACAAGAAATTAATCTTACTTTCACTGCACAACACATACCGAATCACTTCACAATTAACACAACAGCTCAAACATCCCCCTTTTTCCGCGGTATTCCTCCGCCCGATTGAGGTAACCTTATAAGCCAAAACAACTTGACATTTCCCCTAAGTCTTTGTTTAGGATTGACATCATTCCGCGTCTAAAGGCATAAGCCCACAATAATTAAAATTAACCCTAGGGTTAATCTCTGGATTTACGTGTGCATCTTGCTTGTTTTTAGTTCTGTTTTCTTTCTCATACACTCGCCTTCTCGTGATTACCTTAGAATAATTTGATAAATATACTAAACGTTGTTAAAAATCAAATTAGCAGCCTTTTATATTTTCTTATACCAGCTTTTATTACACCGACATCGTTACTGACCGACGTCGGCTATAGTATAACCGACATCGGTTACTAGACCGATATCGTTACTGTCTTTTCCAATTCCTGACAAACCAAGAACCTACCAATTTTACCAGTCTGAGTTTGTTTCTGTTCTCGATGACAAACCCTACCGTGAACTCCGTCCATGGTTGTTATCACTCGAAAGCAAGCCGCCGCCATGGTTTCACATGCTTGCTCTATTTCTTTGCCTGAATCACCCCCTTCACATTCTGTGGGGAATCCTACGGATACCAGCGAGGTTCCTAAAATTCCTGTGGGAGATAAGGACTTTTGCCAAGTTTCTGGATGCTAATCCTAGTGCTGTACAATACTATTTGTCTCATGCCCCTGACCGTACGCCCGATGGTCAGCTCCTTGTTGGTATGCCTATTAGTATAGCTGCTCATTTAGCTCCCACTCCGCCTGATGACACCGCCTTGCTTCCCGCATCTTTAGCCCCGTCTCCCAATCCGATGGCTTCAGAGGTTCATACGACACAGATTAGCTTTCCTTTGGTTAATCTTGGACCCCACATATCACTACCACCGACTGCCCCTACCTCATCTCTCTTGTAGACCGCTCCGTTCATGACTTGCTCTCTGCCACCTATCCACACGAGCTTTCCTTCTCAAGCTCCGCCTACCTTTTCATTCCCATACACGTATCCAGTGACCTCAACATCCTATATGGGACATCCCTATTCGGTCGCCTCAACATATTCATCCTCCATACCTTATCAACACTTAACCCCACCATTGTCTAGCGGAGGCCCTTGGCCCAATTTGCCTCCGTTTACCACAACCACACCATCATCTCATCCAACTACTGATTTAATTAAACAAATGATGGACAAAATGCAAAACCTGGAGGCTTCTGTTTCAGGAAGTCGTAGCGCCTTGACATACGAGCAAGTTTGTCGGGAGCCTATTCACCCTTCTCGTCCCCTTCATTCATATCCTCCTCAATGGGAATTACCAAAATTTACCGTTTTAACAAGTAAAGAGGATCCTCAACAACACTCGCGATCATTTAGACATGCTTGTTATTTGATTGCTCATGATGATGCCTTGTTATTCCGCACCTTTCCCATGTCCTTATCAGACCCGCCTTGAGTGGTACAAAGTTGCTTTTAACCCAAAGACTCAATCTTCTTTTAACCAACTAGCCCAATCTTTCTTGGATCATTTCTCCATTAACATTGCCAAGAAAGTATCTATCACCGACCTTTATGCCATCCGACAATTTGAAGACGAATCTATCGCAGATTTCGTTGGACGATGGCGGGGCCTTATCAACCAACTTACGTATGCCTTGCCTCAAACCGAACTTATCGAACTGTTTACGCGGGCCTGCGCTAAGCACATCTCTCCTACCCTCCAAATTCAAACTTTCCGTACATTTGATGAGGCCTTTACCATGGCTCGGAAATTAGAAATTCGAGCCTTAGAAGAAGAGAAATTGTGGTTGCGCAACAAAAACCCCACTTTTCGAACCCAAGATTCCACCAACAAACCTAACACCACCAATCCTCACCCATCGACCGCTTCGAAATCAAAAGGGGCCGTGCACGCGGTGATGGTCAAATCCCAACCACCGTCTAATACCCCGCCAAAAACCACCTATAAGTATAAAGCAGAACCCATCAACTACACTCCCTTGGGAGAAACATATGGTGTGATATTGGAAAAATTGCTCAAAGCAGGAGCCATTACCTTACCTCCTGTTAAACCTCATTCCGGGTTTGATTCCACTCGCGCCATACCTTCCTGGTACAAAGAAAATGACTTCTGTAACTTCCACCGCGTGAAGGGACACAGTCATGAGAACTGCAAGATGTTGAAAAACATAGTGCAGGAAATGGTTGATGCAGGGGATATAGCCCTCGATAATCCTAATGCCCCTGCTAACCGAAATTTGAAAATATTCAACAAACCATTCCCGAATCATTCTTCTAACAGTAATCTAAATCAAGATATCTTAGCCGAGGAGAGTGTTCATGAGATCCATGCAGTCTTCGATTCCCAGCCAAAGACCTCTATCGAACAAATTCTCAATCAAGCCTCTTCACTAACGCAGGAAACCGAACCCCCTTCCTCGCCATCAAGACAAACTGAAATCCTTGCCGTTCCTTTACCCATCAAGGAATTAGCTGCCCAGAGTTCCCTTCTCACAAATGAGCCTTCTTATACCACATCCTTGCAAGACTGTGAGCGGATGTTATCTAATTTATCTATTTCCCAAACGTCTCCTTCTACCATTCTTGTTGTACAAGAGGAAGGCTCGCCACTTCTTTTCTCATCCTTAGACGAGCAACCTCTTGAACCGACATCACCACATTCTTTAAACATGACAGATCCTCTCAAACACACTCTCCTACCTATTAGTCCTTCATCACCTAAATCTTTTCAGCAACCGGTTGATCTCTTAACCCTATTGATACAAAGGCCTCATCTACCCCCCTCAGTATCACACCCACAGTGGACCGGAATCACAACCCACCTTTCTTCCATACAAAAGTTCCTATTCACACGTGAGGACTGTCATTCCACAGAAGATAGACAGGTCCTATGGGAACGTTTGAGTACGCCGTATTCTACTCAAATGCAAATGACCGATCCTGATGCCTCCACCATATACCCGAAGTGTTTACAGAAGCTTAAAATGCCCATGTTCTCACCTTCACCCCCCTCATCTCTACCAAATACCTCATCCACTTCTATTAACTTAGCCAAATCTTCCCCTACGCTTGGGACCTCACCCATACCTAGTCTAACACACCCACCTAAGTGGCTTGATTTATCTAAAAATAAAGCCATCCACCCCATTAGGAGACAGACTCAATCTCCTCAACCTATGCCTCTATCACAACTAAAACCATCATCGTCACACCTACCTTCCATATTGGGACCCCATCCTCTACCTTACATCAATATATCATACCTCCTGCGTTTTCTTTAAATCGCCTTCGCCCTCCTCACCCATACAGGAAATCCAAGGGTATAGCAACACCGTCACCCCGCGTATCCTGTCCACCTATCAACCCTAAACAAATTCCATCATCAAAAGATTTGTTTTCTGTCACTCCTATTTCTCCGTGGTTGTTTTCTGATACCACATCATCTGTGGCCTCATCATCCAACATAGCTTCTACGCCAAAGAAACCATGTTTAGGAAAACCCATTATCAAAACTCCTTGGCTAAACAACCCCTATACAAACCAACCACACCACGTCATCACAAGAATCGACCTACCAATAGCCTCATTTTCCTCTGACTTTGACCCACTCAAAGGGTCTTACGCCAAAATCCTTGCCATGTTGGTGGAGAATGCGACCATTTCCTTACCCCCACTTAGACCTTATGATCCATCTAAACCTCGACCTATAGGTTACGATGAGTCTAAAATCTGCGCTTACCACCGCACACCAGGACATGACGTAGAGGGATGCAAAGCGTTGAAAGCCATACTTCGTCCGCCACCTCTCTCAGATAGAAAAGCTAAGAAAGACAACTTACGAAGAGAGAGACCTTTAGCTTCAATTCCCTCTCCTATACCACCTATCCCCGCCTCACCAAGATCTATCATCATTACAGCCCCACCTCTCGAAAACCAAGACCTATCCCTACCATCTTCCTCCTCTCGTATTCACGAGATCAATATGATTAGTGTTGCTACTCGAGGGCAGAAAAACAATGGGAAAGCGAAAGAAAACACACCTGCGGCATCTCTTTCTCCGTCAACCATCCCGATTGCACCACCACCTAAAGTGGTTATTCACGGACCCGCCTATCCCGTCTCTAATGGCATTGCCCACCGAACTATGATCAAACAGCTTCACCAATCGCCCGTAAAAATGACATTATATGATCTCATTCAGACTTCTGAATCTCATCGACAAGCTCTCGTTGAGATCCTTCAAGGGATAGAGGTTTTACCTAATGAAACATTGCCTGTTACCTCTATTCTAACACCCAATCACGTTGCTTCACTCACTAAACAACCTATCTCCCCAACCACTTCGTCTCTCTCAGATAAAGCAAGCCGCCGCTGGTTTCTCTCAAGATGAAATTATCGACTTTGTGTGCCAAGATCCCGACTCGCTCTTTTCATCTCGCCAGATACGTTCGGGATATCCGGGTACATCGTGTTATGATTGACGGGGGTGCTAGCCTAAACATCATCTCTTCAAAAGCCTTCCAACAAATGAATATCCCTTCTAGTTGCATGTGTGCCAACCCCATCATGTTGCGATCATTCAATGATGCTATTACTTTACTTTAGGCACCGTGATCCTTAACATTTGTGTAGGACCACGTACTTTACCCGAACTCTTCTATGTCCTCGAGGGAGAGTTCCAATACAATATGTTGTTAGGCCGCCTGGATCCGGCTATGGGATGCGTTCCTCCACCTTACATAGATGCATAAAATTTGAGTACGAGGGAAGTCCTACACCGTAAAAGCTGATCCTCCCCTTCAAAACTTGCAATATGTTGTATCGCCCTAATGATGTACTTATACAGTACCAAGACACCCATTCATCCAACCCACCATCTATCTACTTCCGACACACCTACACCTTCAACCAATGAAACCGCCACATAAATATTACTTCCTTTCCCGCAGATAACATCCCAACCTCCGACCCCTTAGTAGATGTTTTTCAACGCCTTACGCTGGGGGAGTACCGCCTATATAACGTTAGTTCTTTCCATACCCCGCAGGAGTATGGACAATTACATGCACATCCCACCTACGACATCGCGTGGGGGAGGTAATCTCTTACGGACCACCCCATTGCCGCACCAACCTAACGTATGGGGGTGTTGACGCATCCTCCATTACCCCTGAACCTCCTCTTGGTGTGGTTCCCTTCCAATCTGATTTTCAATACTTGACAAATCGTCGTTTCGCCCTCACCTTCTTGACTCGCTGTGCTTGGAAAGGCTTTGGTTTTGGTCTTTACGAACAAGGCCGACATACACTCATTCCCGTGACTACACGCAAACACAATGATCGCAGTGGTCTTGGTTTTCCTGAAACACCTACATAGGAGACACCTCATGTCAGTTGTATCCTGGAAGAAGACGATGTCACCCCTACCAAACCATCATCACCCACTTTGCCATCATCACCCACAGAGTCGATAGACCCTGAATCTATCCCTCCTAACTTTTTTTTTTCATAAATGCTATCTTCATAGGTCCTCTCACTTATCAACGCGATAATGAGGATCCATCTTCTCTTCCCCTTCTGTATCCAGACATGATCGAAGAGGATTCACCTTCGATTAATGTTGTTGAGTGCCAGGATGACGACTCCATCCTCACTTACCTTGGGGCGGATGACTCCTATATTCAACACGCCTTACCATCTGAAACTCAAACCATGTTGAATGAGTCGACTATAGAAATCAACATCCACACGGAGGAGGATCCTCACATTGTGAAGATCGGACAATCCCTTAACACATCAGAACAAGCCGCCTTTACTACCTTTCTCCGTACCCGCAACCAAGCTTTTGCTTGGTCCTACGCTGACATGCCGAGAATTGATCCTACCATTGCCGTCCATAACATCACCCTAAACCCCGATTCCAAACCAAAAAAAAATCGAGAAAATGCATCCACGCATTGCCCTCTTGGTCAAAGAAGAGCTTCAACGACTTCTTTTCGTGTCCTTCATCTTGCCTATTGACTATCCTCAATGGATTTCTAACATCGCACTCGCCACTAAAGCGACGGGGACTTCGGATATGCACGGATTTTCGAGACCTTAACCTCGCTTGCCCCAAGGATGACTTCCCCTCCCAAGTATTGATCAACTTGTTGATCTCATCTCACCGCGGGCCATGAAATGATTTCTCTCATGGATGGCTTTTCGGGATACAATCAAATTTTGGTCAGCACCCGCCGATCAACATAAAACCGCCTTCATAACTCCTCGGGAACCTTCATTATCGTGTAATGCCATTTGGCCTTAAGAATGGTGCTACCTATCGCCGGCTATGACCTACATTTTTCATGACATTATGCACACTATCCTTGAAGATTACGTCGATGATCTTCTTGGCAAATCTAAACATCGCAGTGAACATCTCGATGTTTTAACCATTATTTTTGATCACCTGTTACAATATTCTGTCCGTCTTCAACCAAAGAAATGTGTCTTTGGTGTCCTTTCGGGAAAACTTCTCGGCTTTATTGTCTCTCTGCGTGGCATTGAGGTCGACCCATCTAAAGTCAAAGCTATTCTAGAAATGCCCCCACCTACCAATCTTAAACAATTGCGTAGTTTACAAGGTAAGCTCCAATCTATCCGACGTTTCATCTCCCAACTCTCGGATCGATGTCAACCTTTCCATCACCTCCTTAAAAAAGACATTGACTTTCAATGGAGTGAAGAGTGCCACCAAGCCTTTGAGGCTCTCAAAGCTTATCTCTTGCAGCCACCCGTGCTTATCCCACCCCAGGACGACCGCCCTTTCTACCTTTATCTTTCCGCCACCGACCACGCTGTAGGGGCCATGCTTGCACATCGTGACTCTGAGAATCGAGAACAAGCCGTTTATTATATAAGTCGTACTTTGGTGGATTATGAGACTAGGTATACACATGTAGAAAAATTGTGCCTAGCCCTATCATTCGTGGCCACCAAACTCCGACACTACCTTCTGAATCACAAAACTTTTGTCATCACCAACACGGACCCCATCCATTACATGTATGCCAAACCTCATCTAAACCAACGCATCGCCAGATGGCTCATGCTCCTCGCCGACCTCGACCTTGAGTTTTTCCACCAGAAATCAATCAAAGGACAAACCATCGCAGACATCAACTTATGGAAGCCCCTTTACTGGGGAACAATTTACCAATTTTACATTCCCGACGAACTCATCGCCACTCTTTCACTGGGAGGAGTCGTATCCAATGACCTCTTCTTCGATGGATCCAAATGCCACATGGCGAGGAGCCGCGTTGTTCTCATTCCTCTCGACGCCGAGCCTATGCCTCTCTCATTCCGACTCGATTTCCCTGCACTAATAAACATACAAATGGAATACGAGGCCCTTGTTTTTGGTCTCCAAGTTGCGTTACACTTAGGTATCAAATCTATCAATATTTTTGGCGACTCTCAATTGGTAGTCAATCAAGTTATGGGCATCTACCAATGCAAAAATGAGGAACTTCAAAAGTACAAACACTACGTGGATTCACTTCTAGCCTTATTTACTCGCTATTCTATCCAAACCATTCCCCACTCCACTAACAAATTTGCATGGATACTATGGCTTGCTTAGCCTCGCAAATTCCAGCTTCATCAATTGACTCTGACATTTTTGTCTTGGTCCAACAACTCTTTGCCCCATCCTACTCAGCCCCGGTAGTTTGTATGATAAATAATGTGTCTGCTAATTCGCAGGATACTTGGTACCACCAATTCCATGACTACCTTACAACCTCTGTTCTCCCACCTAACCTTACTAGTAACAGCAAACGTGCTTTCCTTAAAAGTGTTTCTCGTTATGTTGTTATGGGGGGACTCCTTTATAAACGTGGCTTTGATGGCATCCTCCTTCGATGTCTCACCGGTGCGGAGGTCACCTATACCATCCAACAAGTCCATGATGGATTTGTGGTGGACATTTTAGTGGCCTTGCCGTGGCTAAACGAATCCTCCGCCTAGGTTATTATTGGCCTACTCTCAATAACGATTGCTATGAATATGTTAAGCGTTGTGTTATGTGTCAACAACATGCCAACCTTCAACATACTCCTAGCCACCCGCACAGTCGCCCGAGATCTTTGGCCTTTCTCACAATGGGGTTTAGACCTTATTGGTGAGATTCATCCGCCCTCTTCGCAATGTTCACCGATGGATTATCACAAAGAACCGAATATTACACAAAATGGGTGGAGGCTATTCCGCTCATTTCAACTAAAAAGAAAAATTGTAGAGTTCATTAACCACCACATTATCTCTGTCGTTTTGGTGTTCCTCATCGCCCGATAATGATAATGGAAAATCTTTCAAAAACAAGTTGTTACAGACCTTTCATGACAACTTTGGTATCAAACTCAGCTTCTCATCACCCTACTATCCACAAGCAAATGGACAAGTGAATCCTCTAATAAAACCCTAACCAAAATCCTCATGAAAGTTGTCAATGAATCAGGAAGAAATTGGCACGATCACATCCCCTTTTCCCTTTGGGCTTATCAAACTAGCATTCGTACTCCACTAATGCCACACCTTTTTTTGGTATATGGTACCGAGGCTGTCCCGCCTCTCAAGTACAAATACCCTCCTTAGAATATCTCTTCAGATATTCTCACCAACGATGATTTCCGCCAAGAGCGGTTAGCCCAATTGGAGCTTCTTGACGAGCGTCATCTTACAGCTCTTGATCACCTCCAAATCTATCAAAAACATATCAAGCGTGCTTATGATAAGCGACTTCATGAGCGTACCTTTAAGGTTGGTGATCTTGTCCTCAAAGAGAATCAACATGTAACCAAACTAGAAAAGAGCAAACGTGGAAAATTTGCTCCTAATTGGATTGGGCCTTATATAATCACTCACACTTATGGATCAGGCACTTATCATTTAGCTTCGCTTAATGGTAAACCTGAGCCTGAACCCCTTAATGCCTTGCATCTTCGACCATTCTACTGTTGAATTTAGTGTTATATCACTTCTTATCTACCCGCCGCTCGCCCCGAGCCCACTTACCACCACATACACTTTGTTCCTACACCTCATAATAAAAATCAAGCTCACATAGTTTGATTCTCACTTCACCTCAAGCAATGCCTTCCTTTTTAGTCTAGTCCATGACTTCAAAGTATTAAAATAAGCCGTATTCTTATGGGATTTTCTTGAGTCAAACTTCCTACAAAACTAGATGCTTCACGTCAAAAGGACATCTAGCTATCTACCTTATATATAGATCGCTCCTCGAAGGATAAGCTATATGCCAAACTATTGCTGCTATTATTATATAGATCGCTCCTCCCCGAAGGACAGCTATGCACTAAAATCATATCTCGCTACTATAAATAGATCGCTCTCGAAGGACAGCTATACATAGCAGCCTTTATCGAAGCTTCTCGCATTGATCAGCTTTGTGAAGACCTCAAGAATAGTACAATCAATATCCTCAGTAGACTTCCCGCATCGATCGCCTATATTCAAGAAAATAAAAGCCTCATTCAAAAGAACTTTTGAGTCATGGACTTGTCTATTTAGGGTAGGTTCTCTTTCGCTTTCATAACACTCGCTTTGTAACAAGTTCTCTGTACCTCCGTTATATCATCCACCTCACCTCACCATTTGTTTCAACTCAAAGGGGATGTGACGACACCCGATATATTGTGATCATACAACTCTTTTCACCTATTGACTTCTCGTCTATGCACGGTACCTAGGGCTTCAAGCTCATTCTACGTTGTGTGGTTTGTTTAGCTCTTTTCACCTACGGAGCACTCTTTCCGCTTTGCCTCGCATCTAGGATTGTGTGTTGATCTTAATCAGGACATGGTTCCCTTCTACTTGGGTAGGCTAACTTTCGCTCCTTATACCTTTTACAACATTACCAATTCATTACCAACACCCTCAACCTTACCTTACCAATATTAATATCAATATTTTTACCAACCAACCAATTGCCTGAACCATACCAAATTGCCTAAATTCACCTCTCCCTGGTCCTAAGGGAGAACTACATCGGTCTGAGGCCCCTCCTTGCTTTGTGCAATGGGCTATGTAGGCAGCAAGACTTGAGACATGGGGTCTCCCAAGGTTAGCTCGACCACCCCCTACCATAACCTATCATGTGTGGTAAATATAAATATTTTTGTGTATTTCTATTTAATCACATTCCTCTTTATCCTTTTTCAAAACACCAAAAATCACAACGCAAACATTCTTATTATTATCATAACTCAAATCAACATACATATTCAGTCTTATTTAGATGTTAAACAAATACATCTTCTCTATCATCGACACGCAGGTCGGCATCCTTATTTATTCTTATACCTCTATAACATTTACTTAGACCCTCACGATTCATCCCGACCCAGGAGATGATCGTGATCGTCGACGCCTCTCGCCGGGCCTCTCCGTCCTCAAAGGTACCACGGCTATTGGTACCGCCCACTGATCTGCCAATCTCTCCTGTAACATATGAATACGCCCTCTCGCATGGAGGAATCCAGCCTCTAGTCTCTCTCGCCGTGACTCGCAACCGCTAACAATCCTCTTGTCTCATTCATCTCGCATTTGAGCTGATGAACTAAACTCGCAGACGATCTCTCTCCGCTGTAATCACATGCTATGTCGTGGAGATCACGTACACATCGCAGCTCGCTACCCACCATAACCTATAGGCCTCTGCTGCTCTCGCATCCATTACCCTCGCGATCGGCCGCTATCTCCTCGGCCCTTTCGGGAGGTGTTGGCCGGGAGGTGAGAATGCTGCCTCGGCGTCGATCCTCATATATGGTCTATAAGCCAGGGGTATATCCTGCACAAATCCGAATTGTCGCCGCACGCGATCTAGAGGAATCCTCTCATACTCACCTGGCCTGTGCCCCGCGATCCACCTCAATCGCTCTACACCCCTCAACTCCTCAGCTATGTTCTCTGTTACCATATAGTTCCCGTAAGGCCTCCAACAGATATCCGCAATCGTCACCCTCTCCCATACCTGCCTGTAATACTCAATGTCACCCGTCACGGCCTGGGATCTTGCCTCTTGTTCTGTCTGGACCCATCGTCTGAATCCCAACCTCTGTACTCCGGTCTCTCCTGACTGGATGGGTCGGCCTATTGGTCGCACACAAACAATGTGCTCATAGGCCCAACAGTGTAATAAGTATGAACAATCCAGTGTCGTCCTGTGATTTCACCTACAAGCCCATAAACCCCTGTATAACTCCGCCAAATATGCAGGTGCCCATGCAAAAGTCACGTTCCTTTCTATCATCTCCCAAATAACACACATCAATGCCTTTGGAAATCTTCCCCATCCGCCTGTGAATGCATAATACCCTACCGCTATCATTAATATCACCGCTAACTCTTGTCTCTCGTGGTGTGCCGTATACATTATCCCATATGTGAATGACAAACCTCGCTGTATCAAATCTCGTGCGTATGGACCAAATACTGTTGTTATCGCTCCCCGCGCTGCCGCGCTAGGTAATGCCTGATATACTGGTTTTCCTGTAATAGGAAGTCTCAAAATACGGAACACATCTTCCAATGTTACTGTCATCTCCCCTATTGGCAGATAGAAGGTATTCTTCTCTGGATTCCATCTTTCAATCAACACCTGCAACATAGCATGGTTATGTGTGATTCGTGAATAATAGCGGATTCCACTTAACCCCAAATGATTTATCAATGTCCATTCAGCTGGTGTTACATCCACTCGGATTCGTGACAACAGCGCCGGTACACTATCATTCATCCTCGGCCCTGCCTCTGCCTGCATACGTCACAACAACAAATAACCATTCAATCCATCGAATCCCTAAAGGTTTTTTTTCTCACATTCTGGAAATTCCTCCAGTAACCGGTATCGGTTATAAATAACCGGTACCTGTTCAGTAACCGATACCGGTTATCCCTAACCGCTATCGGTCACTGTCAATTACATACACCTTGCCTAAACAACCACCTACGACAATAAATTGATCGTTTATTCCTCTCTCGTATACATGCATATACCCGAAACCCCTGATTACCTACCCCATAACACTCACCTCACCTATAACCCTTGCTATCACGTTTTCTTTATCATATCTACCCACTTAATCTCCCTCCTCCTATTTACAAAACATGCAAACACCAAATTACAACCAAATCGTTTACCTCTTGGGCTGCAGCAGCTTGCGGTGGAACTTGTCTTCCCTCTCGTCCATGCCTGCTGGATGCTTCTCCTCGTTCAGCCATGCTCACCACCCTCTTCAAATATAGCTTGGATTTCTGTCTTCTTGATCTCAGCCCACAATCACGTTACCTGTCTCTTTCCTCCTTATCACTCAAATCTCTCATGCAATTACTTGTCTCAGTCGTTAAAATAGCGTCGCATTCGCATATTTAACATCTTGCATGCCTCTCAAAATAAGAACTTCAGTTGCCACCTACGCTTTTCTATTTTTAGAAAAATCTCATTTTGGAATAACCGGTATCGGTTACCTAACCGATATCGGTCTATACTATACCGACATCGGTTAGCTAACCGACGTCGGTCACATACCCACCTTTTTCAAAACATAGTCCTTTTCTTTATTTTTTATCTAATTTTTGGAGGCGCCCGCCTCTTTTTCCTGCATACCAACACCGATAGCTATAATCTTTTCATCAAATCCACATCTCATTACGATTTCATCCATATCATCTATCCACATTACCAAAACAAACAAATCATCAACAAACGATATCAAAAACCATTAATCTATATACCATTTGGATCCAACTTAACAGCTACATACATACATTTTCATAAAATCAGCGACAAAACATACAACATTTCATAATACAACATGTCAATTAAACTCATCATTTATATCTACATACATCCCATCCACAAAAGACATCAACATCATTAATATATAACACCATGTAAATCCAACTCATCATACATCAAATATCACAAACCATCGACAAAACATTTAACGCATTTTTAAACACAGCATGTGGATCAAAACATCATATCTATATATATATACAAGGTTTCAAATATACAATGTGCCCTGCATCGGGGCCTCTGTGATCTCATAATACAACAAAGCCGGCGCGCAGGCCGCAATAACCGTCAAAAACCTCAACACGGCTCGCAGGCCGGTCTCTCATATCAAAATAAACTCGCTCGCAGCCAGATCAATCAGATAACCCCGTACTCGCTCGCAGCCGGTATAATAAATAAATGAATGAATAAATGAATAATATGTAGGCACGCAGCCTCTATCAACACAACTGATTCGCAGACGGTGTGCCATGTCTAATATACAAAAATGCAGGGACCCTCGCTCTCTCCACCACCTCCTCGCTCGCTCGCCGCTGGTCCCTCGCCTCGCCTCTCGCCTCCGCTCGACGGATCCACTCCACCGTGGGTGTGGCTGCCCCTCCCCGAGACCTCGGCCCGAGAGGTCTCTGCTCTATGTGCCGCATATGGCTGATAATCAGCCCCGTACATCAAGAATATCCCGATAGTACGGGCCTCCGCCTAGCCTCCATGTAACGCTCTCGAGCCACCGTAGGTACTGGGCCTGGTCTCGACACCTACTACCAAGGCCCTCGTGCTCGTGGCCGTGCTCTGCGGTGGTGCTCGTGGCTGTGGTGGTACCTGCACTGCACTGCATCTCTGTACTGGGCTATGGCTGTGGGTGCTCACCGGTGTGGGTACCTATACTTGTACCTATGCGGGCCGTGGTGCATCGCACTGCGTGGTGGTGCTTGTGCTCGTACTGAGCTCAAGCTAGCTGCCTCGTAAAACACCTATTCGTGCTCGTGCAGCAGCCTGGCCGCCTCGTAATAGCCGCACTCGACCTCGAGCTGATCTCACTCGCTATCACCGCCGCTAAGTTCTGGGCCAGTGTAGGTGTGCTACTCTCGCTTCTCTCTCGAACCAGCCCACCAAACCATATATGCTCCCGTGATAGCCAAGATCATCTACATGGTGTCATCCCACGCCTCTCCGCAACCCAATCTGGATCCACGGGGTGTGGTGCGTGTAGTGGGGCTCTACATCATCCTCCGACGAGGGAAGCGAGGGGCTCATCCTGCCGTAGCCCCATCTCGCTCGCGTACCTCTCTGTGGGTATCCTCTCATACTCTCCCGGCCCGCCCCGCTATCCGTAATGTGTACTGATCCACCGCAACTATCCTGGGCTCCTCCACGGGGTGATGACCTCTATATGGTCTCCATACAATATCTACTGCCGTCAGGCCCTCTAATAAATGCCTGTAGTAAGTAACGTCTCGCCCTGCAAGCACTGCTCGTGGCTGACCCACGACCCCCAACCACCTCTGAAAGCCGTATCTATATATGACCTGTGGCCCTGGCTGCTGGGGTAATCCTACTGGTCTAATGCATATGATGTGCTCATATGCCCAACAGTGAAGCAAAAATGTCGAACAAATCCCAAATCGCCTCATCCGGCGATAGCCCCATAGCCTCTCTATATATCGCACTGTATACTGGGTGCCAAGCATAACATGTGTGCTCCTCCACCATCTCATGTAGTACCCCATTAGCCGCCCATGGAAAGCGGCCTCCTCTCGAGTCTCGGGAGGGTGAAGTGTGATCCGACATCATCAACACGGCAAGCCATGTCTCTCATGTTGTGTGCAAGCACGGTACATATCCCCATACCGATACTCTGCGCCGTGATATGTCAATAAATGCGGCTACATCCCCAAAAACCTGTAGGATGCTGTCCATGGCTGTCTCTGCATCCACCTGAAAAATGGCCTCTCCATCAATAGGTAATCGAAGGATGTGATACACATCCTCCAATGTGATGGTCATCTCTCCAGTCGGGAGATGGAACACATTGGTCGCCGGATCCCATCTCTCGATGAGGGCAACCATCAAACTATGATCTCTGTCGATCGCTCTATATCGCTAGACTCCGCCGAGTCCCACCTCGCGCATGATAGCCCAGTGTGCTGCAGACACATGTGGTCGCATCCGGCTCAACAATGGGGGCATCCTGTCCCGCATCGTCAGCTGCTGACGTGCCTGTAAAACCAACCCACTACATTAGCCCTACTCTTTATCACAACATCTACTTTACCCTCTATACCCCCTTTTATCCCCCGACCACACCCCGACTCTCTAACACACCCTCTACCCACCTACCTTTCCACACCCCGACTCCCTAACACACCCCTCTACCCACCTATCTTCTCCAATATCCCACTCCCTCTTCACACCCAAACAAACAACCCCCACCATACTACCACACAACCAAAACGATACCCAAACAACCAAATCCAACAACCGACACAACCTAAATCATATCAAAACATCCCTATCCCACCCCAATCATACCAAAACACCAACTTAACCACACAACCCAAACTACGCCACACACCCAAACTATACCCAAAACTTAACTCCACCACACAACCCAAACACACCCACACACCCAAACCACATAAGCAAAAAAAACAAAAACAAAAACAAAAAAAAACAAACAAACCACAAAAACAAACACAAAAAAAACAACAAAACAAAAAAACAAAACACAAAAACAAAACAAACACAACAACCGACGCCGGCCGATATACGACCGACGCCGGTCAAACACAAAGCACCGTGACCTGAAAATTTGTGATTGATGCCGGTCGCTTAACGACCGACATCGGTCGCTGTATTTACCAGAGCCGAACCCCCGCGCGGCCCCCAACCTACATTTTTTCATTTTTCTCCCTCTCTACCCACCCAAACACCCTAAAAACCTACCCACCCAGCCACCTCGGCTTATTTCACCTATCTACCCTCTCCCTTTTTCAAATTATTTCCATTTTCTAATTATTTCCTAAAAACATGTACATTCCTACCCAAACCCCAAATCTAGCTTAATAACATCAAATGAACACAATGCAAGGTTTCGAACTTACGGCAGACGATGACACGTCGTCATGCCGTGGTGGGATGGGTGGTGGTGGTCCACCTGGTCCAGCCTCCTCCTCCTGCTCCTCTGGCTGTGCCATGGCTCCAAATGTCCTCTTCTGGGTCCTCAACCAATCAACTACTGCCTCCTCCTCACTCGGGCCCGCCAATCACCTCACTTCTCCACTCAACTAGTGCCACCTCAGCCAACAAATACACCAATATCAATATTCCACCTCAGACAACTTAATTTGGTTTCCAAATTGACAAAGTGACAATGACCGGCCGTATTTTTCTTTTTATAGGTTTTTAACATAGAACCGATACCGGTCAAATCGTGCCCTAAGGAATCGCATCGCGATTATCTAACAGTACGGTCATAGATAACCGATATCGGTTTTGTCCTTTTTACCCAACTTTTTGCCCTTATTCACTACTTTCCCTTTCCCACCACATTGCCTCTTTACCACATCGCCTATATGCTCCATTGCTCTTTAGCCATTTTTGACTTCACCGGCCCGACCCAAGGCCGCAACCAACCACTCCGGCCCGACCCAAGGCCGCACCCCAACCATTTGGCCCGACCCAAGGCCTCACCCTAACCATTTGGCCCGACCCAAGGCCCACCTAACCCATAAGGCCGCCCGACCCAACCCATCCATTTGGCCCGACCCAAGGCCCCACCCTACCCATCCGGCCCGACCCAAGGCCTCACCCTACCCATTTGGCCCGACCCAAGGCCTCACCCTACCCATTTGGCCCGACCCAAGGCCTCACCCTACCCACCTCCACCTTGGCATTTGGCGACCCAAGGCCTCACCTTCCCATCCAAGGCCTCACCTTCCCGATCCAAGGCCGCCACCCAACAATTTGGCCCAAACCACGGCCGTACCACTTCAATACCTTACCCAACATCAGCAACATACACTTTTATCCACCCATCATATAGTTTTTTGTTCAATCGAGCTCACCCTATTCGTGTTTTATCTCGATTAGGGTCCTCGACTTGATCTGTCGACCAACTTTGCCTAGACTCTAGACCGTGACGTTTATCTCAACCAAACCAACCATTCGTACCGCCGAACATGCCTAAACGTTCTCGCACCTTACCCGTTATATACCCCGAGCTACTTCCTATGCCTTGGATACCGTGATTATATCACCCTTGTTTGGATAAACTATCGACCTTTGCCTATGCATTGTTGGTTTGCTCGACAAATCATGTACCCTAGTCGCACTATTGCATTTCAACGTGCGTCTGCTTCCTTGGACTTACCCCACCTTTTCCCCATCATCTCTACACCATTTACCCTTTATCAACCCTATCCCTGATTTCAAGTTCTCTCAATCTGTGATAGATTTGAGGGGGATTACCTATACCCTTAACAGGGGAAACCACTTCATATTATTGTCCGTGTAGCTTTACAAAACAAGCTACACGACAATAAGGGGCTAATGTAGACACCAAATTTGTGTCTTACGACCCCTTGTGACCCGCATCTCATTTCGCAACCTAACCTCATCACCTAAACTTACACAATTATTTATTAATTACCTCAGAATTGATAAATCCACATCACCTTACTCGCCACCTCATTTTGCCACCTCATCATGACCTAGTCCTAACCCTAAACTAACCTAATTAAGACCTATAACTTGGTCCACACCTACACCCATGACTAATGACCCTTTTCGCACCCAAAACCGACCTTCTAGTCACTTGACCAAGCCCGCAACTAATCTCTCGGGAGAAAAGCAGGAAAGTGGGCGATTTTACTAAAAATAGCCTCGCTTTTTCCTAACCGATACGGTTCCTACTGACCACCGTCGCCGGTTACGTAACCGCCATCGGTTCCCTGTAAATGGGCTCCCCAAACCAAAAACAAAAACGAAGGATTTTTGGATCAACAGAGATCAGCAGGAGCGATCAAGAGAATCCGGATCTTTACTTGGCCGAGAAGAGACGAGTGAAGAAACCAGAAGAGTTTGCAACAAAGGAGATCAAGCCCAAAACTGCAACGGAATAGCCAGAAACCTGTGATACTCAGCTGATCATCGGGAGGGAGATCTCTCATCTTCTGTGTGTCAAGCCATCTTACCTAAGTTCTGCCTTTGTCATCAGAGTTCCTGGACCTGCATCTTCATCAATAACCAGTAAGTTACATCTTGCATGTCCTCTTTAATAACATTTCTTAGACTTTTTGAATCACAGTCCCCATAAATCCATTCCTAGATCCACTACCCAACGTGTCATTGCATCTAACTATCATTCATTTACCTCTCACCATCTCATTACCTAATATCACTCATATACCAGCCTTACCAACAACACCGTTACCCTACAACACAACCACCCCATAAAACAACCAACCTACAGATCCTAGACCATACCGATATCGGTTATCAGCAACCGGTATCGGTTATTGTGACTCAAAACCAGAAATCAGCCTTTCCCCTACCCATCTCAACGAAGCAATTTAATTGATATTTTACAGTTTTTGGTGTTAATTCATATTAGCAGGGGAACTGACCACCTTCGAAAGGAAGTTTTATATTTCCTGGGCCCAAGGCAGTTCCCTCATTTATCGTCTAATCAAAATCTTGTGGTCTTGTGTTCTTATTTGCAGGTAGTCCTTCCAAGACAAAAAGGAGTTCTTCACAGTCAACCTGATCTTTCTCTACGGTACGCGCACACCATCTCGACATTCAATAGGTATTCCTCCTAGCCCCAACCCTTATCTGTTTCTAAAAGGAATGAAAGGATAGAAGTAACTCTATTCCCAGAAGCCGAAACATTCCGAGTGAAACACCAACAACATAATTGTTTATACAAGACTTAATTTCATATAGCCTTGGACACACAACCACGGTTTATAATGACACTAGAAAAAAATTTGTCGGTTAAATTATTAGAGAACACAACGACCCATCATTTTTGGTGCCATTTCGAGGACCACCATAAGACAAATATGCCAAATTTTATTACTTTACATGCTATGGATGTTAACGGAGTTAATTTATGAAAACATTCAAAGTCCTAGGCCTTGTTTACATAACCAACCTTGATACATAGGTCACGAGATGATCAAGGAGATTTATACCACACAATATCCATAGAATATCTCCAAACTGAATACAAGTAGGGAATACTAAATCTAATCCAACGCCTAGGATCCCTTCAAAATTCTGCTTCATCCTATTTAGAATCGAACAACATTCAGAAATGGGAGACAAAAAGAATAATGAGAACTGACCCTTGGGAAGAACCTTTACCTCTCCCATTGTCTTAGATGAAGATGAGGATGCACCTATGAAAATAATCTCACCATCCATCCTCCCTATCTTCTCGAGGCATGTGTAGACACCAATTTTTAGTGTGACCCTCTCGTTCATCCCGCATTCATTCTCCTTCATGCAACTTCCCCTCTCACCTTTCTCTTTCCTAAATTTGAGTAAATCTCATCTATTTACTCACCTTTATTTAATTAATTATCAAATGGGCTCCATGTGGACCCATTTGATAATTAAAATTTTGGCATTATCTCCCATGTCAAATTTTATTCAATTCATGGGTAATAATACACCCATCCGATGTACCGTTTCTTAATTTAAAAGATGGAATCTATTATCTCACCTACCATATCAATCATGCTCCCCATTCCATCTAATAAGTCAAACCATAGGCCTGTGTGATCACATCATGTCTCTTAACCCTGTGTTAATTTAGAAAACCTCGGTTACTCGTTAACCCCAATCTAACCTTACCTCCAAGTTATAAATATGGGTTTTCCCCATCTTTCAAAGGGACATAGGAATTGAAAGGAGAGAAAAGAACGGAGGAGGAGAGATCCGATAGACTGTAACTAGACCAAAATCAGAAAGGAAGAAGAATTAATGCATGAAATATCTGCTTACTAAATTTTTGAGGGAGAAATATTTACCATTATTTTTCATCTTGCCATTGTGATGCCCGTTTCATCTCCATATCAGAGCACAAGCTAATTCCCCTCGTCATTTTAGTTACTTGTCATTTTGTATTTCATTATTTATGCATGATATCTATTGTTCATCATTTATTATTATCTTTCTAGACACGGGGGTTGACATTCTCTAAGGGAGTTCATAGCCTCTTGGAACCGGTATTGTCTGGGAAAGCCCTGCATATTTTTATCTAATCACATATATTTTAGTTTTGCAGTTCTATCATCTTTTATCACATATCTATCTTCTCTGCACTCGTAGATCCATATCCGCATCTCGAGGTCCTAATCCCTACCTCATTCAAAGTTAGTGGTGGCTTCAAGATCATCCTTCACCTACGTGAGAATGAGGTTTTTCTGTACAACATTTTGGCACACTGGTGGGACCAGACCCAAATTCTAGTCAGTTTTCTTTTTCTCACCTTGTGTAGGTGTTGTAAGATCACAATTATCTAGATTCATCATTCTTGTCAAGTTAGAGATATTTTACTATTATTTTGTTTTTCAACTCACCTGTTTACAGGATTTAAATTTGTCTCTGCTAGTGTAGTGTCCTTTGTACATATAGTCATTTTTGTCGTCATCGAGGTAAGTTCGTTTTGTTATTTTGAAAGGGTGTATACTTGGTATAAATTTTTCATGTTATTGCTATTAATTTAAAAAAACAAAAACAAAAAAATCATAGTTTTTTTCTTGTTTTACAAGTAGTATAGAGTTCATTTTTTTAATTAAATAAAAGAGAGAAAATTAATATATAAAAATATAAAAAAATAATAAGAAATAAATTATCCCACCCCCACTCATCCACCTCACATCCCAACACTCAACCCATACAAACTCCCACCTTCCCTTCTCTCCACCAAACTATCCACTCACCCCATCTTCCTTCTAACCACCTCACTCCCGATCCAATCCCCAACTCCCACTCCCTATCACCCATTTCCTTCCTCTCAACTCGTTTCTAACTCGCCTCTATGTCCCTCTTACTTGCGAGATGTTTAGATCACCCACTCCATCCACCACCTCTCCCCACTCTATCTCCATTCCTCTTGGTCACTTTCTTCTCTACGTTCTCAACTTCCGACGCCGACCCCATTTCACTCAACTCCTCACTCCCTTCACCTCATCCTCGAGTTATTCCCCCACTTATCTCCCTCTTCCTAAGCCCATCTCCTCTCCAACATCCCCGAGCTCCTCAATCCTTGACTTGAATTACCATCCCCTTCCACCGAGTTATCTCTCCCTAACACCACTCAACATATTCTCCACAAGCCCGATCAAGCTCACCCAAGCTCCACACCATCTCTCCTAGCCACTTCACATCCCGCCAACTCCACATGAGTGGGTAACACCTATTATTCCACCAAATTGACCCATAATCCCACACCCATCTCCCTTCCTTTCAAGGTAGATCCTTTCCCCTTCCACACAACTCTTCCTAACCCCTCAACCAAGCTCCCTTCCACTTTATCTCTCCACATCCCTGTCACCATTTTCAATATCCTCTCCACATCTCTCCCCAACACTACTCTCGATCCCCTGTGATTGAGCTCCCATTTTGTCCCAACAACCCATCATTACATGGAAAACTAGACCACCTCTCAATCCTAACTCCCACGAACTTCCGATCTACACTACCCGGACTCATCCCTACCTACCCAATCTATCTCCCATCTACCGGAGCTATAAACAACTCCTACTTCCCTCCTCCCAACTTCATGCAGACCAACTTACTTGAGTCTCCTCTCCAAGCTATTTCACCTTCCCGTATGGCTCCTAAGCTACCTTCTCAAACATAAATGGAATTGAATCCACTATTTAATGTAGACTCACATGATTCTGATGTTTGATGCTTCCAACGGTCTACGGTTTGCTTTAACATTCATGAAATATTTGTTGGCAATATCTTGACCACGATCTTCCAAGGAGACCGAATATCGACACGATTCACAAGTTGTCGATACCTATTTCTAGCTCATTTTAAAATCCACACAATCTTTGTAGGTAGTGCATGTACGGTCTCTTTACATAATTTTTCTTACAATTCTTTACAACACATTTATAAAAATGCTATATATTTTCGGTTTATATTTTCTGTGATTCACATTATATCATTGTACATGTGAAAAGACATAGCCATGTGTAGTATGACCCACCGATCCATTCCCCCTCTCATCAACCAACCACTCCATTTTCATTATACCTTGACCAACCGACCAATTCAACTTAACCCACCGACCCATTTAACAACTTGTTTGACTTTCATTGTTTATAGTTTGTCTTCTTTATCATTTAAGTAATTAAAAAACAAAACAAAACTATCATTTACAATTTTTTAATTTCATATCAATCTATCATTCCATTGTTTATTGTATCATTTTTTCATTTCCAATCACTTCAAGTATTTCATGATTTCTTTGATCATTTATTTCATGAAGTTATCATTCCCTAGTTTATTTCCTAGTTTATAGCTTATTAGTTTCCGTATTTTAATTACTACGATTTTGTTAATTAATTAGATTAATTATTTTTATTTTTACGATGAAACTTGTTGTAAACAAAATATTTATGACATTTATATCATTTTTATAAACAAACATCAACTAAATACATTTATTCTTTTTTGTAGGTGAAATCTACAAACTCCATAAAGTTTCAACCAAAGCATCATGCTATCAAAGACCACTATTTAAATCAGCCACAACACACAAAACACTTTCATCAACCTCATCCAAAAATATAAACGGTGCCATTTTAGGGTACCCAGGCGTTCCAGGCCACTGATTGGCGATTTCAAAATACATCACTATCAAGTGCAATCAAATAACAGGGAAAATTTTTCTCCAGGTTTTACTCGTTTTCTCTATTTTCTCTTTTTGCATTGTAATTTCCCTTTTCTGAGTGATTTTCTACATCAAAATTCACATTTTGAATTTGGTCTAAAATGAACCTTGTGCATCCTGCTTGCTCACATACCTTAATTAAGGGGTCTAACCTTCTACATTTCACTTATCACACACTGCTTGAGACTGTATGAAAAAATTAACACATCAAAACATTCCTTTCATGTGGTTCATTGATTTGAACTGAACACCCAACAGAGACTGTTTCAAAAATTCCCTTAGCCAAAAATACCTAAAACCAGCCTTAGAATGTCATTCTCTATACACCTTCATTATCCACTTTTTTCTTTTTCACATCTCATAATTAATCATCTTTGATTAAAAATTTGTTGCTTGATTTGTTTGTTAAAAAAATTTCCTAGTTTTTTTCTCTATTTCATGCCTATGGTCACTCTTACTCAAGATGAAACAAAACAAAAATCTGCTACATCAAATGACGTCACTTCCCCTAATGATATCTCCCAACAAGATTCTAAACTCAAAATCATGCCTTCAGTTACCCAACCCTCTATCTCCATGGCCTCGCTTCATGAGGACCGTGTCATCCACAATCATTCCCACCTTGAAACCAATCCTCATATCCCTTACCAAGCCAATCTTCCTAAACCAACCACACCACCATCTCCAGCTCCTTTAGAAACTCTTGGACCGCCTCTTAACCCCATATATGATTTCATATTTCCTAAATCCCCCACAATCTCTCAATCCTCTCAATCTCCTCAATTGGTGGATCACATTCCACCCACATCCCTTTTATTGATTCTATTTCATCCACTACTAATATGTCTCGTCCAACCAAGTTAACGTCTTCACACTTACATTCCTACCCATCATATGCTCCAACCGTCTCAACCTCTTAACACTCATATCCCCACTTATCATTTACCACAACAACCTACCCAACTTCAATGAACACATCATGTCCCTATTATTCAAAGTCAGCCTATGCAACAATCTCAACCCATGACACATGTTAATCCTTACCAAATAGTTCCCCACACACTTGCACACCCGTAATTTTACCAACCACCTTATCAAATGATTCCCCAAATACCCATACATCCACAAACACATCATTCACCTTATCAAACTATGTTTCAAACCACACAACCAATCCAATCTCAACCTAACAACACATCGAGTGATCCAATTCATGCCTTAATAAATCGGTTGGCTAGTTGAGAAGCTGCCACCTTGGCACCAAGGATACTTTATCCTATGAACAAATCTGTAACAAACTGATTCATCCATTGGTTATAATTAAACCCTACCCTCCTCATTGGAAACTTCCCATGTTTATTAAGTTCAAAAACAAGGAAGATACCCAACAACATCTCCTCGCATGTAAACATGCATGTTTTTTAATTGCGCATGATCACGATCTACTTCTTCACACTTTCCCCATTCTTTTATCTGGTCCCACATTGGGTATTATAACAACATCCCACAACATTCCATATTCTCCGTCACTCAACTTGTACAGTTGTTCTTAGAACAATTTTCAATTAATATCATGAAAAAAACTACTATCTTTGATTTATACACCATCGACGGTTTGAAGATGAGCATATCACCAACTTCGTCACACGATGGTGTGGTGTTATGAACCAATTGTCCTTCACTCTCCTTCAAACCAAACTCATCAAATTATTCTCACATTCATGTGTAAAACATATATCATCTACTTTACAAATCCAATCATTCTAAACCTTTGATGAAGCTTTCACGATGGCTCACAAACTCAAAACCCGTGCCATTGAGCAGGGTCATCTCAAACTTAGATCAGCCAAACCTAAAGTTGAATCTACTAAACCATTCACACATAATGACAAGTTTAAGGGTGTGGCCAACACTATGGTCATTAAACCCTCATCTACATCTATATCCAACACATGGCCTCAACAACAAGTCCCTCAACCGATAGTCACCTATACCCCTTTGGGAGAATCATACAGTTCCATATTTGATAAGTTGATGACCGTAAACTCCATCCAACTTCCTCCCATATGACCCGTGGAAAAATTGCAAGCCAAGCTTATTTGGTATCACGAAGCCCACTATTGTAAATATCATCGAGTCAAAGGTCACGACATTGAGAAATGTCATTCCTTCAAAGATCGTGTCCAATAACTCTTAAATCAAGGGGATATCCAAATCGATAGCTCCACTGTGCAAACTAATCAACCACCAACAAATCAAGCCATGCCCTTTACATATCAACTATCAAATGCTTATATGATTGAAAATGTTGGTGCTCAAAATAGTCTTGCCCCATTTGTGCCTTTGAAAATTTATTAATTTACGGCCTTTGTCATTTTCTACTTCCCCGTGTTGTGCCTACTTGATCCTTGTGGCCATTTTTAATTGGTTCTGGTTTTAAATCTCTTAAGGGTCTGTATTTTGAGTCTCTCATGCTCTATTCCATCAAAAACTCAGTTTCCCCCATGTTTTCTATTCTCCACGGTTGGGATTTTTCTCCCTTGTTATTTCTGCCTTAGGTAATTGAAGAAGAATGAATTGATGTGTCCCTGAGGAACATATTTGAGCCTTGTAACATTCCTAAACTTTCTATCCTTGAAGAAAATTTCATTCCCTGGCTCAAATAATCATTTTTGTGTTTTTACGGTTTAATGGCATTTCTCTTGGTCAAATTTGCATCCTAGCATCGGCAGGGGACGTGTCACCTTTTGGTTGAATGCGGCTCAGCTAAGTACTTAGAAAAATTCATGGAAAGCCTCAACTCAAAATTTTTCCATGTGGAAGTATGACACTCATTTCAAGATCTACTTTTTGGTTTTTCCTTGGAGTAGCGCCGGGAGGACATGCGGAGGCTTCCACTGCTTGGCCTAGACTTAGAAAAATTTTCATGCAGTTGGGGCAGTTTGGCAGAATAGGACACGTGGTGAGCTCGCACTCATTCAAGGTCTCCATTTTGGGCACCATCTTGAAGGTGTGCCATGGTGACACTGGCATTTTGAAAATTCAAAAGGTGGGGAGGTAGGCCATTAGAGGCAACTTGAATTTTTACCCCTTAAGAATAAAAATTTCAAAATGGCTCGCAAGTTTGATGAGGGAAATAGTCAATGTTTTACCCCAGTCAAAGGCAGAGGTGTGGGCTCTCGGGGGAAATTTGGAAAAATTTCCTTTTGAGAAAAAAAGTCAAAAGTAAAAATGGAAGGGTGGCCCCACTCCAATCTCATTTAGACGTGTGTCCGGCTTGGTTCCTAAGGGTGGAGATATGGGGAAAATTTAGAAAATTTTCCCTTTTCCAAAAAGATAGTGAAATGGCAGATTTTGAGTACGGTTCTATTCCAATCATATTTGGATATGTGTCAAGCTCATATCCTGAGGGCAGAGGTGTGCAGAAAAATGGAATTTTTTTCCATTTTTCCAAAAAGTTGTAAAAAGTCAAGGAAAGCCCCCAAGTATGTTCTAAAAGTTTGAATATGCCACGTGGATGACTCAAATTCAAAGTAAAAATCAATGACATCTGTGATTCTAAATCTAGTTTTCCCCGCATTTCTCTGAAAACACATCTGGAAGTGTGAGTCTCCATGATTTCTTGGTTTTTTCTATATACGAAGTAGAGAGGGAAGTTAATGTTGATATCTAAAGTTTGGTGGGAAGATCTGGAGGACGTCTTTCGCCATTAAAATGGTATGACTTTCATTCCCGATCAGATTTTTCATTTTTCTTCTTCCGAGAATGAAAGGGACCAGATTTGATAGATTAGTGGTGGAAGTGGTTGGAAAATTGAAGAAAGAGTGATCTACTAGAATAAGAAGTTGAATGCGGGAGAAATTTGATGAAATATACCCCCTTGAGCATCTGGATATTTTTGTAGATCTGATTCTCGTGAATCATGAAAGAATCATGGTGAGAACTTGTGTATTTAACGTTTTTGTCTTTTGGGAGGGAGAGGCTTTGTTATAAATGCTATAAGTGGCACAAATTTTTCATGTAAAGGGTTAGGAGTTTTTGGAAAGGTCAGAGACTAATTTTTCCAGTAGAAAAAGCTTGACTAGATCCCATCCTTTTTGAGAAGCTATCTAAGAAGAATGTATATCTCTCTTTATGTCAAATTTAATCATGTCAAGGTGGTTGCAAGTGTACACCCATTGAAAATCTTTGAGATTGTTCTGGAAACTTTACCTTGTTGATAAATTTGATCAAAATTGAGTTATTATGTGTTAATCTTGAGCAAAGTGTATTTATTTCATCTACGAATGTTTGTAAATAGTTTTTCTTATTTTTGTTGCAATCTTGTATCAAAATCTAATTCAATCACACAAGCCTCAATCCTTGTGATAGTTTAGTGGCATCTGCAATTCCATTTCTCGAATTGCTTTCATTTGAGATTGGAATAAACAATTTAAAATCACTTTTCTCTCATCTGTTGACAGAGATTGTCTGTAAGCCTTTAGGTGTACCTTAGGCATGATTTGGCTTAGACCTTGATGCTTTGTTGGGTTTTCTAACTTGAGCCTTCATGATAGAATCTTAGAGATTGTGTGAAAGAGTGCTAATCTAGGCCTCCATTAAAGCACATATTCTAGTTGAAGAAACATTTTGTCTATTCTGCAGTGGCATTCTGTTGGTCTCGACTTTCCATTCTCGTAAGGTTCCTCAAGGATCTGGTGAATCTAGTTTCACCTTGCCCCACCTCCCACAAAAAATTCATTCAAAAACAACTAATCTTACCCATCCTACCCATGTTTTTCATGTGTGTATGCCAATGCACAATCCTCATCACCTAAACATGCAGAAGCAAGTAGGGTCTCCAATGTCTTTAGTAACCTTTGCCTTGTTGTGAAGATATCTCCATGATCTAGAAGTGACAACTTGTGAGAGTCAGATCTGGTGTGTTGATCATATTTTCCCAAGGTCTTTTCTATAAAATTTATGCAAAAGAAAGGTACCTATATCTCCTTTCATATAACAGAGGTTACAAAATAGGTTCTCTTACCTTGGTTGAAAGGCACAACCTAAAATAGTGAGGATAGATCAAATCCTCTTGAAGGTGCTATCCATCTCTCCACAAATCCAAGTAACAAAGGGACAGTTAGATTTCTCCCTGGCTACAAAATGACATATATTTGTGATCTAGCTACCTCTAAGCTCCCTATTGAATCTGTGTTGCTGCTTGGCTTGAAAAGGAGAACAAATTTGGATACCAACACTAGTGGCGCCATTGTGGGATTGTTTTGAATTCCCGGGAAATAATTTTTAACTGGAGTCTCATTGAGATGGATTTGTTGATTCATTATTAGTCCATATCTATTTAGCTCGTCAACAACACCAACACTAGTGGTGTCATTTCTGAGGATTGTTTTGAATTCCTGAGAAATAATTTGTTAATCTGGAGTCTCATTGAGAGATTGATTTTTGATTCATTGCCAGTCCATATCTATTTATCCCATCAACAACACCAACACTAGTGGCGCCATTACCGGGGACTTCAGTTCAAACCCTAGTAGAACACTTCTTGTATGCTCCAAGTGCTATGTGCATTTCTTTTAGTCTTCCCCCTAGTTCACTAGCTTTAATACATTCAGTAAAGAAAGGTTAGAATCTTTCTATTTCCAGTTTCTTGCATTGACAGACACTTGATAGATCATATTTAGTGCATTTTCACAACTAAGGTGGAAATCCTTAGTGGTGACTCCCTGTTGATCTGATTCTTAATAAGTACCAGTGTCTTAAAACTCTGTCAAGGTCAGATTTGTTACTAATATTTTCCAAACTGGAAGGAAGAAGATATTTCTTTTCTAGGGATCCTACTAGGACATTGTTTCTAGAGCTAGGAAAAGTAAAATCAGAAGGAAGAAAAGCTTGGAGAGCTATTGGAGATCAGCAAACAAGAAGAGGGATCTCCATTGATGAAAGTGAATGACCTATCATTGAAGATTGTCATTCAAGTGACTCTGAATTAGGTAGCCTCTTTGTGGAACTGAATTATCCAACTAGAGAGGGGCCTTCATTTGATTTTGAAAGGTTTTCCTCACATTCTACACTGTATTTTCTCGAGGTGATAAAGATTTCCAAGAAACAAGGCCTTTTGGGGTATCTATTTTGAAAATTACACACCGTGTTCCAAGAACCCTCTCGCCCCATCATTTTTTCACCCTCCAGGATCACCTCCTCAAATAAATATGGCTCAACCCAAGCCTCCATTTTTGTAAACATCTTTAGACCTATAAATGTAGTACCTCAAGATGTAAGGAACAAGCTACCAAAGTTCCAAGGAAATAATGCTATAACTGGTGACCAGCATCTGAAGCTCTTTCTCAATATGATGGAAGACTTTGAAATTGAGCATGAGGATGTATACATCAAATTGTTTGTCCACACTTTAGAAGAGGATGCAAGGGACTGGTATAAAGCATTACTAGATAACTCTATTGATTCTTGGGCTGAAATGAACAATGCATTTAGATTACAATATGGTGATAGGACTGACCCTAGGTTTCTTCTATCAGAGTTTTCATACATCAAAAAGAACTCCAATGAGTCAAGTACATGACTTCAATACAAGGTTTAATAATACCTTAAGAAGATTTCTGTTAGAATAAGGCCTTGTAATGAGTCATGTTTGATCAAATATACTGATGCATTTGATAAAAATGTTGCATATTATTTAAGAGACAAAAACCCCACAAATTTAAGGTAGGCCTTCACCATGGATTTGCAAATAGATAACAATATTAAGGAAATTTGAAATACTCAAAAGAGGGAAGGTGTAAATCTGGTTAACCTAGAGAAACCCCAAACAAGCAAGGTGCTGATTTGGAAGAAGTGAAGACTTTGGTAGGGTCATCAAGGAGATATCCTACAAACTAGCCCAAGATGAGAAGGGAATTGGGTAGAGTTCATAAGGAAAACACAAGCAACAAGGCTAAGATAGGTTCACAAATCACCAAAGATTTGATGATAGAGGCAAAGGACCTATTGGGTTTGGAAATAGACAGCCCCAAGGCGTAGAGAAAATAGAATGGTGCCTGATCCTTTGGCTGCTAGAGTTGCTGTTGTGGAAGAGACATATGTCATTGATTGGTGTGAAAAATGTTTCATGCCTCATGCTCCTTGTGAAGAAGATCAACAAGAAGAAGAAGAACTTGATGATAATGATAATGATGTCTGCATGATGGGATGCTCCACCAGCTCACAACAAGGGGCAACCTCAACTGAGGTGATAAGTGCTAGAACTATTGCCACTTTTTGGGACTACATTCATAGGGTACATATTCTTCCCCCTTCTCATACTTTAGAAGTAGATAATGTACAATATTTTGAATTTCCCAATAATGACTTTGAATATTTAAGGGCTTTAATGATAAATAAGTATGATGGAGGAATTCCATCTGAGGAAGATAGGCAGTTACTGATGAATGTTGTGGTTGGTCAAGATAGGGAATATAACAAAAGAAGTAAGGTAAGGTTGTCAAAGGGACGGGGCCTCGTGCCAAGCCTAAAGCTCCCTTACTTTCAAATATTCCTAAAGAGGCTCCTAGGAAAGAGACATCTGCCAAAATCCCTGCAGTTCCAAACAAGAGTCATACCCCTCCTCATGCCCAAGTTGTCAAAAATCCTATGCCATCTAATGAGTGTGTTAGCTTTCCTTCCACATCGCCTTTCCAAAAATGTCCCATATGACATTACCCAAGTATTGAGTCAAATCAAATTATTTGTTCCAATTTTTGAGTTTCTTAGGATTCCTGAGCACAAAAAGAGAGCATTTGAGTACTTGGGGTTGAAAGAAGAGAAAACTGCCCTAGGTAGAAATGTAAACATTACGAGACTCCTCCAATCATTGAAGAACCAGAAGCACCACTAGCATCAGAAGAGCTAGATGAACCACTTGAGGTCTATTTGGGAACATCCTTGGTGGACTCTTAGATGAATGTGGATCCATTCTTCACCACTTTGATCATCAAGGATAGACTGCTCCATAACTGTATGTTTGACTCAGGGGCATCATGCAATGTCATGCCTCTAGAGGTCATGAATGAGATGAATATTAAGGTAACAATAGCATATGGGAAGTGCACTACCATGGACTCCAGAGAAGTGCTAGTAGTGGGATGTGTGAAGGGTTTGGTGGTGCAGCTTGTAGCTTACCCAAGTAAAAATTTAAAACTTGATGTTGTCATAGTTGATTGCCCAGACCAAGTGGGGCATGCTACTATCAAGAAAATGGTCTGCTAGTGTTGGTGGGAGTGTCCAAATGGAAATATCCTAGTCTACCATTCCAATTGAAGGTAACCTTTTCAGGTTGTATGGAGAAAATAAAATGTTGCATCTTATTGAGGATCCCAACAATGCAACCTATGAAGTATTGTATACAAATGTTGATGCTAACAACTTTGTAGGATTTGCTGATGGAAAGGAGAACAAGATTGAAGAATGAAAATGTCTTGAATAGATAGGCTCTCCCTGGACTTTTTTTTTTGATGGAGCTTGCTCTAGGTTTGGGAATGGTGTTGGTGTTGTTTTGCTTTCTCTAAGCCAGGAAATATTTGTTTTCTCCTTCAAGCTGAACTTTGAATGCACTAACAACATTGTTGAGTATGAGGCACTGTTGCTAGGTTTAAGAATTTCTTGGAAGTATGGTGTCAAGGACATTATTGTCAAGGGAGATTTAGAGTTAGTTGTCAAACAAGTCAGAAGACTGTATGCTACAAGGAATCAATGAATGAAACAATATAAACATGTAGTTTGGGATCTTATTGAGATGTTTGACTCCTTCAACATTGTGCATCATGATAGGAGATTCAATGACTTGGCGATAGGCTTGCAGTGTTGGGGTCTCGGTTTGACAATTGTACAATGTCCCCATATTGTGAATATGAAGTTGAGGTATTGACAAGACCCTTTGTCCCTAATAATATTAAACACTAGCAAGTTTTTGATGATGATGCTCAGATTAAAATATTCTTGCAAAACAAAGGAGAATTTTCTAATCAAATTATTTATTGGGATCCAATGATATGTACAATAGAAGGAAAATATACCTTGTTTGGAAAGGATATCATCTAACTAAAAATAAATACCATTCCTAGAGGGCTAGTGGCTCTTGAGTCCAATTTTGATAATGCTAATCGCATTGTTAATAGATGCATGACAGCCTCAAGGGATATTAAGGAGCATGATCTTGGCACAAAGGAGAAGCCAAGGAAAATTTGGTTAGGTAACAATCTCAGCAAGGAGGAGAAGCAATCATACATCTAGCTATTGAAAAATACCAAGATTGTATGGCTTGGACCTATTCTAAACTAAAAGCATACAGAGAGGATTTTTTTCAGCATGAAATTCCCTTGGTGTTTGATTCAAAGTGATTTAGCGATAAGAAGAGGCCCGTCAATCCACTCTTATCCCTCAAAATAAAAGAGGAACTGAAGAAGCTAAGAGATGGAGGAATTATCTAGCCCACAAGGTATTCCTCTTGGGTTGCAAATCTAGTACCAGTCAGAAAGAAAAATGGTGAAATCAGGTTGTGTGTGGATTTCAGGAATCTAAACAGAGCTTTAATGAAGGATAACTATCCTTTACCTAACATGGAGCACATGCTACAGTTAGTAACTAGTTCTGAGTTACTTTCTACCTTAGATGGTTTCTCTGGTTACAACCAAGTTGTGGTGAAGGAATTAGAAAGGATCAAGACAACCTTCACTACTCCTTAGGGAACATATGTTTATGTTAGGATGCCCTTTGGTCTGATGAATGTTGGAGCCACCTTTCAAAGAGCAATGGATGTTGCTTTTGCTGGTTACATCAACAAGTTTATTGCAGTTTATCAAGATGATGTAACTGTATTTTCCAAGAAGAGAAGTGATCACTTGCTGCACTTGGAGAAGATGCTGATAAGATGTAGAGAATATGGTATCTCACTTAATCCAAAGAAATACCATTTTAGAGTACATAAGGAAAATTTTCTTGGTCACATTGTGTCACAAGGAGTGATGATTGATCTAGAAAGAGTGGAGGCCATCAGTAAAGTCCCAATTCCAAGAACCAAGAAAGGAATTCAGTCCTTTTTGGGAAAATAAATTTCATTAGAAGATTCATATCAAACTTTGCTGAGTTGACCATTCCAATCACTTCCATGCTGAAGAAAGACCAGGTCATCAAATGGGAGGAAGCTGCCATCCAAGCATTTAGTGGAATCAAAGAGGCATTGAAGCATGCCCTTATTTTGGCAGCCCCAGATTATAAGAAACCCTTTCAACTGTTCTCTTTTTCTTTAGAGAACACTATTGCTTCTATCTTGTTGTAGAAGGATGATGAAAGGGATGAAATGCCCATTGTTTTTTTTTCAAGTAAGGCCTTGCAAGGGTCTGAGATGAAGTACACTATCATGGAAAAGTAGGCATTTACCTTGGTAAAAGCAACAAAGGTTTTCAGGCCTTATATTCTAAGTTCAAAGGTTGTTGCTTATGTTCCCCATACCATGGTAAAGGACATCTTATCAGAGATGGAAGTCTCAAGAAAAAGATGTAGATGGGTGAACAAGTTACAAGAATATGATATGGACATCCAAACCATGAAGTTGGTGAGAGGTTTGGGCTTGGCTAAGCTTATGGCTGAGAGAAACTTGCAGACTATTGAGGTAAATGAGGTTGAAGAAGAAAGGGTAGGTGTTTTTGAAAAGTTGATGAATTTTGAGTGGTACAAGGATGTGATGTTCTATCTCAGACATTTAAACTGCCCTGAGCATTTAAGTAAGAACCAAAAAGATCCCTTAAGTTGGCTTCCTAGAAATATGTCATCACTGATTATGGGTTAGCTTGGAAGAACCTAGAGGGAGTCCTCTTAAGGTGCATTATTGAAGAAGAATCCCCCAAGATAATTTCTGATCTCCATGGAGGATTTTGTGGGGGAATTTTGTTGCAAGAGTCACGGCACACAAGATCCCGAGGGCTAGTTATTGGTGGCAAACCCTCTTCAAGGATGTAACCTTGTTGGTTAGAAGATGTGAGAGCTATCAATGCTTCTCTAGAAGACTAAAAGCTTCAGGCTCCCTTCCTTTGCAGCCTGTATCAATTGAAGCCCCATTTAGGTAATGGGGCTTGGATTTCATTGGTGAGATTTCAGACCCTTCAAGTGCTGGCCACAGATGGATTCTTGTAGCAACTGATTATTTTACTAAATGGGTGGAGGAAATCCCCACCAAGAAGGCAACACACCAAGTTCTCATGGATTTTGTGCTGAATAATATCATCTGCAAGTTTGGGGTACCAGTCAAGATTATTGTTGATAATGCCATGAGCTTCAAAGCTAAACATTTCATGGCAATGTGCAAAGAGTATGGGTTCAACTTGACATATGCCTCCAATTACAATCCTCAAGGAAATGGGCAAGCTAAGTCCAATAATAAATTTTTGTTGAAGATCATCAGAAGAACATTGGAGCAGAATAAGAGAAAGTGGGGTGAATAGTTGAAGTTTGTTGTTTGGGTAGATAGGATCACTATCAAGAGGGTCATTGGAAAGAGTCCATTTGAGTTGGTGTATGGGACTCAGGCCTTGCTGCCTCTTCATATGCAACTGTCTTCATATTAGTTTATGCAATAGCTAGAAGATCAAGAGGTAGGTCCTTATGATGCTTGCATTAACCAGATTATTGAGCTTGATGAAGAGAGGAGGGCATCCCACCAGAGGCATATAAATTTTAGAGAGAAACTGAAGAATTTATTTGACAAGAAGGTCACTCCCAGAGCTTTCAATATTGGAGATCTTGTGCTAATATGGGATAACAGACATGAGGATAAGGGAAAGCATGGCAAGTTTGACTCATTATGGATGGGCCCTTACTCTATTGACATCAGAATTGGGGAGCATACCTTCTTCCTCAAGGACTTAGATGGTGAAATGCTTGAGTTTCTTGTTAATGGAAGGAATTTGAAGCATTTCCTAGATTGATCCCCCTGAATCAAGGCATGATTCTTGTGTACAGTGTATAGTTTTTGTTTGTTCGCTATTTTTGTGTTTTTTCTCATTCTGGTCCTTAGTGACCTATTTTTGTTGGTTTCTCTGTCTATTTTTGAAGATGGCTCTGTTTCTATGCTCTACAAGATGACTCCATTACCCAATGGATATTTTGGCACTTGGTCTACTTTTGTTCTTGTGGCACTCACAGGAGTGCCCATCCCCGAGTCAGAGCTAGTGTTGGTGCTCAAAATAGTCTTACCCCATTTGGGCCTTTGAAAATTTACTGATTTACAGCCTCTATCATTTTCTCCTTCCCTGTGTTATGCTGATTGATCCTTGTGGCCATTTTTAATTTTTTAATTGGTTCATGGGTTGTAAATTTCTTAAGGGTCTCGTATTTTGAGTCTCATGTGCTCTCTTCCATCAAAAACTTGGTTTCCCCATGTTTTTTTCTCTCGTGGTTGAGATTTATCTCCTTACTATTTTTTCCTAGGTACTATTGTATATATCTTTCCCCGGGTAGATATAGACAAGCAAAAGAACAAGGGAAAATTCACGCCCAAGGCGCAGGTAAAGGGCACACAACATGGAGTGTTGACATGGAAAAAGTCATGCCTAAGGTGCAGGTAAAGGGTGTATAACATAGAGTGTCGACAAGGGAAAATTCATGCCCAAGACGCAGGTAAAGGGCGCACAACATAGAGTGTCGACATGGAAAAGTCACGCCCAATGCGCAAGTAAAGGGCGCACAACACGGAGTGTCGACATGGAAAAATTCATGCCCAAGGTGTAGGTAAAGGGCGCACAACATGGAGTGTCGACATGGAAAATTCATGCCCAAGGCACAGGTAAAGGGCGCACAACACGGAGTGTCGACAAGGGAAAATTCGCACCCAAGGCATAGGTAAAGGGCGCACAACACGGAGTGTCGATATGGCAAAATTCACACCCAAGGCACAGGTAAAGGGCACACAACATGGAGTGTCAAAAAAATATGGATGCACATTTGGCACGGAGTAATAGGATGTCGACACAAATATGGATGCGCTTATGGCACACCTTCGGGAGGTGTAACATTCGAGCGCTAACAGAGCGAGACCTTGACCTAGATATTGACGGCCATAACTTTTCACGGGGAGATCGGATTCACACAAGGTTAGACTTTTGGAAATATTACAAGGTCCTCTATCCAACTACGAAATGGATATATTTAATTGGGTGAGAAAAAATTCTTAAAAATGCAGAATACTGATTTGCCACTTTTTGGGTTTCTTTAGGGTTATCACCTACCACCATAATAAGATAAATTAAATGCAACTTTGGAGGTGGTTGGGGTAGATTTGGAATTCCTCTCTCTTTTCTCTCTCATTCTTCCTATAAATTGTAAGGCGGGGCTTCTTTCTAAAGGTTGGACATTCTTGTTTTGCCCCCTCCCTTCTTCTCTTTGGCAGGTGAATTTGTGGAGTTCAAACCTCCCATCTAAAACTGTAATGCAACTTTGCCTCTTGGCATTTTGTAGTGTATTGTATCAATATTTGGAGAAAATAATGCATGCTTGTGGATGATTCTCAACCCTCTCTGTATTCATTTGCATCCTCCTGATCTTTCACTACAAATCGGTTATCTGTGCATGATCTTGCATTGCATTTTAATGGTTTGTGTTTATTGGCAAGACAAGTGTTCTTCATTCCTCGGTGCATCACCTTTGTTAGTTTAGGTTTATTTTTATGCATCTTCTTACCCTGTCTCCTTGGCAAGTTAGATTAGGTTTTGAGTAAACCCTCTACATTTTTATGTGTGCATCTGAATAGAGGAATAGGAACCGGCCTTCATCCGGAGAGCTTTTCGATTTCACAAGGTCCCACACTTGGGAAAAGCTCCATGTTATGTAATTGCACTGAGAGTCTCAACCCATCAAGTTACTGAGACATTGGGGTTCTGTGATTCACCATCAACGGTACTTGAAGAAGAATGGATTGATGTGTCCCGAGGAACGTATTTTGGCCTTATAACATTCCTAAATTTTCGTCCTCGAAGAAAATTTCATTCCTCGGCGCAAATAATCAATTTTTTTTTTTTTTTGTGACGGTGTTTCTCTGGTCAAATTTGCATCCTAGCATCTCTGGGATGTGGCACCTATTGGTTGGATGTGACTTAGCTAAGTACTTAGAAAAATTCATGGAAAGCCTTAACTCAAAATGTGTCCACATGGAAATAAAACGCTCGTTTGAATATCTACTTTTTGGTTTTACCTTGGAGTAGCATCAGGTGGACACATGGAGGCTTCCACTACTTGGCCCAGACTTAGACAAATTTTCATGCAGTTGGGGTAGTTTGGTGGAAGAGGACACGTGGTGAGCTTGCGCTCATTCAGGGTCTCCATTTTGGGCACCATCTTGAAAGTTTTCCATGGTGACATGTGGAATTTTGAAAAGTCAAAGAGGTGGGGAGGCAAGCCATCGGAGGAAACTTGGATTTTTTTCCCCTTAAGGATTAAAATTTCAAAATGGCCCGCAAGCCCGATGAGGGAAATAGTCAATGTTTTTCCGGTCAATGGCAGAGGTGCGGGCTCTCGGGGGAAATTTGGAAAAATTTCCTTCTGAGAAAAAAGAGTCAAAAGTAAAAAGGGAGGCACGGCTCTGCTCTGCCAATCTCATTTAGACGTGTGTCTAGCTTGCTTCCTGAGGGTGAGGGTGGAGCTGTAGGGAAAATTTCAAAAAAAATCCCTTTTCTAAAAAGATAGTGAAATGGTAGATTTTGAGCGTGGTTCTGTTCCAATCATATTTGGACATGTGTCAGGCTTGTATCCTGAGGGTAGAGGTGTGCAACCAAATGAATTTTTTTTTCCATTTTTCCAAAAAGTTTTAAAAATTCAAGGGAAGCCTCTAGGTTTGTTCTAAAAGTTTGAATCTGCCACATGGATGACTCAAATTCAAAGTGAAGATCAATGACAACTGTGAGTCTAAATCTGATTTTCCCCCCATTCTCTAAAAATACGTCTGGAAGTATGAGTCTCCATGATTTCTTGGTTTTTTCTACACACCAAGCAGAGAGGAAGTTAATGTTGATATCTAAAGTTTGGTGGGAAGATCTGGAGGATGTCTTTTGCCATTAAAATGGTATGACTTTCATGCCCGGTCGATTTTTCTATTTTTCTTCCGCTAAGCACGCAAGGGACCAGATTTGTGATTAGGGGTAGAAGTGGTTGGAAAATTTAAGAAAGAGTGATCTAATAGAATAAGGAGTTGAATAGGAGACATTCGATGAAATATACCCCCTCGAGCACTGGAGATTTTTGCATATCTCGATTTTGTGAATCATGAAAGAATCATGGTGAGCACTGGTGCATTTAACATTTTTGTATTTTGGGAGGGAGAGGCTCTATTATAAATGCTATAAATGGAAAAAAATTCATTCAAAGGGTTGGGAGTTTTGGAAAGGTTAGAGACCGATTTTCCAGAGAAAAGCTTCGACACATGACCCATGTTTTTGAGAATCCATCTAAGAAGCTTGTATATCTCTCTTTGTGTCAAATTTAATTGTGTCAAGGTGGTTGCAAGTGTACAACCATTGACAAGCTTTGAGATTGTTCGGAAACTTTCCCTTGCTGATAAATTTGATCAAAATTGAGTTATTCTATGTTAATCTTGAGCAAAGTGTATTTATTTCATCTCTGAATGTATGCAAATAGTTTTTCTTATTTCTGTTGCAATCTTGTATTAAAATATGATTCAATCACACAGGCCTCAATCCTTGTGACAGTTTAGTGGCATTTGTAATTCCATTTCTCAGAAGAGATTTCATTTGGGATTGGAATAAATGATTTAAAATCACTTTTCTCTCATCTGTTGACAAAGATTGTCTGTAAGCCTTTGGGTGTACCTTAGGCGTGATTTGGCTTAGACCTTGATGCTTTGTTGGGTTTTCTAACTCAAGCCTTTGTGATAGAATCTCAGATATTGTGTGAAAGAGTGCTAATCTGGGCCTCCATTGAAGCACATATTCTAGTTGAAGAAACATTTTAGCTATTCTGTGGCATTCTAATGGTCTAAATTTCCATTTTGTAAGGTTCCTCAAGGATCTGGTGAATCTAGTTTCACCCTTCCCCATCTCCCACAAAAATTCATTCAAAAATAACTAATCTTACCCATCCTACCCCTATTTTTCATGTGTGTATGCTAATGCACAATCCTCATCACCCAAACATGTAGAAGCAAGTAGGGTCTCCAATGTCTTTAGTAACCTTTTCCTTGTTGTGAAGATATCTCCATGATCTGGAAGTGACAACTTGTGAGAGTCAGATCTGGTGTGTTGATCATGTTTTCCCCAAGGTCTCTTCTATAACATTTATGCAAAAGAAAGGTACATGTATCTCCTTTTGTATAACAAAGGTTACAAAATAGGTTCTCTTACCTTGGTTGAAAGGCACAACCAAAAATTATGAGGATAGATCAAATCCTCTTGGTGGTGCTATCCATTTCTCCACAAATCCAAGTAACAAAGGGACAATTAGATTTCTCCCTAACTACAAAATGACATATATTTGTGATCTAGCTGCCTCTAAGATCCCTGTTGAATCTGTGTTGCTACTTGGCTTGAAAAGGAGAAAAATTTTGGATACCAACAAAAACCATCAATCAAGATCTCATCTTATCACCTTTGAATCTACATGTTCTTACCTTAGACATTATGCCCACTCCTTATACAGTAACCCGTTCTGCACCCACAACTATTATACCTATGTCAAATTTTACTACTTGTGTTGATCCTGTACCTTCTCCTATCCTTATCACATCCACATCAAATTTTACTATACCATCCACTTCCTCCAGTTCAAGAAAACCCCAATCTACCACATTAGATTCATCCTTAGCACCTATTTTAGCCCCATTCATATCCACACATATCTCTACATATCTTACATCTATTCCTTCACCCAAATCTACAATTATGACACATACATCACTTATCTCTACAACCATCCCAACTAAACTCAGTTCTACTACATGCACCTTTATAGCCCCACCTTGAAACAAACCCCATTAGCAAACATATCATTCTTACCCCTCCAAGCATTTATGAAACAACCAGTCTCACCTAATTCTACACCAATAATTCTCCCGCATTTGTTGCATTACCAATAACGTCTACTCCATCGGTTATCACATCACCCACATATCCAAATTTTCCAAATATTCATATATCCCTATCTATCCCACCTACCCCTATATCTATCATATCAACAAATCCACCTATCTCTACCTTGATATATTTACATAAATCCTTTCCCATGGCCACGTCACCTGGTCTATTCCAATAATCTTTACCTAATTTTTCTATCCCAACAACCAAATCCTCTCAATCTATAACCCTTCCAAAGATACCCTTTGAAAAATCAATTAATAAAAAGACCTCCACCTAAATCAAATAAAGATGGTTTGTATCCTTCCATTGTAAAATTATTCACTTCCACATTGGAAAATTCAAAACCTAAATAACCCATATCTCACATAGATCTTTATAGACACAAAAATTGGGTCACACACTCCTTGACCCTTTGTTAAATAATCAACTTGAACACAGTCACCTAACCATGGCCCCTTACACCCCACATTAATATTAATTTAATTAATTTAATTAAATTAATCCATGTCCTCACAATATTTATTATTTATTATTTAATTATCCTAATTAAGATAATTCACCTATTCACCTCACCCTAAGTCTATTCTTAGTATGTTTCCATAACTAAATAAGACCTAACTAAATCCTAAAAATCAAAGCCTACATCCCCTTTAACCACATTCATGCATAAGAAAAGGTAACTCCCTCTCTTGCCCGGATGAATAGAGAGATATGGTAGAAATCATTGTCATGATCTCCCATTTTTAGTAAACCTAGGGAATCCCACCCTAACCGATGCCATCAACCCGAACTGTCCTTGCTCACCTTTTATTCGCTTTGGTAACCATATTTCAAGGTTGACACATTTATAAGAAAAAAAAAAGAAATTCGGAGAGCTGCATGCAAGCAAGAAAAACATCCTTTTATGCATCCAGACATCTAGAGCCATCACCAACATCAATCAGAGAGCCATCACATTCACGGGAGCACTCTAGGAAAGCACCACTATAGGACCATACATGTATTCTCCGATCAACCACCTCCACCACTTAGCCATCAAATCCTTAACATAGTAAGTATGGCCCTAATCAATATAGTTTATTTTAGCTAGTAATCTTTATTACTCATGTTATTAATCTATTCTTTGCATGCTTATTGCTTCATCACCTACTTGCTTGTAAATCCAAAGATCCCTTCACCCACGCCACCAAATCACCTATTCTCACCTGTTGTATACTTCTAAGCATACCTAAGATCTCCACAGACTGCCTGTTCACTTTCCTAAACTTTATTCGACCTTAGATCACCCCTACCATTTAACCTATTTTGATTTTCCTTCACCCTGACCATACCATTACCGAGTTACCCATAAGCGTCGTCACTCTACCTAAACCAACATCGTTACATTTAGCCAACGTCGATATTTGTGTTTTACACCTTGACCAAGAACAAACCCAACAACCACCCTACCAGTTGACCTAAATAACCCAAAATATAACCCCCTAGTCCCAGTACCTTGACAGACCCCTCACCTCTCAGATCCAACTATAGCCTAGCCTGTTGTGATTGGATTTGCTTATTGTATTTGAATGAGATACCTAAATCATATCAACTACAATAGGACCTTGTTTATTTCTTACATTAACTTGTTTTAAATAGTGGATTGACAGCCATCTAGGAAGTATCACACTTCCGGAACTAGCATATGCTAGGCAGTCCACTGTCATATATCATTTAACTATATTTTGTGGTCTTGTTTTCTATTACAGGTAGTTCCTCCTAGCCAAAAGGAAGCTCTCACATTCAGCTATGGATCAAGAAGTTAGAACATGTGCAACAACCATCAATCGACTGTCACTAAATAGGTATTCCTCCTTGGCCCTTATTTGAAAAGGTAAAGAAAATGGTAAAACATTTTGTCACACCCGGTGGGACCCATCAGGGGTTCTATTGAATTTTCTTCATTCCTAGGCAAAATTTATGTGTTTGTTTCCCTTTAAAATGCTTACACATTAAATTTCTTCCTTGGTAATCTTCTCTTCTTTCTTATTGTTCTAAAGGACACGTTTCTTTTGGTGCATTTAAAAAGAATAATTATTCTTGCTTTCTTGTAATTAGTGAAAGATCGTACCCTCTCCTATTCATCATTTTGTGTCATCAAATATAATCTTTCAATTTGGGTTTAAAACACTTACATTACATTCTGATTTATTGCATTATTAGCTCACATTAAAATTGAGGGCAACCTATATGCTGGAAGTCATGCCTAGCTGATGGTTGACACAAAGAATCGTAGAAATCACATTTCTCTCTCTCTCTCTCTATGTGTCTTACCAAACTTGCACAAAATCAAATATACACATCTTTCTTAAACAACATCTTACCCGAGAACATCTGTTAGTGATCACATGATCCGATTGGCAGGTACTCCCTAGCTCATTTCCTTTGTCGAGTCATCATCTCAGAGGATGGCCCGCCCCACCATAACATACCTAAAACCTCTCCTTTTAGATATCCTTCTTCGTAGGACACCTTCCCAACCAAAAATTATGTTCTAAATACACACAGTTAGTCCTAAATAGCATAAGCTAAACAAACATAAGAAAATCACTATTAGGATCATGCTTTTTCTTAGTGTTCTTCTTGGCTTGTGTTTTGAGGTGTGAGACTACGAATCCCCATTTTTCTTCTTCCTTGCACACTCCACCATCATAGTTGGAGTATTATGAATTTCTCTGAGTGTGCCAGGCCTCATCTTCTCATTCTCAAGCTTCTAGGTTTGATTCTTCACCTAATTTGATTCACAAAACCAATTTTCTTTATTTCTTTCTAATTTCACGATCATGACATCGATCAGCAAGCTTTGCCAGTTCACATCTCGACCATCGTCGGTTAAACCCTAACTAGTGCCGACACGGATTCCTAGTTACTTTACCTAGAACAACTTTCATTACTGCTTCTATTTTGTTTCCAACCCTCAGGGCATCATCATATTTCTCCCTTATTGATATTTTCTGTCATACACAGTTTCACCAATACAAATCCAACATTCCCACTTCATTTTTTTGGGACTAGTTTCTTCCACAATGACTGGTATCGGTTTCAGAAACCATCATCGGTGTTGTCCTAACCATCACCGCCATCCTAATCATCATCAATTTTGAAAACCATCACGATCAACTTTGGCCGATCATCGGTTGCCTATGTTTAATTTTTCAAAATCTAAACATTGACCAGATTCACCTCCGGACCCCATTATTCTTTGTTTCTACTATTTTCTGTCTCAACTATAGAATACGGTCATACCAAGTCGGTAGTTGTTCACATAGTGCTTTGACTCGTAGCTAGAATAATGCCCTCATATCCCATGCTATTCGTCAACAACTCCCACCTAGTCCTTCACCGCCTTTCATCCTATCACCCATGGATCCAACCTTACCTATCACCATTGCTGCTAGTGACGAGGAGTTTTCATGACTCCTTGATTAGAATCTTGCGGCCTTACAGTTCTACCTTTTCCACTCTTCCATCCGAGACTCCTCTAGTTAATTTATATATGGCATGCCGGTATCGATCCCCCTACCCTTATTCCCTGCTTCTACATTACCGTCACCTTCTTTGCCCCCGGAGTTTCATAGCTAGGACCCATACCTACCATGACCACCGCATCAATAGTTTCCCTTGCACATATCGTATATGTTGTCCCCTCATCCACCACCCAGACCATAGCACAATCGCACCCATTATTTCACAAATACCCATTACAACACAACCACCCGTGGGGTCAGTGACCCTACTCCATTCCAAAATCTCATCCTCTCCATCCCCTTCATGTTTCCAACCTTTCACCATATCACCATTTTCCCCTTCACCTTTTTCTACCTACCATGGGATGTTACCATGAATACGATCTGTCATGATCCTACACATTGATTCACCTTTGGAACAATCCAACCTGCAAGGTCTTTTAGGGGCTTGAGGTTCATCACCTCTACCCTTGGTCTGCGCATCGATGGTCCTTCCCAATCTGACTGCATCATCAAACCTCGCACTGCTTCCTACCTTTTGAATTATTGACCTTCTTCAACCAAAATAATGATTTCCACTTACCTTCAACTACCTCTCACCCACACCTACCTCCACCTATCAATCTCTATTTCACACCACACCTAATCTTCATCACCTTACCCACACGCACCCATACCTCTGACCTAACATCTTACCCATCTATCCTTACCCAAAAGCATCACATATTTCCCCACTACCTATTTACCCATTTACCCATACCTTGACCCATAGTCTACCACACCCATACCCATTGACCCCACTCATCTACCCACACCCATGATACTTACCTACTTGACCATACCTTTTACCAATTTACCGGTCTACCCATACCATTTTCCATACCCATCTACCCATACCCATTGACCCTACCTATCTACCCATACCCATGACCCATACCTACTCAATCGTACCCTTGACCCTTACCTATTTACCCTTACCTAAATACCCATGAACACAACCTACCTCCACCCTACCAACCCCTCTCTATACCTATTCTTTTCCTCCCTAGCTTAAGGGAGAACTACATCGGTCTGAGGCCCTTTTCACCAGGGGCTATGTAGGTAGCACTCCAAGGGCATGGGGCCCTTTGAGGTTAGCTCAACCATCATCATCACCTTCTTCACCTTTTCTCATTTGCAATCAATCACCTCTCGCCATTGGCTACCTATTCCTATCACATTCTACTCTAGTTAGTTTCCAATTTATCATCAAATAAGTGGAAATTAATACATTTCTTTACAACATTCATTTCATCACATTTACCACAATCATACATTACTGCGATCATACCAACATGATCCATGTTACCATACATAGCACAAATTAAACCAAAACATATGCATACATCATCATTTCTTTTTCATCATATCCAATACCTGAGGAATCCACTCAACCATGCCTATGACCTGACTCCATCATGCCTAACACCAACCTAACTCAACCATGCCTATGACCTGACTCCATCATGCCTAACACCAACCTGACTCAACCATGCCTATGACCTAACTCCATCATGCCTATAACCTAACTCAACCATGCCTAACACACCTATCACTCATCCATCTATGCATAACAATCAAATTCTATCAACACAAATAAATCATCAAAGCAAATCATCCATCTCATCATATAAATCTGTGTATCCATACAATATACACTAATATCAAATACAATGTATCTCTCAAAAAATCTCATATATAGCCTCACCATCTTTGGCACGTAGGCTAGTATATGATCAAAAATATAAAAAATCTTGTATACATCCTCACTCTCTTTGGCACGCAGTTGTTATATATCAAAATGCATAACTACATCAAAATCAAGGGACATACATTAGGCATCATCCTACCGGACATCCTCCATCTCAGTCTCTCCTATCTCCTCCTCCCCTCGGCTCATGTCCGGTGACCCACTAACATCTCACCACCTATCATGGGTCATGGCTAGGTCCTTGCTAGTACATCAACTAGAATTGGCCTCCATGAACCTGGTAGCCTCACCTTGAACTGTCTCGGGCTCAATGGCTCCATTGTGCTCTCCATGATATGGGTGCATGATCGGGTCCTCTCACTCAAGGCCTGTTATGCCTTGTACTCTCCATAGGATAGGAAATCTATCTCGACTACCATCAACTGATCTTGATAATATCTGGCCTCACCTAGGGCATCCAAAAATATGGATACTCGATATCTGTCTGTGGTGGCCCCATCAGCCTCTAACCTGTACATGTCTTATGGGACCCTATCCCACCCCTACCTGTGAACCGGTGACCCTATCCCAATGCCGTGGTGACCCCATCAGCCTCTAACCCTATGCCTATATCTAGGACTTTAATTCCCCATTATGTGCTCGCGTGTAGTGGCTAACTAGCCTGTAACCTCCTGTAACATGTGCCTGTAGGGCAGCCACCTACCATCATCATCTACTCTGTGCCATTTGGTCATGTAGACCAAGCACTGTGCATGCAACATGGCCACCTCGCCTCGACCCTACCAACTTCCCCTGCACTATCCCCAATTAGGTAATCGGGATCACCACTCGCCCGTAGGGTGTCTCTTTACACCGTGATAGTGGCAAAATATGGCTACCCTAGCACAGGTGGTACCACTTGTAAATGAGCATCCCACCACTGCATCGTATCTATCGGTCACTCTCACATCATCAATTTGTCATGGTCTGTCACCTACTCCTCCTACCCTGTCAAGCATTGTTAGCTATGGTAGAGGCAATGGCCTCTCCACATCATCTCTCCTGTACTGTGGGAAGGGTGGGGGTATATCCTATGGTAGCCCAAACGCCATCGACCACTGTCTACTACGATCATCTCGTGCTCCCCTACATGGTTCCACTCTATCGATCTCGAGTAGTTGAAGGCCGTATAACTCCTCATCCATCTGTCTATATGAGGGATAACCCACATACGGTCTCCAAATAATGTCCACCCAGACAATCCCTCCAATAATCACCTGTAATATGCTACATCATGAGTAGCCCTCGTCTCGATCGAAGCTCTCAAATAATAGACACCGATCGCCTATACCCCACCTAAACAAAACTCAACTCAAATGCATCTACTTGGGGCATACCAATCAGACGAACACACACAATGTGCTCATAGGCCCAATAGTGAAGAACAAAAGTACAACATAAGATGAACCTGCAGAACCACCCATACGCCCATAGCTCTCTATATAACTACACCAGGAATGTTGGTGCCCATGTAAAGCAGGTCTTTTCCATCATCATATCATGTAGTACCCCATTAGTGATCATGGGAATATCCCACCCTCGCATCCGGAAATGCAAAAAAGTAGACTACCTCCATCAATAACACTACTAGCCTTGTCTCCTTTGGATGGGCTAGGTACATCTCGCCATAACTCAGGCTAGCACTATGGAATGTCATCTCCACCAATCCTCGCACACACACTTTGTCAACATCAAATCCTTATATTCCTCTAAGGAGATCGAGTATACCTATGTCCCCACATCGATCGGTAAATGAGTAGGATCATATACATGTCCTTTAGGGTGATTGTCATCTCCCCCGTCAGTAGGTGGAATGTGTTGGTCACCTGAGTCCCATCTATCGATGAGGGAAACCATCAAAATTGGCTGTCAGACTACATGCCAATAGTGTCTAACCCCACTTAGGCCCACCTCTTTCACATGTTACCACTCCTCAATTTGTCGCCACCACACAAACTATCAAAAGTAGTGGTGGCACCCCGCCACATCTCGCAATCGATCTCTCCCTACATCTAACACAAACATCACATTAATACACCTTACCCATACCCAAAATCACCCTCGACACCTCAACTATACCTACCACCCTACCTCTTATTTTTTTCTCCCAACATTTCTTCACATCGCATATTCTCTCTACCCACCCCAACCTCAACCACTATCATTTACTCATACCTATTTCCACCCCTATCCATGCTATCTTGTTCACCCACACACCTTTTACCCTTAGCTATCTCACCTATTGGTACCTAGAATTAATCTTCTTCACAACTTAAGGAACATCATAGATTTTACAAGACACTCTTAGAGGTAGATAAATGATTTATATGTTATTTTCAGAGGGAAGTAATCTATCGACTTGTTAGCACTCGGACTTTGAAGAAGTGGGTAGCACCTTGAAAGGATTTTGATCTAATCCTCACTATTTTAGGTTGTTCCTTTCAACCAAGGTAAGAGAACCTATATTGCAACCTTTGTTTTGTGAAGGAGGTGGAGATATCCTTATACTATGCATATTGTATGGAGATGGTCTTAGGAAAGCATGATCAATTTTCCATTATTCAAACTCAATAGAGCTGTCACTAATAAATGATGGAAATGCTTTCAAGACAAGGCTAAGGCTGCTAGAGACATGGTATGATCCTGATTTTATTTGTGCATTTTTGTAGATGGATTGTGTTCTTTTGTTGACACATAATGTAATGCAGGGGTAGTATGGGGTAGGATTAGTTATTCTGAATGAAATTTTTGGTGGGATATTTTAGACAAGACTAACCAGAATTTGCCAAATTCTTTGAGGACCTTTGCAAGAAATTTGTAAGACCCACACAACAAAATGCTTCAAAAGGGTTGAGATACTCCTTCAACCAGGATATGTGCACCAAATGGAGGCCCAGATTTGCACTCTTCCACACAATCTTTGATAACCTACCACAAAATATTGAAGCAGATGAACCAACAAAGCATCTAGAAATCTCTATTTTATCATGACCTAAGGTGCACCCAAAGGTTTACAACAATCTCTAAATTCAAGGAAGGTAAAGTGATTTTAAATTTGTTTATCTCTTTATCAGATGAAAGCTCTTTTGAATGTGAGATTGCAGATGCCACTAAACTATCAACAAGAAATGAGACCATGTATGATCAAGAGAGATTTTAAACACAAGATTACAACAGGAGCAAGAAACACAAATTGAAAACATTATGAAACATAAGTGCATGTAAATTTTGCCAAGAGACAACACAAAATAATCCAGAATGACCAAATTTATCAGCAAGGGAATGTTATGAAAAACAATCTCAGAGCTTGTTGATGGCTTTACAACTGAAACCAACTCAACATGATACAAATATGATGCAAAAAGGAATTAGAAATGGTTCTTAGGTGGTTTCTCAGAGAATGGGCTTCTTCCCAGATTTTCCCATGAAATTCTAAGTTTCTCCGACCATTTGCATTTCTCAAAAATGCATTATATATCTCTTGCCACATTGGAGCCTTCTTTCCCAAGAAAATAATATGCCAAGGGATCAAGTTTGTTACAAAAATTCCTCATGATTCACTAAAAATGACATTTAATGATTTGCAACAAAAATTGCCAAGTGTTTAACAAGGTTGAATCATTACAAATATTCAAAAAAGTATCCTTTTTGGAGTCATGTTTTCATCATCAATGCACGCAGATGCCTTTCTACTCATCATTTCACCTTTTCACCTTTTAAAACTACCTTTCATGACTTTCAAATTTGACATTTCTTGAGTTTGGACGGATTAGGAAAAATTTTCATTTCAAAAACATCTTAGATCTACAAATTAAGCCATGAAAGTGATCCCAATGATCCTGGAAGGCCCAAACGACATGGAATTGTAGAAAATTTGATGAAATTTGATGTAAAATTCATAATTCCAAGTTTCCTGGAGCTCCCATGGTGGCTAAAATGGTGCAACGTATAGAACTGTTGATCTGCCTTCAACTTCAAATCCTGGCCCTCCACGTGGAAAATGTGGATCAAAAATAATCTTGGGTTACTTTTTCATTTTTTAAATAAAGCCAAACATGTGGTGCAATGTGATTGGAATGGGCCTAGGGAAAAATTTATCACTTTATAGCCTTTTGAAAAATTGGAAAATTTCACCATTTTTCCCCGCCTCCTTCCTGGGCCTACCACGTGTCCACAATGTGGGTCCCAATGAAACCGCAGGATAATTCTACACATTTTACCTCCTTTTGAAAAAAGGAAATTTTTTCACTTTTTCCCCATGGGCCTCGCACACCTAATTTCTCACTTGCCACATGTCACTCGATTATTCACCATGGAGGCATGTCTCTCTTTTTTCCATCATGTCTCCTTTGCAAAAATTGAAAACTTCAAAACTCACGGTGGCCCGCACTCTCCTTTGACTTTTAAAATTGGCCACGCATCACACTTGGATTGGTTATGGAACTTTGGCCCAAGTTTTGAATTTGATCCATTTGAAGTTAAAAATTCAAAGTCACCAAGAAATCCACCCCCATTCTGACTTCTCATGGACATGCATCCACCTGTGATTGGCCACGAGCCACGCTCCAAAATTTCATTTTAGCTTTTTCTGCCAAAAGGGAAAAAAAAATTCTTTTGCCTCCGGTGGCCCACACTCTCTCTCTGCGCCGCCACGTGTCCACCCCATGCTCCATTGCAGACCTATGGGCCCTTCTTCAACTTTTTTCCCCTTCACAAAAAGGAAAATTTTTCCTAAGTTCCCCGTCAACCCATTGTTTCCCTTTTTTAATTTTTAGGACACATGTCCACTTGTGATTGGCTGTGAAGCTTCAGACCTTTTTGTGACTTTAAAATTTTTGCAAAATAAAGTCTAAAAACTCTAAGGGAATCTAACCACCCACCATCCCTTGGCCAATTAGAACCCACCACGTTGCCAATGCATGCTGAGGAAGAATTTGATGGGAAAATGACACCCGTCTGATCACAAAATACAGAAAATGCCAGGGATGCCCTAGAATTTGATTTTTTCACCAAGGATGGAATTTTTTTGAATTAGAACCAAATAAAACATGATTCCAAGCATTTCTCGACCTTGGAATCAAATTTTTGAATACATACAAGTATGAATCGATCAATTTTTATTTTTCATGATCGGGCAAAAGGGAAAACATGACATAGCCTGCAGATTTGGAAAAATTAGGGCACAAACAAGGCATGCATGGATTTTTCTCTCAAACTAGGGTAAAACAACAAGTTTGTGAGCATTTTTAAAACATTTGACTAGAAGGGACAAGTTGTAAACCATTATTTTGAAAAATAAAACATTTTTAGCAAGTCTGATTTGAAAAATTAGGGCAACACGGTGCAAGCTTGAGTATTCTTGCAAAATGGGGCATGTCAAATGATTTTCAAATGGATTAAGGCATGGGAACAGAGGAAGCAACTTCATTTCACCCATTAAAACTGTAGAAAATGTTTCAAGAAATGCAGAGTGAAAGGAAAATTAGGGCAAAATAATAGAGGATCAAAATGGACACCAACATCGGCTCTTACTCGGGGATGGGCACTCCCAGTGAGTGCCACAAGAATAATAAGTAGACCAAGTGCCAAAATAATCCATTGGGAAAAGGATTCATGAGCTAAAACTACCAAAAACTAGCTGAGAACTGATAAAAAGAAGGCAAACCATAAACCGACAAAACACCAAAAATAGAGCAAAAAACCAAACAATATACACTATACAAGTTGGTGCATACCTCAAATTTGGGGATTAATCTAAAAATGCTTGAGATGCCTACCTTTAACAGGTAGTTCAAGAAATTCCCCATCTAAATCTTTGAGAAAAAGCTATTCTCACGAATTCTGATATTAATGGAGTAAGGGCCCATCCATAATGCATCAAATTTTCCATGTTTACCCTTATCCTCATTTCTACTATCCCACAACAAAACCAGATCTCCAATATTGAAGGCCCTAGGAGTGACCTTCTTGTCAAACAATATTTTCAACTCCATTTATGTCTAGCCTTTGGAAGGGTCTCGAGATCTCACCAATGAATTCCATCCCCCATTTCTTGAAAGGAGCTTCAATTGATACAGGCTGCAAAGGAAGGGAGCTTGAAGCTTTCATTCTTCTAGAGAAACACTAGCAGCTTTCAAATTTTCTAATCAGCATGGTTACATCTTTGAAGAGAGTAGGCCACCAATAACTAGATCTCAAAAATTTGTGTGTTGTAACCCTTCCAAAAAAGTGTCCTCCACAAACTCCCCCATGGAAATTAGTAATTACTTTGAGAGCTTCATCTTCAGTTACACATTTCAAGAGGACACCTTCGAGTTCTTCCAAGCTAGCCCAAAGTCGGTGATGATTTATTTTTGAGAAGCCTGCTTGAGGAGTCTTTTCTAATTTTTATTTAAATTATCAGGGACAACATAGGTTTCTAAGGTAAAATATTATATCCTTGTACCACTCGTAACTTACCAATTTCCCAAGAACATCTACCCTTTCTTCTTCTATTTCATTCACTTCCACATTACGCAAGTTACTCTCACCATGAGCTTAGCAAGACCCAAACCTCTTACCAACTTTGTGGTTTGGATGTATATATCATACTCTTGCAGCTTTTTTCACCCATCTACATCTTTTACTTGAGATATCCATCTATGATAAGATGTCTTTTTCCATGGTGTGGGGAACATAAGCAACAACTTTTGAACTTAAAATATAATGCGTAAAAACCTTTGTTTTTTCACCAAGGCAATGCCTATTTTTCCATGATTGTATATTTTAACTCAGTAGCTTATAAATCCTTGCTAAAGAAGGCAATAGGCCTCTCAACCCCATCTTCATCCTTTTGGAGAAAAAAATGCAATAGTATTTTCAGAAGCAAAGGAGAAGATTTCGAAAGGATCTTTGTAATTTAGGGCTGCCAAGACAGGTGCATGTTTAAGTGCTTCTTTGATTCCTTCAAAATGCTGAATAGCAGCCTCCTCCCATTTGATAACTTGATCTTTATTTAACATGCATGTGATAGGAAGAGTCAACTTAGCAAAATTGGACACAAACCTTCTAATGAAATTGATTTTCCCAAAGAAAGATTGGATGCCCTGTTTTTTCTTGGAATTGGCACCTTGTTGATTACTTCTACTCTCTCAGGGTCAATCATGACACCTTCCTTTGAAAAAATATAACCGAGTAGCTTGGCCTTTTGCACCACAAAGTGACACTTCTTTGGATTGAGAGAGATTCCAAATTCTCTACATCTGATCAACATTCTTTCCAAATGCTGCAAGTGATCTTTTCTGCTCCTTGAAAATACAGTCACATCATCCTGATAAACTGCAATGAAGTCATTTATATAACCAGAAAAATCAACATCCATTGCTCTTTGGAAGGTAGCTCCAACATTCATGAGACCAAAAGGCATTCTCACATAAACATATGTTCCCTAAGGAGTGGTAAAGGCAGTTTTAAATCTTTCTGACTCCTTGACAACAACTTGATTATAGCCAGAGAAACCATCGAAGGTGGACAACAATTCAGATTCAGTCACTAACTACAACATGTTCTCCATTTTTGGCAAGGATAATTATCTTTCAAATAAGCTCTATTCAAATTTCTAAAGTCTACACAAAGTCTAATATCTCCATTCTTCTATCTAATCGGCACAAGGTTTCGCAACCCAAGATGAATACCTTATGGGCTAAATGATCCCTCCGTCCTTGAGCTTTTTTCAATTCATCTTGCATTTTCATGGAGAGGAGTGGATTAATTGACCTTTCCTTATATTTGAATGGTTTGGAACTTTCTCAAGAGGTATCCATGCTGAAACAAGTCCTCTCTATATGCTTTCAGCTTTGAATATGACTAGGTAAGGTAGTCTTGATATTGATTCAACAATTGAAGATACAACTTTTTTTCTTCCTTGTTTAAACTACTGCCCAACCAAAATTTTCTTGATTTTCATTTGTTCCCAAGTCATTCTCTTCCACATCCCTTGAGGTAGATATGTTTCTATTGATGATGCAATCAACATTGCTAAAATTTGACTCAAGAGCAACAAGACCTCTAGGAATGGTGTTAGTTTTTAATTGGATAATATATTTTCCAAACAAAGTCTCTCTTCCTTTAGTCATACATACCATTTATTCCTAATCAATATTCTAATCTACAGACTCACCTTGATTTCATAGAACTGCTGTTGCACTTGAGCATCATCATCAAACACTTGCCAATGCTTGATGTTGTTAGGGACAACTGGCCTAGTTAACACTTCAACATTGTACTCACAATAAGGTGAAATGGTGCAATCTCCAAATCTTGACCCCATCACTACCAAATTTTCAGCAGTAGCATTCAAACTTCTGTCATGGTGCACAATATTGAAGGAATCAAACATCTCAATTAGATCCCAAACTGCATGTTTATACTATTTCATCCGTTGATTTTTTATAGCATACAATTTTCTTATTTGTTTGACAACTAGCTCTGAATCTCCATTTGCAATGATGTCCTTGACACCATACTTCCATACAATTCTCATACCCAACAACAAGGCTTCATACTCAGTAATGTTGTTAGTGCATTCAAAATTGAGCTTGAAGGAAAAAACAAATTCTTCCAAGCTAGGAGAAATCAGAATTACATCAGCACCATTTCAAAATTTAGAGCAAGCTCCATCAAATAGCAAGGTCCAAGGAGAACATACATGTTCAAGGAACTTTGACTGATCCAGTTTTGTGTTCTTTTCCATTAGCAAAACCAATATAATTATCAGCATCAACATCAGCAAATAATACTTCATAAGAAGTATTGTTAGGGTCCTCAATTAGATGCAACATTTTATTTTCTCCATAGATCTTGACAAGGTTGCCCTCAATGGGAATGGTGGAAAAATACATATCCATTTGGACACTCCCTCCAAAAATTGCAGCCCACTTTCTTAACAATAACATACCCCATTTGGCAGGGCAATCAATAATTACAACATCCAATTTTAAATTCCTCCCGGGATAAGATGCAAGTTACACTACCAAACCCTTCACACAACCAAAAACCAACACTTCTCTTGAGTCCATGGCAGTACATTTTCCATAGGCTTCTGTCACTTTGATATCAACTCATTCATGACTTCTAGAGGCATGAAATTACATGATGCACCAGAATCAAACATACACTTATGAATTAGCCTATCCTTTATGATCAAATTTGTGAAGAATGGATCAACATTCAATTGGGAATCAACCAAAGATGTCCCCAAATATACCTCAGGTGTCTCTCCAAGATCCTCTACTGTTGGTGGTGTTTCAAGGTCAACAATGATTTGAGGAGGAATCTCAACAACATTTACATTTTTGCCTGGAGTAGTCTTTTCTTCTTTTAACCCCAAGTACTCAAATTCTCTCTTCTTATGCTTAGGAGTTCTAATAAAATCAATTATTAGAACACTCATTTTGATTTGGCTCAATACTTGGGCTATGTCATAGGAAACACTCTTTGTAAAAACAACATTAGAAGGGAGACAAGAAGATTCATTTGATGGTAAGGGATTCTTGGCAGCTTGGGCATGAGGAGGACTATAATTTTTTCTTAAGACAATAGAGCTTTTGGAGAGTGTTTCTCTCCTAGGAGCTTCTTTTGTAATGCTTGTGAGAAAGGGTGTTTTAGGTTTGGCTTGAGGCCCAACTCCTTAACATCTTTTCTTCTAGTGTTGTATTCTTTCGTTGAGCTACAAACAACATTCATCAACAATTGTCTATCTTCCTCCAAAGGAATACCACCATCATACTTCTTAATCATCAAAGCTCTTAAGTATTCAAAGGCATTGTAAGGAATTTAAAAAGCTTGCACTACATCAACTTCAAGAGTATGAGGGGGAAGAAAGACTTGTACCTATTTGATGCAATCCCAAAATTTGCAGCTATCCTTGCACTTATCACTTCAGTAGATGTTGCTCCTCCTTGTGGACTTGAAGAACAACCCATCATGTAGATATCATCATCAATACCATCATCATTATTAGCTTCACCTTCTTGCTGGTCCACTTCACATGGAGGATGGGGCAGAAAATACCTATCACACCAATCAATATCAAAAACTTCTTCAACAACAATAACCCTAGTAGTTAGGGGATTAGGTAACACTCTTCCTTCATGTGCTTGAGGATGTCTATTTGCAGACCCCATGGGTCCTTTCCCTCTATCATCTACCCTTTGATCACCTCTAGGATGATTGGAAAATATGTCATGGTTTTGTGCTCTTGGATGACCTTGTGAAGTTTGCTCAATTCCTTTCTCAGCTCTTTCCAACTTATATGAGATTTCTTTGATAACCCCTGCCAAAGTTTTCACAACCTCCTCTAAATCAGCACCCTTGCTAGCTTGAGGTTTTTCAGGGTTTATCAAATTTACACCATCTCTCTTGAGAGGTTTCCCAATTGCTTTGATATTGTTTTCAATTTGAAGTGCCATGGTGAAAGCTTGTCTTAGATTGGTAGGGTTCTTGTCTCTTAGGTAATAGGCTACCTTTTTATCAAATGCATCTGCATATTTGATTAAACAAGACTCATCACAAGGCCTCAGACTAATAGGTAGCCTTCTCAAAGTTTTGTTAAACCTTGTGTTGAAGTCATGGACTAATTCATTGGGATTATTCTTGATATTCTCAAATTCAAACAAGAGAAATCTAGGATTAGTCTTGTCACCATATTGCAATCTAAATGCATTCTTCATCTCAGTCCAAGAATCAATTGAATTATCAAGTAGAGCCTTGTACCAATCCCTAGCATCCTCTTCTAGTGTATGAATGAACAATTTAATATACACATCTTCAAACTCTATCTCAAAATCTTCCATCATGTTAACAAAAAGTTTTAGATATTGATCACCAGTTATTGCATTATTACCTGGGAATTTTGGCAATCTACTTTTGACATCTTGTGGGAAAACATTTGGGTAACCATCCATTCCTCTAAATTCTATAGGACCAAAGGTGTTAACAACAAATGGAGGTCTAGGCTAAGCCATATTTTTTGGTGGAGGTGATCTTGGGGGTGACACAAGCTGATGAGGAGTGCAAGGTCTTTAGGGCTCAAGAATGTGATTCACAAGACTGGTATTCTCTAAGTGCTGATTTTCTTGGAAAGTTCTATTTGAATTGAAACATAGAGGTGAAGATTGGAGAAGGAACTTACCTGGTATAGCAGAAAGAACTTCACTAGATGAGGTAACCAAGTTTATGAGAGGATTGCTTGAATCAAAATCACTTGAAAAATAGTGATAATCCTCTACCAAAGGCTGATCTCTCTCACCAATGGATATATCTTTTCCTGATGTCTGACCTTTAACAACCTTCCAAAATATTCTCCCTTCCAACTCTAAGTTTTTTGAATCTGTAAACAACTTCTTAGTAGAGTCTCTAATGAAGAGAGATCTTCTTCCTTCCAATTTTGTAGAGATTAGTAACACCAAAGTAAATGACAGAAAGGTAAGACACTGGTATTTATCAAGATCAAAACAACATGGAGTTGCCACTAAGGACTTTCACCCTAGTTGTGCAAATGCACTAAGAAACTCTGACAAACATCTATCAGCACTAAAAATCTGGTCAAACTTTATAGATCAGACCTTTCTTTCTTTTAATTTATCAATCAAAAATGCAAATGAAGTGCAACTATGGTTGGAAACTGATAAAATTTGTAGGCAAAACTTATATCTTCACTTAATCCTTACAAATCTGATTATAAAATGATGCTTCAATAATGTATTTGCATGTAGAATTTGTAAGGGACTTTACGAAAAGATTTAACTAAGAGAATATCAAACTTAGAACTCTACTCTTCATTCCAATCTTATAAATCTGATTAGAAGATGATACTCAGATTTGTAATTGCACATAAATCACACAAGAAGTATTACCAAGGATCTGAAATACTAAAATACTGAATAATGTCCCCTACAACGGTGTCATTAAGGTATTGGTGGGTTAAATAGACATGGACTGGCACATGAATCAACAAATCAATCTTAGCAGTGCAAACTATTTCCCAGAATTCAAAAAAACTCCTCGCAACAACGCCATTTGTGTGTTGGTGGGATAAATAGACATGGAATGGAAAATGAATAAGAAAATCAATCTCAAAGAAGACAAACTATTTCCCAGAATTCAATACAACTCCTCGACAATGGCACCATTTAGGTGTTGGTGGGCTAAATAGACATGGACTGGAAAATGAATCAAAGCAAATCAATCTCAACAATGCAAATTATTTCCCAGGAATTCAAAACAAGTCCCCGACAACGGCACCATTTGGGTGTTGGTACCTAGATTTAATCTCCTTCACAACTTGAGAAACATCATGGATTTTACAAGACACTCAGAGGTAGATAAATTATTTATATGTTGTTTTGTAGCTAGGGAAGCAATTTATCTGACTTGTTAGCACTCAGGATTTGAAGAAGTGGGTAGCACCTTGAAAGGATTTTGATCTAATCCTCACTATTTTAGGTTGTGCCTTTCAACCAAGGTAAGAGAACCTATATTGCAGCCTTTGTTTTGTGAAGGAGGTGGAGATATCCTTATACTATGCATATTGTATGGAGATGGCCTTGGGAAAACATGATCAATTTTCCATTATTCAAACTCAATAGAGTTGTCACTACTAAATGATGGAAATGCTTTCAAGACAAGGCTAAGGCTGCTAGAGACATGGTATGATCTTGATTTTCTTTGTGCATTTTTGTAGATGGATTGTGTTCTTTTGTTGACACACAATGCAATGCAGGGGTAGTATGGGGTAGGATTAGTTATTCTAAATGAAATTTTTGGTGGGATATTTTAGACAAGACTAACCAGAATTTGCCAAATTATTTGAGGACCTTTGCAAGAAATTTGTAAGACCCACACAACAGAATGCTTCAAAAGGGTTGAGATACTCCTTCAACCAGGATATGTGCACCAAATGGAGGCCCAAATCTACACTCTTCCACACAATATTTGATAACCTGCCACAAAATCTTGAAGTAGATGAACCAACAAAGCATCTAGAAATCTCTATTTTATCATGACCTAAGGTGCACCCAAAGGTTTACAACAATCTCTAAATTCAAGGAAGGTAAAGTGATTTTAAATCTATTTATCTCTTTATCAGATGAAAGCTCTTCTGAATGTGAGATTGCAGATTCCACTAAACTATCAACAAGAAATGAGACCATGTATGATCAAGAGAGATTTTAAACACAAGACTACAACAGGAGAAAGAAACACAAATTGAAAACATTCTAAAACATAATTGCATGCAAATTTTGCCAAGAGACAACACAAAATATTCCAGAATGACCAAATTTATCAATAGGGGAATGTTATGAAAAACAATCTCAGAACTTGTTGATGGCTTTACAACTTAAACCAACTCAACATGATACAAATCTGATGCAAAAAGGAATTAGAAATGGTTCTCAGGTGGTTTCTCAAATAATGGGCTTCTTCCTAGATTTTCTCATGAAATTCTAAGTTTCTTCGACCATTTGCATTTCTCAAAAATGCATTATATATATCTTGCCACATTGGAGCCTTCCTTCCCAAGAAAATAATATGCCAAGAGATCAAGTTTGTTACAAAATTCCTCATGATTCACTGAAAATGACATTTAACATATTTGCAACAAAAATTGCTAAGTGTTTAAAAAGGTGAATCATTACAAATATTGAAACATTATCCTTCTTGAGGCATTTTTTCATCATCAATGCATGTAGATGCCTTTCCACTCATCATTTCACCTTTTCACCTTTTAAAACTACTGCTAGAACTTTCAAACTTGACATTTCTCGTGTTTGGATGGATTAGGGAAAATTTCATTTCAAAAACATCTCAAATCTACAAATTAAGCCATGAAAGTGATCCCAATGATCCTGGAAGGCCCAAATGACATGGAATCACCGAAAATTTGATGCAAAATTCACAATTCCAAGTTTCTTGGAGCTCCCATGGTGGCCAAAATGGTGCAACGATAGAACCGCTGATGATCGCCTTCAACTTCAAATCTTGGCCCTCCACGTGAAAAATGTGGATCAAAAAAATAATCTTGGGTTACTTTTTTAATTTTTAAATAAAGCCAGACACGTGGTGCAATGTGATTGGAATGGGCCCAGGGGAAAAATTTATCACTTTATAGCCTTTTGAAAAATTGGAAAATTTCACCATTTTTCCCCGCCTCCTTCTTGGGCTTGCCACGTGTCTAGAATGTTGGTCCCGATGAAACCGCAGGATAATTCTACACATTTTACCTCCTTTGGAAAAAATGATTTTTTTTTCATTTTTTCCCCGTAGGCTTGCACACCCAATTTCTCCTTGCCATGTGTCACTCGATGATTCACCATAGAGGCATGTCTCTCTTTTTCCATCATGCCTCCTTTGCAAAAATTGAAAACTTCAAAACTCACTAGTGGCCTGTGCTCTCCTTTGACTTTTAAAATTGGCCACACATCACACTTGGATTGGTTACGAATCTTCGGCCCAAGTTTTGATTTTGATCCATTTAAAGTTAAAACTTCAAAGTTACTAAGAAATCTACCCCCCATTCTGACTTCTCATGGACACACATCCACCTGTGATTGGCCATGGGGCCGCGCTCCAAAATTTCATTTTAGATTTTTCCGCCAAAAGGGAAAAAAATCCTTTTTCCTCCCGTGGCTTGCACTCTCGCACACCCGCCACGTGTCCACCCCATCCTCCATTATGGACCTGCAGGCCCTCCCCATTCCAATTTTACCTGATTCACACACCTAACATTCAAATTTCATTTTCTCCCCAAAACCTATTTTTCTCAAAACCTAACCTCTACCCCAATCTACCTCACAAAACATGAAAAGGGTCTAACTCTTACCTCATCACATTGTCATCTCCATGGTGGCATGTCGAGCCGCTACACCGATGGTCCACCTGATCCCTCTCCTACCTCTACCATCACCCAATCACCTCCTCACCTCTAACCAACCAAATCACTCAATCTGATCTCGTGGACCCACCTATCACCTGCCAATCACCCATTATGTGGCTCGCCAACTTAGCCCTCCATTCTGTTTGGGACGCTTTCACACTTTCCCTCTCTCTCATGTCATTTTCTTCTATTTCACATGGGACAAATGATTCTAAAACCCAAAATTTTCTGTTTTATAAGAACCCCAACCTAACTAGCGTCGGTTTACCTTAACCGGCATCGGTCATGTGCCCTACCCTACCATGGTCGGTTTACCTATATCGGAATTAGTTCACCTTGACTGGCATTAGTTACCATTGATCATCACATTACCACCAATTTCACCCTATCACCTAGCCCATAACCTTCTTCCCTCACCCAAAGCCCACCCTGACCCTTGACCACACCTTTTTACCCACACCTACCCCCTTGGGGTGACCATCGACCTTACACACTCACTCTACCTTGCGATGTTGTTACCACGTTGTTAGCCTACCAACCTTACCTTGCCTACGGCCATGACCTTTACCCAAAAAAACCTTGACCTTTTGGATGTGCTAGAACCACCCTACGCATTCCCGCATCTTACCTCATTGAGTGCCTAGACCATATCCTTTTCACTAGCTACCAAAACTCAATAACTTGTGTCTAGAAAACCCCAACGACCTTGGATGATGTAGAGTTTGAAAGCTCTTCACCATGGTACCATGTCACAATCTCTGCATGTGCGTACACTTGATTGACACTACCCTACCCACATCTACCTACCTACAAACACCTACCTACCTACACCTACCTACCCCACCCATTGATTATGTGGATATTTTCACATCCTCACTTGTTGCATCTTGTGATGATGGTACCTATTTTTCTCAGCCTTATGACCTTACCTTACCTATGGCCGTGACCCTTGTCCAAACAAACCTTGACCTTTTGGATGTACTTGTAACCACCCTATGCATTCTTGCATCTTACCTCGTTGAGTTCTGAACCGTATCCTTTACCCTAGATATCGAACCTCAATAACCCATGTTTGGATGACCCTTGTGACCTTAGCTAATGTAAATTTATTATGTTGAGAAACCCTTGTACCTCATTGCATTTTACAATGTGTGCATATATTTGAATGCTCTACCTACTCACCTACCTTACCTTTCATCATCACCATACCCACGCACCTCATCTCTTTCACACCTCTCACCGTACTTTATCAAACCACCCACCGACTCTCTCTATTCTTCATCATCGGTGCCTCGATTTGAGGGGGATCACTCATGCCCCTATTTGGGGCACCCAACATCCACCTTCTCACCCTACTTCACATGGGGAAAAAACCAACCTTCATTTTTGTCACACTACCTACCAATACAGGCTGCCCAACAAAAGGGGCAAAATGTAGACACCAAAAACACGTCACATTTCATCATCTTCCTCCAAAATAACCTAATAACCACATTCTACATGGGTGATCGATTTAACCCTAATTCGGTCACTCACAACCCTTTCACACATCATAATGACCCTCATTCACACACCCAAGGATTTAATTAACATCAATTAATTAAATTGCCCCCTTTACCCACTCATCGGGCCACCTCACCATGCCACTGGACCGGCCACCTCACCCAACCACCTCATCATTCCACTCCCCACTTGCTCCTCTACCTCACTCTTTGTCTACCCCACTTTCTCCTCCACCTCACTCTTCCACTACCCCACTTTCCCCTCCACCTCACCATTCCACTCCCCACCTTGCCCATACCTTTCCCATACCTAGCCCATACCCTTCTAGAAACCCTAATAGTGGCCACTCCACTCATAAGACCCCTCTTTGTCCTATTACCCATTCTAAGGGTGGAGGATACATGTGCTCTGCCACTCAAAATCAAGTGGGGAAGGCATATTCCCAATTTTCAAAAAAATAAACCCCCAACATAACCGGTGTCGGTTACATTCTGACCGATGTCGGTTAGGTGGGAATGGCATTGGTCACTTGCAAATACCTAGTCCGACTCTTTCCAAAGGGTTGGTTCATCATTGGACATTCTCTTGGTTAGTTGATTATTGGCATTCTGGTTGATTGGCATTGGATTCAGCATTAAGATCGGCATTATCACGAGAAAATTGTTGAAGCAACAAGGCCATCACAATTCCTACCTGAGACCAATAGTGGAAATACTCACAAGAGCCTTTGTGAGCACAACCATTGAAGGAACCCGAACCTGATCGAGCTTAAGCAAGAAAATCCAACCAACCTACCATCTTTCACCATCATCTATCACATTTCTATATGCATTAGAATCTAGGTAAGTGGATCTTTGCATCTCTCACCCTTGTTTGTATTCTTGTCCCTCTATTTTCGTCCTTCAAAACAAATCTTCTCTCCTACCCCTCCAACCTCACCATTCAACCCACACCTACACCTAGGACCCTCTCTCACCCCATTCCACTCCCTATCAACCCTCGACTAGTCATAAAAGGCACCCTAATCCCCATTTCCAAACTTTGACCCAATACCAGTGACCGTCACTAGTTAACCCTAACCATAATCAGTTGACCCGAACACCATCCGGTCACCCTACCATCAACCCACTCCCCCCACCTTCTACCTAAACACACCCAAAACCACATCGTGAGAGCCCGAAATATAACCCTCAACTCACCATCCACCCAAACCTAACCCAAATCCTCCTAACCCTCTATTCGAGAGACGAGTGGACCCAAACACCACCCACCCAAACCTCTGTCACTTATACAAAGGACGATCACTGGTCAACCTTAACCGGCATCAATCTACCCTCCACCAGCATTGGTCTTTGTGTCTACTAACATAGAGCAGACCAACAACCTACCTCTTCACCCAAACAACCTAGAATACCCTACCCAACCCTAACTGATTTTTGTCTCGTGACCTACAGACCACCCAACCTACCTAAAACCTGACCCAAACACCTTTTTACTTGCATAGTTTAGTGTTTAATTGAATCAACGTTGATAGCAACCTAAGGCACCCAAATTAGAACACTAGCACTAGATTCCTTTTATTTACATGATTTTGTCATTTAATATTGATTTATAAAACAATGGATTGACAGCCCTCTAGGGAGTATCACACTTCCTAGATCTAGCATACACTAGGCAGTCCACTACATATGTTGTTTAAATATATTTTGTGGTCCTACTTTCTTATTACAGGTAGTCCTTCTTCCTACCAAAAAGGAGTTCCCATGATTGGATCGAGATTGGAAGTCTACACATGTGCATTCCACCTTCAACCAAACAACAGTAAACTTCCTACACCCTTATCTGCATTTGGTCTCGATTTTACGTAAAAAGATTGAAACAAGAAGCATCGATTTCAACTCACACAATTCCCTCACCTATGATGAAATTTGTAATGAGCCTATTCACCCATCCATTCCCATTCGACCATACCCCATACATTGGGAGATGCCAAAATTCAACCACTTCAATAGCAAAGAAGATCCGTAACAAAATTTGTGGTCCTTTAAAAATGGATGGAAACCTAATTGCCACGATGATGTCATTCAATCAAGTAGACCAAGCCTTCCTAGATCACTTTTTCATCAACATTGTTAAGAAGGTTACCGTGACTGATCTCTATTCCACATGACAATATGACGATGAGTCTATCGCTGACTTTTTCACTCATTGGCGTAGCCTCATAAACCAGCTCACATTCCAATTGCCTCAAACTAAGCTGATAGAACTATTTACTTGAGCATGTGCTAGACACATATCACCAACCTTGCAGGTGTAAAATTTCTACACTTTTGACAAGGGATTTGCCATGGCATGGAAATTAGAAATTCATGCCATCAAAGAAAAGAAGATTCAACTTCATAAAAATAACATCGCATTCAAATCAAATGATACTTCTTTGTCTTCGAAACCTCAAAACAACTATTCAAATCCCAAAGGGTCTACAAATGCCATAGTTCTAAAATCTGGTCCCCCTTACCAATCAGGCCCATCCAAACCCCCTTCTAATCTTTCTCTTGTACAATCTTTCCAGTTCAGATAAGAACAACGAAAGTACACTTCCCTAGGAGAATCTTACTCCTCCATTTTGGAAAAGCTTGTTAAGGTAGGTGTCATTACCCTTCCACCCATAAAACCACATACTGGTTTTGACCCTAAGTGACCCATGCCCACATGGTATAAGGAACATGAATTTTGAAACTATCATCAGGTCAAAGGTCACAATGAGAATAACTACATTACCTTTAAAAATATTGTTCAATAAATGATAGACAATAGAGACTTAGTCTTGGATAGCCCAAATGCACTCACTAACCAAAGCCTACACATCTTCAAGAAGCCATTCCCTAATCATGCCCCATCTTCCAACCAAGGGGGTGATACCTCAAACAATGATAACACTGTCTGCGAGGTCCACACTATTTTCAATAATGCACCATTAGCTTCCTAATTGCCTCATATTACTTCCATAGATGAAATCTTAACATGCACTCCCATACCTTCACCAGAACCCATTTCATCTACTCCTCTACCCACAAAGGAATCCCCTTCATCTTCTTATTCATCCATGAAAGAGCCTATAATCAGCACACCACCTTCAACTCCTTAAAATTCCAAGCAGTTGTTAGTGGTAGCTCTGCTACTCGTAGAAGATACAAGTTCACCACCTACACCAATGCAAGGAGAGCCCACTTCGGCTGGCCCATCCTCTCCTCTACCCATGGAGGATACTATAGAAGTACCACCACCTGTAGATGACCATTCACCATTAGACCTTCAAGATCCCATTGATCTGCTTTCACTCTCTTACCCACAGAGTTTGAGGCTAGCCATTTCCCAATATCTCAAACACATTTTACAAGGATTTCCACTCGGTCCACGTCACTCCACTTACAACAGTACCATTCTCATGCTTGGCCAATCACCTGGACTATGTCGATAGAGCCTTACTTTGGGGGCATCTTCTACTTCTTGTTTCAACACAAATGTAGTTGTCACTTGTTGACACCTCCACTATCTATCCAAAGTGTTTCAATTTGACCACATCAAACACAACCACAACTATCACAAAATATCCCATGACACCACTCATGGCTCAACTCACACCTCTACCCATAACCCAACATGCATCTGCACCCAAACCCACACCTACATCATCTTCCTTTCCTAAACCTATCACTACTTTAGGGGTCATACGATAACTAGCCTTACTCATCCACCCATCAAATTAGATTTAGCTATATCTTCCAAAAATAGCACCACACTTAACCCGACCCTAAAAAGAAGAGCCAATCTCCTAGATCTCATACCGCAGCCTTACCAACCACACCTTTATCACCTTCACCCTTCCGCCCATCCTAGGACCTCACCCTTCAACCCCGGACAAAATCCTCATCCACCGGTAAACCAAGAACACAGAAACCCATTTCCCCATCACAGACCTCTAATATACCCAAGCAACCCACACAACCTCCACCCTCACCTATAACCTTCTTCCCACCCATACCTCGATTCGTTAATAATTTCTTTACTACCCATGACTCTTCCTTCTCTTTCACTCGTGCCTCCTACCCATCCTACACCACCTACCTCCACAACACCTTAGTTACCCCCATGGGTAACCTGACCTCTTCCACCATCCACTTTTCCCTTTACATGTTGTGTGCCTGTATCACCTTTACCTAAGAAGGTGCAACCTAAAGCCAAAAATCTGTTACCCTCTAATAAGGTAGTTAAACAAACCACACCTTCTATTGTCATTTCATCTACCATGCCCCCACCCAAGCAGATACAACCAACACCTAATACCACACCACACACCAAAATAATAGCCCAACCCACTCCCCCTCTTACAAGACTCTTCCTACATAGTTAGCCACACTTGTACCTAAACCCACATTCACCTCTTATTGTGATCCGTTAACAAGGTCCTACACAAAAATCCTAACCAACCTCCTCGAAACTTTTTTCATCACATTACCACCTCTTAGACCTTACGAACCACTCAAACCCAAACCAAAATAGTTTAACAAAACCAAAATTTGTGCCTACCATCGTGTACCAGGACATGATGTAGAGAACTATAAGGCTTTGAAAGCTACTCTTATCCAGTTGTGTCCTCTGAAGAAAAATTTGATGATGATGATCTTCTTGATGAGGACCCCATTTCACCTTCACCAATTTCCACAGTTCTTCCTTCATTGCCTACTCAACAACTTACATCTCCAACCCCACAACTCTTAGATCCATCCACAAGATTAAAAATTAACATGGTTCACATAAGAGAGTTGGCCAAACCACCACCCAAATGCAACTGTGCCCTACTCATCTCACAAGGGTCATACCCACCACTAAGGTTTTTTCCTCTTGCCACTATACCTTCCAGGACACACCCTCTCTATCCAACTCCCCTCAGATTAACATGATCAACATTGCCACTTGTTCTCAGAAAGATAAGGGCAAGAAGAAAGCAACTGGCCCATCAACCAACCCTGTACCCAATATACCATTTTGTACCCTCACCCAAAGTCATCATTCATGGTCCTACATATCCCATTTCCGACGGGACCACACATAGTACAATGCTAAAACAACTACAGTAATCCCCGTCAAAATGTCTTTGTATGACCTCGTCCAGACATTAGAGTCACATCATCAAGCCATCTTGGAGGTCCTTGAATCTATCAAAGTCTTACCAAATTACCCCACACTCCTTGCCTCCATCATTAACCCTCACCATGTAGCCTCTCTCACTAGGTCTTCCCCTCCTCTACACCTTCACCCACTCGCCAGTGGTCATCCTCGCTTTACAAATGAGGAAATCACTCCCTTCAATCTGATGACCCCGACCCCACTCTATTCATCTTTGTCTTTATCAATAATATAAGCATTTGACACATTGTGATTGATGATGGTGCTAGCATTAACATCATCTCCTCCCATGCATATGCCCAAATGTAAATACCTACCAATTGCATGCATAGTAACCCCATTATGTTGCATTATTTCAATGACGCCATAACCTCTACACTAGGTACTATTGTTCTCCATGTCCGCGTAGGTCCCCGCACCATCCCAGAATGTTTCTATGTCCTAGAAGGGGAGTTCCAGTATAACTTGTTGCTTGGTCGACCTTAGATACATGCCATGGGTTATTTCCCTTCAACATTACATTGATGCCTCAAATTTGAACACGAGGGACATAATTACACTATCCCTACCGACCCCTTATATTTCAAGACTGTAACATGCTATATCAACCCAATGATGTGCTTGTACTGGTCAAGGCATCCATCACCAAAACCACTTCACCTTCACCCATAAGCCCATCCACCAAAATTACCACTACTTATGTTGCATCTAACCTTTCTATTTCTCTCGCAGCTATATCCTCTACCACTAGTGCCCCTACTTCCCTTCATTTAACAAGCCATCTATACCCACTACCCACATACCAACTACCGATCCCTTAGAAGGTGTTTTTCAACACCTCACTCTGGGGGAATACTACCTATACAATATCGATACCTTCCTCACCCCACAACAATATGGGAATCTACATCAACACCCTAGTTATGACATTTGCATCGGTGACATTTTTCCTTATGGCCCTCCCCAACTTTGATATGGCCACCTATTAACCCAAACCTCCATTTCAAAACCAACCATTTTCCACCGACCTACACTCCCTCACCAACCATCATTTTTCTCACACTTTCCTCCACCGGTGTGCATGGAAAGGATTTGGCTTTGGTTTTTATGAACAAGGCCACCACACTATCATCTCTTGTACCTTTTGTAAACACAATGATTATAGTGGCATTGGTTTTGACACTCCATCTTCTAAGAAGGTTCACATCGACCTTATTCAGGATGAGACATCTTCCCCCTCTCATTCACCCACATTACCATCCTCACCCATAAAGTCCATAGATCCTAAATCTATACCTCCTAAAAATTTTATTTTGTAAACACCATTTCCCTGGGACCATTGACCTATCAATGTGATGGCAAGGCTCCCTCTTCTCTCCCATTTCTGTATCCTAACATGATCGATGATGATACACCTTTAATTAACATCGTTCAATGTTAGGACGATGAGTCCATCCTCACCTACCTTGGTGTAAAAGACTCTTATATTCACCGGTCATTACCCTCGAGACACAAACCATGCTAAACAAATCAACCATCGAAATCAACATTAATACCCAAGATGACCTGCACATTCTAAAGATTGGCCAATCTTTAGATGCTACTGAATAGGAAGCCTTCACCTCTTTCCTTCGGGATCATAGTGATGCATTCGCTTGGTCATATGCCGATATGCCTGGTATCAATCCTAAAATTGTGGTTCACAATATCGTGACCATTCTTGATGCCAAACCTATCAAACAAAAGCGTGTAAAATTCCAGTAACATGATAATCTCCATCACACCCCTAGTCATGTCTTATAGGTTGCACAAGACCTTTGGCCTTTCTCTCAATGGGGTTTGGATCTTATCGGTGAGATCAAACCCCATTCTTCACAATGCCATCAATGGATCATAACCATGACCGAACATTATACTAAATGGGTAGAAGCCATTCCCCTAATTTCCACCAAAGCCAAGAAAATATGTGAATTCATCAACCATCACATCATCTATCGCTTTGGTGTCCCTCACCGCATTATCACGGATAATGGAAAACAATTCAAAAACAAAACCCTACGCAAATTATGTGATTCTTTTGGCATCCAACTCAATTTCTCATCACCTTATTACCCACAAACCAACGGTCAAGCCGAATCAACCAATAAAACCTTGAACAAAATTATTATGAAGGTGGTCAATGATACTAGGAAGGATTGGCATATGCACATTCCTTTTGCCTTGTGGGCTTACCGCACTAGTATTCATACTTTGATCTGCTACCACTCCCTTTTTCTCGGTATACGGTACTAAGGTTGTCTTATCTCTTGAAGTCCAGATCCTCCTCCGCATCTCACTACAAGACATGCTCAACGATGATGACTTTTCCAGGATCATTTGGCGCAACTTGAATTATTAGATGAACATCATCTCAATGCCCTGGACCATCTCCAAATCTACCAAAAACGTATCAAATGTGCCTATGACAAATGTGTTCATGAACAAACCTTTCAATTTAGTGACCTCGTCCTGAAGGAAAATCAACATGTAACCAAAGAGGAGAAAATTAAACGGGGAAACGTTGCTCCTAATTTGCTTGGACTCTATATCATCACCAATGCCTATGGATCAGGTGCTTATCATTTTCTTCACTTAAAGGTAAACCTAAACTGAGCCCCTTAATGCCTTACATCTTCAACCATTTTATTTTTGATATGAAGTCTTATATCACTTTCTCACAATTGGTTTCTTGTCCCTTGAGCATTGTTTACTTTCCATTACTACCCATTTTTGAGGATCCACGATTAAACAAGAATCATGTGATTACCCGTCACCTGTTAGCCTTGTCCTCAATATGAGTACCATGGCTATACTCATAGCATGATTCTCATGGATAATTTTGTCTTCTTTAAGATGGAATTCCATGGTCATTCATCACTCAAAACCACCTCTTTCATAGTTAACCTTTATGTACTATGATCTTGTGTTCTAAATCAAGAGCCTAATCATCCTTTATAATCTTGTCCATGACTTAAACATCTAAAAAATGGAACACAACTCATCGAGTCAAACATCACAACATTGATAAATGTCATTCCTTCAAAGATAATGTCCAAAAACTCTTAAATCGGGGGATATCCAAATTGATAGCTCCACTACGCAAACTAATCAACCACCAACAAATCAAGCCACACCCTTTACATATCAACTATCAAATACTTATATGATTGAAACCATCAATCAAGATCTCATCTTATCACTGAATCCACATGTTCCTACCTTATACATTATGCCCACTCCTTATGCAGAACCTGTTGCACCCAAAACTATCATACTTATGTCAACATTTACTACTTGTCTTGAACCTACACCTTCTCCTATCCTTATCACATCCACATCAAATTTTACTATACCATCCACTTCCTCCACTTCAAGCAGACCCCAATCTACCACATTATATTCATCCTTATCACCTATTTCAGCCCCATTCATATCCACACATATCTCTACATCTCTTACATCTATTCCTTCACCCAAATCTACAATTACGACACATACATCACTTATCTCTACAACCATCCCAACTAAACTCATTTCTACTACATGCACCTTTATAGCCCCACCTTTAACACAAACCCAATTAGAAAATATATCATTCTTACCCATCCAAACATTTATAAAATGGCCAATCTCACCTACTTCTACACCGGAAAATACTCTTGCATTTGTTGCATTACCCATAACGTCTACTCCATCGTTATCACATCACCCACATATCCAAATGTTCCAAATATGACTATATCCATATCTATCGCATCTACCCCTATATCTATCATATCAACAAATCCACCTATCTCTACCTTGATATCTTTACCTATATCCTTTCCCATGGCCACATCACTGGTCTATCCCAATACTCTTTACCTGATTTGTCTATCCCAACAACCAAATCCTCTCGATCTGTAACCCTTACAAAGACACCCTTTGAAAAATCCATTAATAAAAAAACCTCCACCTAAATCAAATAAAGATGGTTTTTATCCTTCCATTGTAAAACTATCCACTTCCACATTGGAAAATCCAAAACCTAAACAACCCATATCTCACATAGATCTCATCAATTTCATCATACAAACACCTATTTCTTCATTAACATCCTCTTCTTGTTTTAGACCATTTTCTCCATTAATAACCACACCACCACTGTCAGATCCTCTGGTTGAGATTATTATTATCCCTGCTAGGAGTAAATATTCTTGGGTGAAGTCTAAGGCTCATGGAAAACATCCCTAACAGTCCCCTGTACATCCTTAAAAACATTCATATTTTCCTCTTCTCAACAATCTAATGCCACAACATCTATTTTAGGATCAGTCGCTCCATCTATGACATCTCGCAATGATAAATTTATAGCCAAACAATCCAATCCTCCAATCCAATTTGATTTTTCATCTAAGACATATAATCTACCCATCCAATGTACATCCTCACCTAAATCTGAATCCAAACAATACAATCCTTTGACTAAATTTGATTTGTCTTCCAAAACACATAATTTACCCATCCAATCTACATCCACTTTTTCTCCTAACTCCAAGACAAAAAATCATAAGTGTTATCTTCCTCATAACACCGTGATTGGGTCCTACATGAGATATCCTTTGACATTTCACTCGAATATCTACCATCACACTTCCTCCCATTAAAGACTTTAATCCCTATGGTCCAAAGCCATCATGGTTCAATCCTAATTATAGTTGCACTTATCATTGTACCCCAGGCCATGACATCGAACATTGTAAGGCATTTCAGAAAATAATCCATGACCTTATTAAGAAATATGATTTCCTCATTCACAATGTTCCTTCTCCATCTACATTGAAATCAATTCATATCCCATTCATTGAACTTACCACAATTCCTTCATCCACATCATCCCTTAACATCCCTCCTGCACATGACATTTCTCCTAAGGAAGGTCCTCCATTGTTCATCAATAGTGCTTATCTTTCCAAGAACACTTGTAGTCTCCAATATTTTATCCCATCCAAATCCAAAATAATCTCATCTAAACTCTTTCGACATCCTTTAACTCCTTCACATTTAACTCATTGGGGGAACAACCTTCCCTTGCCCTTGAGCACATCATCATCCATACAATTCCCTTGTCACTAGAGGACTTCGATCATTGATATTTTTTTGTTTACCTTCTTCACATTCATCCAATCTAAACTAATTCTATCCAAATCCTCATCTCATTCTAAGTCCACCATTGTGGCCATTTTTTTCCTTCTGTGAGGGACCATTTTTGTTATTTTCTTATCAAATTCCACCATTGTGGCCATGTTTATGCCTTTTTGGGACATCATTTATTTTCATACAAATCCACCATCGTGGTCATATTTTTTCCTCCTTAAGGACATATTTTTATTTCCTACTTAATGTCTTCCTTTCTTGATAGTAAACTAGAAACATAACCTCTTAATGCATTACACTTCATGACAGTCTACTACTATTAGCATATCTACTAATGAGTACTTAGTTATATCCTTAGATCATTCCTCCATCCTTAGCCCCTTCCATTTTTCATTATAATGATATGAATTATGTGGTATAACTTCACTAATTTGATATGAGCCCATAACCATTACATCTATCACTTTCTCATTCTCCTATTGTAGCAATGCAAATGGTCCTGGGGTGTCTCTTGTACATTCATTATCCCCTTCTAAGTAGTCTACTTTGATATTCCCAACTCTCACCCATGTAAATATAAAATTCAAGTATGCAAAATCAAAATCAAAGTTATCAAAAATAGACCGATCCCTTGAAGGAAAGCTATTCATGCAGAAAAAAGAGAAAAAGAAAAAGAAAAGCATACAAATCAAAATCAAAATAAATAGACTATCACATATATTCTTCTTGACATCCATTTTATGACCATGCCCTCAAAGGATGGCTAATATGTTATTATGGCATTTGGAAGGTTTCTCGCATTGATCAACCTTCCTTTTATCAACATTTTCAGAAATCTTCTCACATTGATCAACTTTCTTCTATTGTCCTTTCCCTTTCCCAGTGGGCATAGACCTAAGGAACACCACCTTTGGAGAAATTTCTTCCGCCTATAAGTTACATCTCCAATCCCCTTTTCATTTCAACATTATGATTATGAGCATCTTTCATCCATATTTCCCTCGGTCTTTTGGTATAAATAACTATTGTTGGTTATGTGTTAACACCTGCTATTGGCTACAAGTGCAATGCCTTGAGTTGTAACCTTTCTTATTTATTTCCAGTCTAGTTCAAAGCATAGTTCCCCTATACACCCTTTTTACAACTATGTTTCATTCATCTCATCAAGGTCATCTTTAATCAAAATCACATCAAATTTCACACTATGAATTCTATATCTATCAATAATCTCCATGAATGCGCTCAGTAAATACAATTTTCTATTTGTGAATTCTACTTGATCACCGTTGCAATTTGCGAATCCTAATTGAGGATCCTTCTCAAGGAAAGTTCATTAACCTATAGCTTCTTATCCCCTAACACGTTCAAAAATTTCTTTCATCCATTGCTCTTCACTCCCATTTCCACTCATCACCATTTGTCTCCACATTATCCTTCTCACCTTTCTTTCCCCTTACACCATGCCGGATATCCTACTTGTCTTTCCTCTCTTTCCCCTCGCACCATGCCGGATATCCTACTTGTCTTTCCTCTTAAGGTTCCCTTTCACTCTTCTCGCTTTCAGTTTGAAAATCTTAATTAATCATCCATATAGCTAGGAATCTTAGTTAAGGTATATATTTTTCATTGGATCCTCCCACCGTAGAAGCTTCTCCACCATTTCCTCTTTTAGCGGATGACAATCACCACCATAAATGTCTTTTCATTCCTCCTTTTTGTTTAACACTCTTACCTCATCACTCCCATCATGTGGGAGTCCCAATTAAGGTTGCCCTTATACTATCCATCTACACTACATATGTTCATCCATCCACTCATGCCACACTCATTTGTTTCCTTGTTACCACTTTGATATCACCTCCTTTCATCTTTTGTTCCATTTTGGTATACACTCGCTCAATCTTTTCATCATTCTTCTTCTTCTTTGGCTTGGCAATCCTACTTAACCATCCTCATCGCATGTTAATATTACTTAAGAGTCCCACTTAATAATGGTTTACCATATGACCCTTCCACCTCCCATAATATCTTCCTCTTCTTCTATCTCCTACCTATCATTATACTCATCCACTCAAACCAACTATTCCACATATGTATCCAATATAATGTTGTCTTTCTCCTTTCATACAATCACTTCTAGTTTGGTGATCTTAATTAACTACTCCCGCAACATGGCGATATTACTTAAAGAGTCCCTCTTAAGGATGATCTATCATCATGCACTTACCCACCACTCCACATTCTTACCATCTACATTTTCTCATCATTCTCCATCATCACATCCCCTCACCTCCTCTTCCATTCTTACAAACACCACTTCCTACTTGTCCTATGTTCATCTTCATCATCCCTTGCTTGGTAATATTACTTAACCATTGCTTCCCGTTAATTTCATGTCTTATTTCTTAATTTTTCTCTCATTCATTCTCATCCACTATGTCCTCTCCTCACCTTCACACACATCACTATCCCTCCTTTATTTACTCTTTCCACTCCATCTTCTAGAGTTCTCCCACATATCTACCCCCATACTTACCCATAATTGTCATTGTTCATCTCCTAACATTCTTTCATCATCATCTTCTATTTCCGCACTAATAATTATTGGTGGAATTCTTCTAAAAATCACTCATCCCCATTCTACACAACCTAGATCCTTCTCTTTGATCTTCCCCATTCTATCTTCATTCCTTCCTTCCTTTGTGAACTCTAATAATTATTGGGGGACTTCTTCTAACGTCCCTTCATTGTCATTCTACATTCCATTCCTCGTTTACTTTTTGACTCGTCTCACCTTTTGTCCCATCCTTTCCTCTTGATAATTATCGATGGATTTCTTGTAACATCCATTTGCTGGCATTGCCTCTCCTATCCCTTCCTCTCTTTTTCTTCACCACCTCTTCATCTTTCATTCTTCCTTTCCAATTTATTCACTATCTTCATCATGCACCCTCTCTCTATTTTATCATCATCAACTTATCCTCATCTCATGCATCTCTGCATCTTTTCCAATTTGTTTCATTCCTCCCCTCAAGCTTCTCTTTACGTTCCTTATGCTTCTCACTCTTTATTGAATATATTTGTTCTTGGTTCCCTTCCTTCTGCATAATTTTCTCTGTTGTCCTCTCCTCCTTTTTGATCCTCATCTTATTTCACTTCCTCTATATTGTCTTCTTCCCCATTTTACCTCATACCTCCTTACTTCCTGTTGATAACCTGAATCTTCAACTTTATGCCATCTTATTTATCATCTCACCATCCACATGCATTTCCATGCAGTCAGTTCCATATTCTTTTCCTTGGATTTCCTCACCATGTTATTTCTCCTCCTCCATCTTCGTTCCTCTATTCCATACCCCTGTCACCTTCACATTCGATCATTCTTACTCTTCTAATAATCAAATAGTCCCCTATCTATTCCATTTTCTCTTTCTCAACACCCCTCACACCTAGCATTCACAATCAATTCTGATGTTTCTCCATTTATGTACCACTGTCAATCCATTTCATTACCATTCTCATTCTTCTCTCTGCAACTTTGACCTTTTCTATTTTTGAGAACCCTATCACATATTTTATGTTCATCTGTCCTCTTGCAGGGGCATCATCATATCCATTTCTAATAATCTCTTCCCATCTTCCTTCGACATTTTTGTCTTAGAGGATACCATAACAACCATCACCTATCTGATCTTGTTCTCTTCCATGAATGTTTAATCTGTGTTTGTTTTGTCGCAAAAGTATCTTGACTTCTTATCCTACTTATTGAAGAAACAAGACTACTTTTTATTTTTCACCTTCTAATTTTCCAAAACTTATACATCATTCCTATGAAACATGATTACCATCATATTTATCACCCTTTTAGGGAATTCTATCTCAGCCTTCTATCCTATTTGTTCATCATGTCCACATTTATGATTATTCCCCCTGGGGAATTTTTACTTACACATCCATCTTCCACTATGTCATTTTTGTATCCTATGTTGGGGCACCTTTTCATCCCCTGTACTTGTCGTTACATGTAGCTCACTTTTGTCTATCTCATGCCTTATTTTGGGGCATCATTAATTTTTCATCTTCGTCCCTTTTGCGAAGCATGATTTTTTCCCGATTCCTCTCGAGAAAAGGATTTTTCATACCTTTCGCATTCAGTTGCACATATTTTGATGTTTTCCTATGACCCATTGGTCACCATGGTTTACATCCATATTGCAGTGATCTTCACCCACTCACTGGTATATAGAATGTTATTGCTTGTCTCCGTTGAGACCATAATTATCCTCTACTGATGTGATATTAGAGTCAGCAACATATTTTTCATTGAGATTGCGATCCTTTTTCACCTAGGGCATCTTTCCTTTGGTCATGTCTTCATCCATTCTCAGATACATAATTCATCCAACAATTTTTTTTGTCTCGTGGCTTGCTATCGCAAACCACTCAACAAAAAGGGGAAAATTTAGAGTCCATTTTTTTGGTGTGACCCCTCTCCTTCATCTTGCAGTCATTCTCCTTCATGAAAATTCCCCTCTCACCTTTCTCTTTCCTAAATTTGAGTAAATTCCATCTATTTACTCACCTTTATTTAATTAATTATCAAATGGACTCCATGTGGACCCATTTGATAATTAAAATTTTGGCATTATCTCCCATATCAATTTTATTCAATTCATGGGTAATAATATACCCATCGACACCCCTTTCTTAATTTCAAAAGATGGAATCTATTATCTCACCTACCATGTCAATCATGCTCCCCACTTCATCTAATAAGTCAAACCATGAGCCCCATGTGATCACATCATATCTCTTAACCTGAGTTAATTTATCAAACCCCAGTTACTCATTAACCCCCATCTAAACTCACCTCCAAGTTATAAATATGGTTTTCCCCATCTTTCAAAGGGACCTAGAGGAGGAGAGATTGGATAGACCTAGACCAGAATCGAGAAAGGAAGAAGAATCGATGTATGAAATCTCTTCTTACTGAAATTTTGAGGGAGAAATATTTTCCATTGTTTGTCATCTTACCATCCTGATGCCCATTTCATCTCCATATCAAAGCACAAGCTAAGTCCCCTCGTCATTTTAGTTACTTGTCATTTTGTATTTCATTATTTCTACATGATATCTATTGTTCATCATTTATTGCTATCTTTCTAGACATGGGGGTTGACATCCTCCAAGGGAGTTCATAGCCTCTTGGAATTGGTATTGTTTGGGAAACCCCCACATATTTTTATCTAATCACATATGTTTCATTTTTGTAGTTCTATCCTCTTTTATCACCTATATATCTTCTATGTGCTCATAGATCCATATCCCCATATGAGGTCCTAAGACCTCCTTCATTCGAAGTTGTTAGTGGATTCCAGTGATCGGCCTTCACCCACATGAGAATGAGGTTTTCTTTACAACAACATGTTTACAAGAGAAACCAATAAGTTCTTATTTGAATTCAAAGTTATTTTCCATACATATGACTACAAAGTAGATAATTAGAAACTTGAACTATTTCCTTCCACTCTCAAGGACTCTAATATGATGTGGTTTATGGGATTTTCCCCTAACTCCATTCATTCTTGGGAGGCCATGCAGAAAATTTTTATGGATAAATATCAAGGTTACTTGTAGGGGATGTGATAGGAAGGAAGAATTATTCCAGATAAAGTAAAAATAAGATGAAAATCTATAGGATTATTTGGATAGATTTCTCTTTCTCCATCGGAGGAGTGGTTATGAGTTACATGTAGAAATCAAAAAGACTATTTTCCTTAAAGGAATTGATGAGGAAATAAAGGATTCACTCCATCTTATGGGACTATTTAATGTACACAAAATTAGTATCGAACAACTCATTGAACTTTGTAGAAGTTACTCTAGAACACAAGGAGGTATAAGGAAAACAAAAACATCCAAGCTTGCCCTAGGTACATAAGAACTTATGGAGGAAATGACTAAGTGAAAACAAACATATTTTCACAATTAACATCAACCATATATGGGATTAAAGAAAAAAACCAATGTTTTAAAATAACCCTAGATATATATTGCTTTGTTGTCGTGCAAATGTGCAACAAGGAAATTGACAATGTTCGAGCATGACAACTATACCCCTGTGCCAATATTTTCAAGTCTATCATTCCAAGACACCTTTACTCTATCCAGTCAATCCAAATAATCTCTTGAATAATGTTATGTCATACCCATAGGTGATTTAGGAAATTACATTCATTCCTCCTAGGGGATTTTAGGAGTTCATTAGCAAAGCTACAAGCATGGGTTGTGGGAAGGGCTTGGCCTTCCTAGGACTCGATCAACCCCTGGAGTAGAATGGAAGGGTAAAATTCATCATGGAGGTGAATTGAAGACCTTAGAAAATCATGGAAATGATTTTGGAAGGTTTGGGGAAGTTTTTAAAAACTTGGAGCAGTCTGAATAAAAATAGGGTTCACAAGCCTAAGTAGTACATGTGCCTAAAAACAACCGCTAAGCTTGAAGAAGATTGCAGGAGATCCGAATGGAGTTAGGAGTAAAATAAAACACTTTGCAAGAAAGAGGATTTAAAGACCTACATGATTTTCACAAAACTTTGGTGCATTATATCTATAAGCATGTTTTCTCAGGCATAGGTAGAGTACCAAATCACAATTCTACTTCTTTAAGGATAAAATGGATTAATCAAGACATGATACCCCCACCATTAGATTAAAAAGGCCATTTAAAGTTAGGATCATATAATTTTTTTCCAAAATGTCCATCGTGAGCTCAAGATATCATCATCACAAGTCGCCCTCTTGGAGTGTGTTCGGGACTTAACCAAATTTTGAGAGGACACGTGTCAGCTCCAGATTCTGGCAAGATTTTATGTCCCTAAAATCCCTGAGGTTAGGTACATCAACCTTGAAAAAATGTTCCTATTCCCCATGTGACCTTCAGACTTGATAGTTCAGCCCCTAGGTGTATTTTTGGAGCTCAAATTCCCTGTTGTTGGATCAAAGACACGTGTCAGCTCTAGGACCACCATGGAATTTCATTTCCCTCATGTCCCTGAGGTCAGGGACATAAGACATGTAAAAATTTTACTAGCCACTATGGGGATTCTTTTGGTCATCCACGTGACTGAATTTCAACCCCCAGTGCTTCTAGACATTTTTCAAGCAAATCCCATGCCATCGATCGAGGACACATTTCATCCTTTTCCTCACCATGGAATCTAATGTCCCTTGTGTCCATGAGGTCAGGGACATCAAACATGAAAAAATGTGGCCCACCCTTGCATGATCATTTTTTGAATATTCAAATTCGACACTTAGCCATTTCTTCCCCCTCATTTCTCCTTCATAGCTTCTCACCATGTCATGGCCTTGTTCTTGCTTGTCTAGACACCTGGTCCACCATTACTGATCTAAAATAGCTCCTTCATGGTCACAAAACTCTCCACACCATGAAAACATAGCAATATCGAGAAAAATGGATTGAAACAATGAAGAACGGAGAGAAAATGGAGATTTTTGCAAGATAACCATGAAGTCACCTTATTGAGAAATCTTCATATCTCATAAGATATAAGTCGGATCGAGGTGACGTCTTCAAGACTTCAATTTTTTCAAGACGATAACTAAACAATAAAATAGAGGTCAAATGGTGCCCAAAATTATTTGTTCCAATAAAATCCTCACTTCATGCACTGACTCACATTCGTCAGATTTCTCATCATTCCGACAATGGAAAGGATCTAAAACTTACACACGAGCTCAAAATAAAAAACCTATCATAATGGATTTGTTTTTTTCACAAATGGAGAAAAACCAAGACTTGAAAATTTCAAGCTCCATTAATGACCGCCATGGCAGCTCCATGCTCGAAGCCACTACCGGTGAAAATTTTAAATTTTATTTCCCGACATTCTAGTGGGAAAAATTATGTGAAATTTGGAGGATGTGGTCGTGACAATGAGACGAGTCTAAAAATATGTTCCATCGAAACCAAGCACTGGAAACACACTTTCTAAAAATAGTAAGTTTTCCTATACAAACTTTCTATGTTTGGAAATTCATCATCAAAAGTAGTGTGGCAAAAGCAGTGTGTACCCAAGGTCACCAAGAAAGCCAGAATGATTGTCTAGAGTATAAAATAGTTAAAATTACCACTTACTAAAAATAGTAAGTTCCCTATATGGGTGCTTACTAAAAATAATAGGTCAACCCAAAAAGTGGCTAAGGAAATGGCAATGTGCATAGGTTTGAATGAGGAGTTCATCAAATCACGATGGTTGAGAAGACACAAAATCACCTCTCACTAAAAATAGTATATCCTACATAGGGTGGGAGTTACATTCATTAGTAGAACACTCAACTTGGAAATAATTCACAAGCTGATTTGAAGGAGTTTCACAATGTACAAGGAGTTCAAAGATTCAGAGTTTCATTGCATTTAGATCTTTCCATCAATGAGGACCAATAGACTTCATCGGAAATAAAATCGCCTCTTCTTCTTCTCTCTCTCTCTCTTCTCTCTCCTCTTCCCCCAACTTTCTCTCACTTTCCAATATTCTAATTTCACATTGGGGTTGCACTTTTTCATATGTCCTAATGTTCCTAATGTAATAAGTCACCTTTATGTTATAAAAAGGGACTTAATATTCTCCTAGGAAGTCAAAAAGTTTTAAGTTGCACAAGGACATATGAAAAGCCATTGGGGGGTAGACGATAAGTCACCTCTCATTCTATAAATTGTAACACCATTCCCATTTCAAAGGGTTGGTCATTAATTTTGTAAGCTCAAGAGTGCATTCTACCTTGAGAGAATAAAGGAGATAGCCAAATTCTTCCTTTCCCCACTCTCTATTTTTCCTCCATTCTGTTGGTACCCAATTTTTTTCTCCTTTTCAGGTCTACGCAGCATCGTGAGCTATGGCATGAAGCTTGAATTTAGATAGATCATGATGTGTGTCATTTTGTAGGTGGGCATGTGATCTAATTGGTAATCAGATTTTTGGAGAGATGGATAGCACTCAAATAGGACTTGATCTCGCCCTAACTGCTTTAGGTTGTGCCTTTCAACCAAGGTAAGAGGACCTATTTAGTAACCCTCAAATGGTGAAGGAGATGAATATATCCCTCAATTTATGCAAATAGTATGGAAAGGGCCTTGGGAAAATATGATCAACACTCCAAATCGACTTTCACAAGTTATCACTCCCAGATTTTGGAGATATTTTTAGTGTAAGGCAAGGTTTACTAAAGACATTGTATGATCTTGATTTACTTTGTGCCTTTTTGTAGATGGAATGTATTCTTTTATTGACACACAATGCAATGCACAGGGGTAGTGTGGGGTAGTATTAGTTATTCGAATGAATTTTTGGTGGGAGATATTAGATAAGACCAACCAGAATTTGCCAAATTCCTTGAGGACCTTTGTAGGGAATTTGTAAGACCTAAACAACAGATTACTTCAAAGGGGTTAAGGTACTCCTTCAACCAGGATATGTGCACCAAATGGAGGCCCAAATATGCACTATTCCACACAATCTTTGACAACTTGCCAAAAATCTTGAAGCGAGATGAACTAAAAAAGCATCCAAGAATCTCTATTTAGCCATGACCTAAGGTGCACCCAAAGGTTTACAAATAATCTTTGAATTCAAGGAAGGTAAAGTGATTTTAAATCTATTTATCTCTTTATCAAATGAAAGCTCTTCTGAATGTGAGATTACAAATGCCACTAAACTATCAATAAGAAATGAGACCATGTGTGGTCAAGAGATATTTTAAACACAAGACTGCAACAGGAGTAAGAAACACAAATTGAAATCATTCTAAAACATAAGTGCATGCAAATTTTGCCATTAGACAACACATAATAATCCAAAAATGATTAAATCTATCAGCAAGGGAATGTTATAAGAACAATATTAGAGATTTTTGATGGCTTTACAACTAAAACCAACTCAACATGATACAAATATGATGCAAAAGAAATTAGAAATGGTTCTCAGGTGGTTTCTCAGAGAATGGGCTTCTTCCCATATTTTCCTATGAAATTATAAGTTTCTTTGACCTCTAACATGTCAAAAAACATGCATTATATAACATTATATTACATTTGATCCTTCTTTCCCAAGAAATGAATATTCCCACTATCAAGTTTGTTACAAAATTCCAACATGATTCACAGATAGGGACATTTAACAAATTTGCAACAAAAGTTACCAAGTGTTTCAAAAAAGGTGAATCATTACAAATCCTTCATCATTATCCATTGTGGAGGCATGTTTTTATCCTCAAATCATGTAGGCCCCTTTCATGTCATCATTTCATCCCTATCCTTCCAAAATTTGATTCTGTAACTTCTTGATTTAATGTTTCACGTTTTGGATGGGTTGGGAGAAAATCATTTCAAAAACATCTCAAATCTACAAATTGATCCTAAAACATCTTGCATTGGTCATTACACATACAAACGACATGAATTTTCCCAAAATTTGATGAAAATTGATGCAAAATTCACATTTCCACGCTCCCTAGAGAAAAAATGGCAGCCAAAATGAAAAATGCACAATTACCATTGATTTACCTTTTTTCGTTAATCTGAGCCCTCCACATGTCAAAATATGATTGGGAATGGATTTGGGATCATTTTGTGACTTTTTAACATCTTTGCAAAAATGTAAAATTTTGAATTTTTTCTCTGCCCCTCCGCCCTTGAAATTTGGTGCTGACACATGGCATATGGTGGGTCCCATTGGGACCGCGGCTCAATTTTGCACATTTCCACCTTTTTGGAAATTTGAAAAATTTCACTTATTTCCCCACGGGCCCATAGCTCCATCTCTTCCCTTGACACATGTCACCTTCTCTATCTCTAGGGATCCATGTGCTTATCTCACATTTTAACTCCCCTTTTTCGCCAAGGAAAATTTCCCACTTTTCCTCCGCGGGCCCGTGCCTCGATTTCTTCCCTGCCATGTGTCACCTTCTGATTTGTTGTGGAGCCATGCCTCAAATTCTCATTCTAAGTCTTTTTACCAAAAGGGAAAAATTTCCCCTTTTCCTCCGACGGCCCACACTTCCTTCTATCCTCGTGGTTCATTTGCGGGCCAGCGTTTCTAATTTTCACTCTAACTCCTTTTGCAAAAAGGGAACAATTTCACTTTTCCCCCGGCGGCCCACACCCTCCTCTGCGCCTACCATGTGTCTCCCTTTGCAATGATGTGGACCCATAGCCCTTTCCTCAACCTTTTTCCTTTCACCAAAAAGGAAAAACTTTCCTAAGTCCTCCACCAGCCTTCCATTCTCGCTTGTGAATAAAAACATGACACGTGTCCCTCCTCTCGGGACTGTAGAGTTGTGAGAAAAATTTATGAAATTTTCCAAAACCAAAAAATGTTAAGTTTTTATAAGAAACCCTCGAATCTCATCTAACCACAAATGGCCACGTAGGAGATGTCATTTGAAATAGAATTTGATGGGCATATGACACCCGTATAACCGTAAAAAAACATAGAATTTGCCAACGACCTCTAAAATCAATTTTTTCTTCATGGATGAAGGATTTTTTGGTCAAAAAACAAAGGGAAATTGATTTTATGCAATTTACGACCATGGGGATAGATATTTTGAGGGGAAAAAAGCATAAAATGAACAACCACGAGCTCCAAAGGTCGGGAAAAGTGGAAAAAATGACAGAGGCCCGTGGATTTGGAAATTTAGGGCACAAAGTAAGGCATACATGTATATTTCTTTCACATTGGGGCAAAATAATAAGTTGTGGGCACTTCAAGGCATTCAATCTAGAGGGAGAAATTTTACGAGATCACCAAATTTAAAGAAAAACTTTTTAGAGCACGTAGAACAAAGAGGAAAATGGTAATATAACAAAGGATCAAAATGGGCACCAACATTGGCTCCTCGCTCAGTGGATGGGCACTCCCGTGATTGCCACAAGAACAATAAGTAGACCAAGTGCCAAAATAATCCATTGGGAAAACGGAGTCATGAGCCAAAGCTACCAAAAACTAGCTAATAAACCGACAAAAATGGCTACCACCCACCAAGGCAAACCAAGAACCACCAAAACACCAAAAATAGAGCAAAAGCCAAACACTATACACTGTACAAGTTGGTGCATACCTCAAATTTGAGGATTAATCCAAGAAATTATTCAGATGCCTACCATTAACAGATAGTTCAAGAAATTCCCCATCTAAGTCCTTGAGAAAAAAGGTATTCTCACCAATTTTGATATCAATGGAGTAAGGGCCCATCCACAATGCATCAAATTTTCCATGTTTTCCTTATCTTCATTTCTACTATCCCACAACAAAACCAGATCTCCAATATTGAAGGCCCTAGGAGTAACCTTCTTGTCAAACAACCTCTTTAACTTCTCTCTAAATCTGACATGCCTTTGGTGGGATGCTCTTCTCTCTTCATCTAGCTCCACAATTTAATTAATCCTTGCTTCATATGGACTAACCTCTTGATCTTCAAGTTATTGAACAAATTGAAATGAAGATAATTGCAGATGTAAGGGCAGCAGATCTTGAGTTCCATACACCAACTCAAATGGGCTCTTACTAGTAGCTCTCTTGGTAGTGATTCTATCAACCCAAACTACAAATTTCAGTTGTTCACCCCATTTTCTCTTATTCAACTCCAAGGTTCTCCTAATGATCTTCAATAAGTTCTTATTGTTGGACTCAACTTGTCCATTCCCTTGGGGGTTATAGTTTGAAGAATAAGTCAAATTGGTTCCATACTCCTTACACATTGCCATCAAAGGTTTAGCTCTGAAACACATGGCATTATCAGCCACAATCTTGACTGGCACACCAAATCTACATATGATATTATTCAACAAGAAATCCATAACAACTTGGTGTGTTGCTTTCTTGGTGGGGATTGCTTCTACCCACTTGGTGAAGTAATATGTGGCTACAAGGATCCACTTATGTCTAGCACTGGAAGGGTCTAAGATCTCACCAATGAAGTCCATCCCCCATTGTTTGAAAGGAGCTTCAATTGATACAGGCTGCAAAGGAAGGGAGCCTAAAGCTTTCATTCTTCCAGAGAAATGCTGACAACTTTCACATTTTCTAATCAGCATGGTTACATCTTTGAAGAGAGTAGGCCACCAATAACCAGCTCTCAAAACTTTGTGTGTTGTAACCCTTCTAGCAAAGTGTCCTCCACAAAATCCCCCATGGAAATCAGCAACTACTTTGGGAGCTTCATCTTCAATTATACATTTCAAGAGGACACCTTCAGGGTTCTTCCAAGCCAACCCAAAGTCAGTGATGATGTATTTTTGAGAAGCCAGCTTGAGGGATCTTTTCTGATTTTTATTTAAATGATTAGGATAGAATAGGTGTCTGAGGTAAAAGATTATATCCTTGTACCACTCAGAACTTACCAATTTCTCAAGAACATCTTCCCTTTCTTCCTCTAGCTCATTTACTTCCACACCTGCAAGTTGCTCTCACCATGAGCTAAGAAGACCCAAACCTCTTACCAACTTTGTAGTTTGGATGTCCATGTCATACTCCTACAATTTGTTCACCCGTACACATATTTTACTTGATATCTCCATCTTTGATATGATGTCTTTTACCATGGTGTGGGGAACATAAGCAACAACTTTAGAACTTAAGATATAAATCCCGAAAACCTTTGTTGCTTTCACCAAGGCAAATGCTTGTTTTTCCATGATTGTACACTTTAGCTCAACAACTTGTAAAGCCTTGCTAAAGAAGTAAATAGGCCTCTCAGCCCCATCTTCATCCTTTTGATTAAAATAGATGCAATAGTATTTTCATAATCAAAAGAAAATATTTGGAAAGGATTCTTGTAATTCGGAGATGCCAAGATAGGTGTATGTTTTAATGCCTCTTTGATTCCTTCAAAATATAGAATAGCAACCTCCTCCCATTTGATAATTTGATCTTTCTTTAACATGCATGTGATAGGAAGAGTCAACTCAGCAAAATTAGACACAAACCTTCTAATGAAATTGATCTGCCCAAAGAAAGATTGGATACCCTTCTTCCTTCTTAGAATTGAAACCTTTGCGATTGCTTCTACTCTTTCGTGGTCAATGATGATTCGCCTTTGAAACAATATGACCAAGCAGCTTGGCCTTTTGCACCCCAAAGTGACACTTCTTTGGATTGAGAGAGATTCCAAATTCTCTACATTTGATCAACATTCTTTCCAAGTGCTGCAAGTGATCTTTTCTACTCCTTGAAAACATAGTCACATCATCTTGATAAACTGCAATGAATTCATTTATGTAACCAGCAAAAGCAACATCCATTGCTCTTTGGAAGGTAGCCCCAGCATTCATGAGACCAAAAGGCATCCTTACATAAACATATGTTCCCCAAGGAGTGGTAAAGGAAGTTTTAAATCTTTCTGACTCCTTGACAACAACTTAATTATAGCTGGAGAAACCATCCAAGGTGGACAAAAATTCAGATCCAGTCACTAACTACAACATGTTTTCCATGTTTGGAAAAGGATAATTGTCTTTCAATGAAGCTCTATTTAGATTTCTAAAGTCTACACAAATTCTGATATCTCCATTCTTCTTTTTGACTGGCACAAGGTTTATAACCCAAGATGAATACCTTGTGGGTTAAATGATCCCTCCCTCCTTAATCTTCTTCAATTCATCTTGCATTCTCATGGAGAGGAGTGGATTAATTTTCCTTTGCTTTTTTATGAATGATTTTGCATTTTTCTCAAGAGGGATCTCATGTTGGAATAAGTCTTCTCTATATTCTTTCAGCTCTGAATATGACCAGGCAAGATAGTCTTGATATTGTTTTAACAATTGGAGGTAGGACTATTTTTCTTCCTTGCTTAAATTGCTACCCAACCAAAATTTTCTTGGTTTATCACTAGTTCCCAAGTTATGCTGCTCCACATCCCTTGAGGTAGATATATTTCTATTGATGATGCAACCAGCATTGCTAAAATTTGAGTCAAGAGCAACAAGACCTCTAGGAATGGTGTTAGTTTTCAACTGGATAATATCCTTTCCAAACAAAGTATCTCTTCTTTTAGTCACACATACCATTAGTTCCCAATAAATATTCTGATCTACAAACTCACCTTGATTTTTAAGAACATCTGCACTTGAGCATCATCATTAAACACTTGTCAATGCTTGATGTTGTTAGGGACATCTGGCCTAGTTAACACTTCAACATTGTACTCACAATAAGGTGAAATGGTGTAATCTCCAAATCTTGACCCCAACACTACCAACTTATCAGTAATAGCATTCAAACTTCTGTCATGATGCAAACTATTGAAATAATCAAACATCTCAATTAGATCCTAAACTGCATGCTTATACTATTTGATCCACTGATTTTTCGTAGCATACAGTTTTCTTATTTGTTTGACAACTAGCTCTAAATCTCCTTTTGCAATGATTTCCTTGACACCATACTTCCATGCAATTCTTAGACCCAACAACAAGGCTTCATACTCAGCAATGTTGTTAGTACATTCAAAATTAAGCTTGAAGGAAAAAACAAATTCTTCCAAGCTAGGAGAAATCAGAATTATACCAGCACCATTTCCAAATTTGGAGCAAGCTCCATCAAATAGCAAGGTCCAAGGAGAACTTACCTGATCAAGGCACTTTGACTGACCCATCTTGTGTTCTTTTCCATCAGCAAACCCAATAAAATTATCAGCATCTACATCAGCAAACAACACCTCATAGGAAGCATTGTTTGGATCCTCAATTAGATGCAACATTTTCTTCTCTCCATAGAGCTTGACAAGGCTTCCCTCAATGGGAATGGTGGAAAAAGACATATCCATTTGGACACTCCCTCCAAAACTTGCAGCCCACTTTCTTGACAATAACATACCCCATTTAGCAGGGCAATCAACAATCACAACATCCAATTTTAAATTCCTCCTAAGATAAGATGCAAGCTACACCACCAAACCCTTCACACAACCAACTACCATAGGCTAATATCAATTTTATATCCAACTCATTCATGACTTCTAGAGGCATGACATTACATGATGCACCAAAATCAAACATACAATTGTGAAGTAGCCTATCCTTTATGATCAAAGTTGTGAAGAATGGATCAAAATTCAATTAGGAATCAACCAAGGATGTCCCCAAGTATACCTTAGGTGTCTCTCCAAAATCCTCTACTGCTGGTGGTGTTTCAAGGTTAGTAATGATCTGAGGAGGAGTTTCAACAACATTTACATTTTTTCCTGGAGTATTCTTCTCCTCCTTCAATCCCAAGTACTCAAATGCTCTCTTCTTATGCTCAAGAATCCTAAGAAACTCAATGATTGGAACACTCACTTTGATTTGGCTCAATACTTGGGCTATGTCATATGGAACACTCTTTGGCAAAGTAGCATTGGAAAGGAGACAAGAAGATTCATTAGATGGCAAGGGATTCTTGGTAGCTTGGGCATGAGGAGGACTGTAATTTTTACTTGGGACAACAAAGTTTTTGGTAGGTGTTTCCCTTCTAGGAGATTCTTTGGGAATACTTGTGAGAAAGGGTGTTTTAGGTTTGGCTTGAGGCCTAGCTCCCTTAACAACTTTGCTTCTAGTGTTATAGTCTTTCTCTTGAGCTACAACAACATTCATCAACAATTGTCTATCTTCCTCCGAAGGGATACCACCATCATACTTCTTAATCATCAAAGCTCTTAAGTATTCAAAGTCATTGTTAGGAATTTCAAAAGCTTGCACTACATCAACTTTAAGAGTATGAGGGGGAAGAAAGACTTATACCCATTTGATGCAATCCCAAAAGGTTGCAGCTGTCCTTGCACTTATCACTTCAGTAGATGTTGCTCCTCCTTGTGAGTTAGAAGAACAACCCACCATGCAGATACCATCATCATTATTAGATTCACCTTCTTGCTGGTCTACTTCACATGGAGGATGGGGTAGAAAACACTTATCACACTAATCAATATCAACAACTTCCTCAACAACAACAACCCTGGTAGTTAGGGGATCAGGAAACACTCTTCCTTCATGTGCTCGAGGATGTCTATTTACAGATCCCATGGTTCCTTTCCCTCTATCATCTACCCTTTGATCACCTCTAGGATGATTGGAAAATCTATCATGGTTTTTTACTCTTTGTTGACCTTGTGAATTATGCCAAATTCCCTTCTCAGCCCTTGCCAACTTGTAAGAAATCTCTTTGAAAAACCCTGCCAAAGTCTTCACAACCTCCTCCAAATTAGTACTCTTGCTATCTTGAGGTTTTTAAGGGTTTATCAAATTTACACCATCTTTCTTGAGATGTTTCCCAATTGCTTTGATATTGTTTTCAATTTGAAGTTCCATGGTGAAAGCTTGTCTTAGATTGGTAGGGTTATTGTATCTTAGGTAATAGGCTACCTTTTTATCAAATGCATCTACATACTTGATTAAACAAGACTCATCACAAGGCCTCAAATTAATAGGCAGCCTTCTCAAAGTTTTGTTAAACCTTGTGTTAAAGTCATGAACTAATTCATTGGGATTATTCTTGATATTTTCAAATTCAGACAAGAGAAATCTAGGATCAATCTTGTCACCATATTGCAACCTAAATGCATTCTTCATTTTAGTCCATGAATCAATTGAATTATCAGGAAGATCCTTGTACCAATCCCTAGCATCCTCTTCTAGTGTATGAATGAACAATTTAATATACACATCTTCAAACTCTATTTCAAAATCTTCCATCATGTTAACAAAAATTTTGAGATGCTGATCACCAGTTATAGCATTGTTACCTTGGAATTTTGGCAACCTATTTCTGACATCTTGTGGGACAACATTTGGGTAACCATCCATTCCTCTAAATTCTATAGGACCAAAGGTGTTAACAACAAATGGAGGTCTAGGCTGAGCCATATTGTTTGGTGGAGGTGATCTTGGGGGTGACAAGCTGATGAGGAGTGCAAGGTCTTTAGGGCTCAAGAATGTGGTTCACAAGACTAGTATTCTCTAAGTGCTGATTTTCTTGGAAAGTTTTATTTGAATTGAAACACAAAGGTGTAGATTGAAGAAGGAACTCACTAGGTACAGTAGAAGGACCTTCACTAGCTGAGGAAAACAAGTTTATGAGAGGATTGCTTGAATCATAATCACCTTTGGATGAATGATAATCCTCTACAAAAGGTTGATCTCTCTCACTCGATGGATATATCTTTTCTGATGTCGACCTTTAAAAACTTTCCAAAATCTTCTCCTTCTTACTCCAAGTTCCTTGAATCTGAAAATAACTTCTTAGTAGAGTATTTAATGAAGAGAGATCTTATTCCTTCCAATTTTGCAGAGATTAACAACACCAAATTAAATTATAGAAAAGGTAAGACACTTTGGTATTTATTAATATCATAACAACATGGAGTCACCACTAAGTATTTTCACCTTAGTTGTGCAAATGCACTAAAATACTCTGTCAAATATCTATCAAAGCACTAAAAATCTTCCAAAAATTATAGATCAAACCTTCCTTTCTTGAATTTATCAATCACAAATGTAAATGAAGTGCAACAACTACTAGAAACTAATAAAATTACAGGTAGAACTTATATCTTCACTTAATACATAAAAATCTAATTAGAATATGATACTCAAATTTGTAATTGCACATAAATCACATAAGAAGTATTACCAGGGATTTGAAATACCGAAATCTTGAATAATGTCCTGCAACGGTGCAAGAAAGTGTTGGTACCAAAATTTGTTCTCCTTTTCAGTCTAAGTAGCATCATAGATATGGCATGAAGCTTAAATTTAGATAGATCATGATGTGTGTAATTTTTAGCCATGGATGTGATCTAGCTCGGTACTCGATTTGTGGAGAGATGGATAACACTCAAATAGGACTTGATCTTGTCCTAACTGTTTTAGGTTGTGCCTTTCAACCAAGGTAAGAGGACCTATTTAGTAACCCTAAAATGGTGAAGGAGATGAAGATATCCGTAAATTTATGCAAATAGTATGGAAAGGACCTCGGGAAAATATGATCAATACTCCAAATCGACTTTCACAAGTTGTCACTCCCAGATTATGGAGATATTTTCAAGGCTGCAAGGCAAGGGTTATGAAGACATCAGTATGATCCTGATTTGCTTTGTGCTTTTTTGTAGATGGAATATATTCTTTTGTTGACACACAATGTAATGCAGGGGTAGTATGGGGTAGGATTAGTTATTCTGAATGAATTTTTGGTGGGAGATATTAGACAAGACCAACCAAAATTTGCCAAATTCTTTAAGGACCTTTGCAGGGAATTTGTAAGACCTAAACAACAGATTACTTCAAAGGGGTTAAGGTACTACTTCAACTAGGATATGTGCACCAAATGGAGGCCTAGATCTACATTATTCCACATAATCTTTGACAACCCGCCATAAATACTTGAAGTAGATGAACCAAAAAAGCATCCAAAAATCTCTATTTTACCATGACCTAAGGTGCACCCAAAGGTTTACAAATAATCTTTGAATTCAAGGAAGGTAAAGTGATTTTAAATCTTTTTATCTCTTTATTAGATGAAAGCTCTTTTAATTTGAGATTGCAAATGCCACTAAACTATCAACAAGAAATGAGGCCATATGTGGTCAAGAGATATTTTAAACACAAGACTGCAACATGAGCAAGAAACAAAATTGAAAACATTCTGAAACATAAGTGCATGCAAATTTTGCCAAGAGACAACACAAAATAATCCAAAAATGATCAAATCTATTAGCAGGGGAATGTTATAAGAACAATCTCAGAGATTTTTGATGGCTTTACAACTGAAACCAACTCAACATGATACAAATATGATGCAAAAGGAATTAGAAATGGTTCTTAAGTGGTTTCTCAGAGAATGGGCTTCTTCCCAGATTTTCCCGTGAAATTCTAAGTTTCTTTGACCTCTAACATGTCAAAAAAACATGCATTATATAACATTATATTACATTTGATCCTTCTTTCCCAAGAAATGAATATTCCCAACATCAAGTTTGTTACGAAATTCCAACATGATTCACAGATAGTGACATCTAATAAATTTGTAGCAAAAGTTTCCAAGTGTTTCAAAAAAGGTGAATCATTACAAATCCTTCATCATTATCCATTTTGGAGGCACGTTTTTTATCCTCAAAGAATGTAGGCACCTTTCATGTCATCATTTCATCCCTATCCTTCCAAAATTTGATTCAGTAACTTCCTGATTTAATATTTCACGTTTTGGACGGGCTGGGGCAAAAATCATTTAAAAAACATCTCAAATCTACAAATTGATCCCTAAAACCACTTACATTGGTCCTTGCAGGCACAAACGACATGAATTTTCCAAAAATTTGATGAAAATTGATGCAAAATTCACATTTCCACACTTCCTAGAGCAAAAATGGCAGCCAAAATGAAAAATGCACAGTTACCATTGATTTGCCTTTTTCCTTCAATCTGAGCCCTCCACATGTCAAAATATGATTGGGAATGGATTTGGGATCATTTTTTGACTTTTTAACATCTTTGGAAAAATGTAAAATTTTGAATTTTTTCTCGCCCCTCGCCCTTGAAATTTGGTGCTGACACGTGGCATATGGTGGGTCCCATTGGGACCACGGCTCAATTTTGCACATTTCCACCTTTTTGGAAATTTGGAAATTTTTCACTTATTTCCTCATGGGCCCACAACTCCATCTCTTCCTTGACACGTGTCACCTTGTCTATCGCTAGGATCCACGGGCTTATCTCACATTTTCTTTTTGCAAGGGAAATTTCCCACTTTTCCTCCATGGGCCCGTGCCTCGATTTCTTCCCCTGCCATGTGTCACCTTTCGATTTGTCGAGAGCTACACCTCAAATTCTCATTCTAAGTCTTTTTATGAAAAGAGAAAAATTTCCCCTTTTCCTCAGATGGCCCACACTTCCTTCTATCCCCGTGGTTCATTTACGGGCCAGCGTTTCTAATTTTTACTCTAGCTCCTTTTGCAAAAAGGGAACAATTTTACTTTTGCCCTCGGCAGCCCACACCCTCCTCTGTGCCTACCATGTTTCTCCCTTTGCAATGATGTGGACCCGTATCCCTTTCCTCAACCTTTTTCCTTTCGCCAAAAAGGAAAAACTTTCCTAAGTCCTCCGCCAGCCTTCCATTCCCACTTGTGAATAAGAACATGACACGTGTCCCTCCTTTGGGACCGACAGAGTTGCGGGAAAAAATTACAAAATTTTCCAAAACCAAAAAATGTTAAGTTTTTATAAGAAACCCACCGAATCTCATTCAACCACAAATGGCCACGTAGGAGACATCGTTTTAAATAGAATTTTATGGGCATATGACACCGTATAACCGTAAAAAAGGAATTTTCTAGCGACCTCTAAAATCAATTTTTTCTTCGTGGATGAAGGATTTTTTGGTCAAAAAACAAAGGGAAATTGATTTTATGCAATTTACAACCATGGGGATAGATATTTTGAGGGAAAAAATCATAAAATGAAAAACCACGAGCTCCAAAAGCCGGGAAAAGTGGAAAAAATGACAGAGGCCCGTGGATTTGGAAATTTAGGGCACAAAGTAAGGCATACATGTATTTTTCTTTCACATTGGGGAAAAATAATAAGTTGTGAGCACTTCAAGGCATTCAATCTAGAGGGAGAAAGTTTGCAAATCACCAAATTTGAAGAAAAATGTTTTAGAGCATGTAGAATAAAGGGGGAAATGACAATATAATAGAGGATCAAAATGGGCACCAACACATTCTCATACTATGTACAACTTGGTTTAAGCAATCAATACAAGAAGAAGGAGTTTTGAGAATTTTTTTATTAAGGGGTTTATTGATACTTCATAATCATAAATTCAATTTGGTCTTGTTCTTTACACTTAGAGTTGTTTCCTCCTAATTTTAATGCATGTGATAAAAATTCTAATTGATGTATGTAGGAATCTGATTTTCTACTTGCAATATTAGTTCTCCTATATAATTTAACACTCCCCTTTCCCTCTCTACAAACAAAGTCCTCTCTTACAGTGTATCTATAAGCTCTCTCGCAGGTTAGTGAAGTGTCCTTGTTGGATCCCGGTTGAAAGGCCACCACTAAAATTTACCTTTTCATGCACATGCATATACAGTAGCTACACTAGTTAAGTAGAGGGACTTAGATTCCCAAAGTGTTGGCAAGAAATTCACAAGTTTGTCCAACTGAAATTTTTCTCGCCAACAGTTTTTGGCACCCACTAGTGGGGTAGATTTAGTAGCATCACCACCCAAAATACAAAAAAAAAAAGAATTCATGAAAATCCATTACTGAAAGATGCACTATTAGTTTTTGCACATGACCTTTAATATTCCACATTGTTTTATCATATTCCCACTTAAATAATTTCCAAAAGCTGGTTGAAGGAAGATACACGGGATAAACGAGATCAAGAGGTGGTGTTGTTTCCAATTTTTATGCTTTACAAAATCAACAAGAATGAATTAGAGATAATCCATACTTCTTCTCTCAAGTCTCCTCTCCATCGATGCTTTGAGCAGTTCACTGGAAATACTATGAAAACTCCTGTTGATACTCCCCCTTCAAATTATCCCATTTTTCCATCACCATTAAGAATTTAGTTCCCGAAGAAGAAGAGTTTGAAGAATAATTTGTAGAAGCAAGGGATGAAGCGAAAGTAAAAACAATGATGACTGAAGAAGAATAAATACCTCAACCCATTATTCCATGGGGAAGGAATACAGAGCTGATTTCTCTTGAACCACCTCTCCATGATCTACTAATAAGTTCTCACAAGAACTTTACAAAGTTCAAAGGTAAAAAAATAGAATATCTTGAAGAACACATTGTTGCCTTCACAACGTCATGTGGAATTCTTGGTGTCCAACATGAAGATGTTGTTGTAAGATTGTTCATGGAGTCCATCAAAGAAAACATACCAAAAATGTTCTACCTCCTACTTGCCCGAGCCATCACTAGTTGGAATGACATCAAGACTACCTTCAAGGAAAAATTAAAATCAATCAAGACTCATTAGGACCTCTTGGTACGGTTGGCTCAAATGAAGAAAGGAGAAAGTGAAACCATGAGATACTTCATGGCTCACTTTTAATGGTTACCTCGTAGGATACCAGAAGAATATCCATCATCTAAAAACAATATCAAGATATTCTTCATTAATGCTAAATCATCAAATTTAGGAATTTTACTATGAAGATCCCAACCAAGGAAAATTATATAAGCATAAAGGATGGCCATTGAACTTGATGATGATCTCATCCTCTCTAGAAAGATTAAGAATCCATCAAAGGGCAAGGCCCAACATCCTAGAGATGAGAGAACCAATCCATCATTGCAAAAATTGGAAAATAAAATGGCATTATTGAAGAGGGAGATATTTGAATGAGTTTCTTCACAACGAAGAAACAAAAATCAGATTGCATGAGCACCTCAAAGGCTTGCCTTAGAGGTCCCACTCATGAGCGTAAATTTTAGATTTGAAGAAAGTGAAGAAGATATTGAATAAGAAAGTGAAGGTGGAAACTTCCTAGAGATCGATGAACTTGAGAATGATAGAAAAAACAGATTTTTTTAGTATTTCAGAGGTGATGAAGGAGATAAAGAGGATGAGCCCAATTTCTCTTGTGTGGTATTCACTCATTCTCAGTCCAAGAAAAGAGCATCTCCCTCTATTGCCAAAAATAAAAGAACGTTGATGATCCTTCTATGACGACTACACAAAAAAATATAATCAAATGAGGATCACAACTTCCATCTTCCACGAAGTTTGCATTATTGAATCCTAATCCTCGTAGCAAGTAAGAAGACTCCCACTATTCCAAGTAAGTCCTTTGATGCCTCTTCCAATTCTAAATCCAAATATACCCTGTAAAATCTAGTACTTTGAAAACTCCTAATGTACCTTTCAAGATCCCATCTACTCCCCAAAAATCTACTCCTACTCCCAAGCCTATCCAGACTCCAAAATCAGTCCCTTCACCCCCTTATCCACATCTTCTCCTTTGACTTCATAGAATATGTAAACAAATCCAAAGTGCAGATTACCAAAACTGAATATTTGTAGACCCATCCTGAATAGTTCAAGAGGTTTGTTCAATACATCAAGAATGGTAGTCTAACACCCAATGATGTAGCTCCTCATCCTAAAGGAATACTACCAAACCCACCTACACCTCCCTCATAGAACATGATTTCTCTGAGTGCATCAAAGACTGATAAATTTGAACCTTTATATGTCTCCCTTCTTATTGGAGAATATGTATTGAATAACTACATAATAGATTTAGGTGCCTTGGATAATGTCATGCCCATGAAGGTTTCCAAATCTCTCAAACTTACCATGACTCCACCCGGTGGATCTTGTTACTTTGGAGTCAAAATAGGTCCCACTTGTAGGGAAGGTCAAATATGCATAGATGGCTCTTTCCAGATTTCCAGAAAACAAAGTTTTAGTGATGATTTTGGTAGTAGATGTCCCAGGACTCATTTGGAATGTTCTTTGAGTAGAAGTTTCGCCAAGAATTGGGAGGAAAAATTCATATGAATTTGTCATCCACAACCATACTAGTGAAGGGATACATGGAGAAATTTCTTCTGAGAAGAATATGAGGTACACGGTATGAAAGTCCAAAATCCTAAGCTAACATTTTGTACCAAGATAGCAGGCGGATGAATCACTTTGTGACAACCAAGGATGAAGAGGATATTCCCATTCCATACATGCCTTCTCAGAGAGATTTGGACTTTGAAGAAGAATTGAGGAGATTCAAGTTACAAGAGGGCAGCCCCAAATTGCTAGATGATGCAAACCATGAAGAAGAGGAAATGGTTCTTGATGATTTTCAAATAGAAAAATCAGCTTATGTGCTTATCCATGATGAAGAAATTTTCTCATTCCCCTTCAAAGATGAGGAATCCCTTGATCATGTCACCCAAGAAGAGACCAATCTAGTCAGAAATGAACCCTCGAATAGTGGAGAAGAACCATCTATACAAGAACTGTTGAGAGCTGCGGAAGAAACAAAGGACCCTAAGCTCAGTCTTGAACTCTGATGCAAGCCATGAATATGTAAGACAAGTGTGAAGCTGATTTGGAATTCTTAACCAATGTGAATGTTGGCCATATTGAGATAAGAAAAGATGAAAAATATGATTCCGCTCTTGAGCTAATGGTTGATGGATGCAATGATGAAATGGAGATATTTTCTTTCCCATTTGTAGAAGAATATTTCCATGATGAAGAAATAGAAGAAAGAAGTTTTGAGGCCTTTGAAGATGAATCTCTTTTTGATGAAGGATTGGTAGAGTGCAATGATTCCCAAGATGATGAGGTAATCCCTCTAGATAGTTTCCTTGAGTTGTATTCTTCAAAGGCATATAAAGAGGAGTTGCATGAAACGATGAAGCATAACTCCATGCAAGAAATCTTGGATGCAGTAGAATTTTTAGAAGATCCCAAGCTGATTCTTGATCTCTTCACTTGTGTTATGGACATACAAGACAAGTATGAGTTTGCCTCTGATCCCCATCAGTACTCAAATGCCTTATAGTGGAATAGAGATAAAGGATGAATCTAATGTATTTCATGGAGAAGATGTCAATAATCATAGACACAAGAAAGAAAGTAACTCAAAATATTTAAGGAATTAGAATGAAAATCAGCTTTTGGGTATTGACGAGATGCTCAATGGAGAATCATCTATATAGATAAACATGGAAGTCAATTGGCACTATGAAACTGATTTCAAAGAACATGAAGGAAATGGAATTTACAAGCAAGGAACTCGAGCATCAAGAAGCTCACTTGGAATCAATCCTACCAAGTACATGAGATAATTGTGAAAGAACCTAGCTTTCATAAGCATCCGAGGAGGGAGGCTAATTTCTAGAATCCATCAATGTCTTCGCAGAACATCATCATTCGGTGTTGCCTCTTCAGGGGTAACTTTTGAGAAATGAAGAGTGCTTCAGTTAAAGCGGGTTGTCCCCCACCTAGTACCATAGGTTATTTCTATCTGTGTTTCCCTTTTCTTGTCATGTTTACCTTTCTATTGTGCATCATTTGTTTCCTTTTTTCATTGTGTGTGTGTGTGTGTGTGTTTTTTTTTCCTTCTTCGCACGCTCTCTCTCTCTCTTGTTATAAGTTGTACATGACTCCGTAGGGCCCAATGGATAAGGCATTGGTCAATATGTTGTAAGTTGAGATTCTGGGAGTTCTCATGCCATGTCTTCACTGCACTCAATCCATTTCATGTCCCTAAGCTAAAGCCAGTTGTTTTCATGTAAATGTCTAATAGGAAATCGACAATGTCTCGAGCATGATAACTATACCCATGTGCTAAAATTTTCAATTTTATCATTCCAAGACACCTTGAATCTATCCATTTAGTCCAAATAACCTCTTGAATAATGTTATATCATCCCCTATGTGATTTATGAAATTACATTCATTCCCCCTAGGTGATTTTAGGATTTCATTTGTAAAGCACAAGTTGTGGGAAGAACTAGCATTAGCCTTCTCAAGACTGGATCAACCCCCTTGGAGCAAAAGGAAGGGCCAAATTCAACATGGAGATGAATTGAAAACCTTAGAACATCATGGAAATGATTTTGGAAGGTTTGGGAAGTTTTCAAATACTTGGAGAAGTCTTAATAAAAAACATGGTTCACAAGCCTAGGTAGTACACAAGCCTAAAACCAGTTGCTAAGCTTCAAAAGAAGATTATGCGAGCTCCAGATGGAGTTAGGAGTAAAACAAAAGAAATTGGAAATAGGATTCCAAGACCTACATGATGGTGAAATAATATTTTTCACAACACTTTGGCGCATCAGATCTGTAGGCATGTTTTCTCAGGAACATGTGGAGTACCAAATCACAATTCTACTTTTTCAGGAATCAAATGGATGAATAAATACATGATAATCCCACCATTGGATTAAAACTCTCATTTCTAGTCAAGATTATATAATTTTTTTCTAAAAACTTCCATTAGGAGCTTAAGATATCATCATCACAACTCACCCTCTTGGAGCGTGTTCATGACTTAGCCAAATTTTGAGAGCAAACATGTCAGCTTTAGGAGCCTGGAGGGATTTTATGTCCCCGAAATCCTTGAGGTTAGGTACATAAAACTTTAATAAATTCTCCCATCCCCCATGTGAACTATGGGACCCTTATGTGACCTTTAGACTTGACAGTTCAACCCCCAGGTGCATTTTTGGAGCTCAAATTCCCTACCATCGGATCGAAGACATGTGTCAGCTCTAGGACCACCATGGAATTTGATGTCCCTCACGTCCCTAAGGTCAGGGATAGCAGACATGGAAAAATTTACCCAGCCCCTATGGGGAGTCTTTTGGTCATCCACGTGACCAACTTTTAGCCCACAATGCTTCTAGTGCTTTTTCAAGAAAATCCCCTTATCAAATCAAGGAAATGTGTCATCCTCTTGCTCACCTGTGGAATTTGATGTCCCTCACGTCCCTGAGGTTAGGGACATCAAACATGAAAAAATGTTCCCCACCCTTTCATTTTTGAATATTCAAATTTAACACTTAGTCATTTCTTCCCCCTCATTTCTCCTTCACAACTTCTCACCATGTCATGGCCTTGTTCTTGCTTGTCCAGACACCCGGTCCACCATTAATGATCTAAACCAGATCCATCATGGTCACCAAACTCTCCACACCATGAAAACACAACAATATCAGAGAAAAATGGATTGAAATAATGAAGAATGAAGAGAAAATGGAGATTTTTTTGCTAGATAACCGTGAAGTCACCCAATTGAGAAATATTCATAACTCTAAAGATACAAGTTAGATCGAGGTGCTGTATTATACAAACTTCCATTATTTTCAAGATAATCACAATGCTATAAACCAGATTTCAAATGGTTCCTACAATTATTTGTTCCAAAAAAATCCTCACTTTGTGCACCGGCTCACATTTGTCAAAGTTTTCATCATTCTAGAAATGGAAAAAAGTTGAAAAATTGCACATAAGCTCCAAATGAAAAACCTCTCACAATGGAGTTTTTTCATCAAAAATGGAGATAAAAACCATACCAGTAAAGTTTGAGCTCCATTAATTACTATCATGGCAACTCTTTGCTCAAGCCATTGCCAGGTGAAAATTAAAAAAAAAAAAATTCCCGACATTCTAGTGCGTAAAATTACGTGAAATTCAAAAGATGTGGTAGTGACAATGATACAAGTCTAAAAAAAATATGTTCCTTCGTAAACCGAGCACTAGAAACACACTTTCTAAAAATAGTAAGTTTTCCTATACAGACTTGCTAGGTTTGGAAATTCATCATAAAAAGTAGTTGTGATGAAAGTAGTGTGTACCCAAGGTCACCAAGAAGCTAGAATGATTGTCAGAGTAAAAATAGTTAAAATGACCATTTACTAAAAATATTAAGTTCCATATATGGGTGCTTACTAAAAATAGTAGGTCAGCCCAAAAAGCGGCCGAGGTAAGGGTAATGTGCACAGAATCAAATGAGGGAGTTCATCACATCACGATGGTCGAGAAGAGGTAAAATCACCTCTCACTAAAAATGGTATATCATACGTAGGTTGGGAGTTGTGGTCACAGCAGTAATAATTCACTTAACTTGTGGAGGCATTCACGAGATGATTTGAAGGAGTTTCACAATGTGCAAGTAGTTTGAAGATTCAAAGTTTCACCGCATTTGAAGATTTCCGTCAACAAGGACCAACAAACTTCATCAAGAATGACATATCCTCTTATTCTTCTCTCTCTTTCTCTCTCCTCTTCCCCCAACTTTATCTCACTTTCCAATATTCTAATTTCACATTGGGGTTGCACTTTTTCATATGTCCTAATGTTCCTAATGTAATAAGTCACCTTTATGTTATAAAAAGGGACTTAATATTCTCCTAGGAAGTCAAAAAGTTTTAAGTTGCATAAGGACATATGAAAAGCCATTGGGGGTAGACGATAAGTCACCTCTCATTCTATAAATTGTAATGCCATTCCCATTTCAAAGGGTTGGTCATTAATTTTGTAAGCTCAAGAGTGCATTCTACCTTGAGAGAACAAAGGAGATAGCCAAATTCTTCCTTTCCCCCACTCTCTATTTTTCCTCCATTCTCATACTATGTACAACTTGGTTTAAGAAATCAATACAAGAAGGAGTTTTGAGCCTTTTTGACTAAGGGTTTTATTGATACTTTGTAATCATAAATTCCATTTGGTCTTGTTCTTTATGCGTAGAGTTGTTTCCTCCTAATTTTAATGCATGTGATAAAAATTCTAATTGATGTATGTAGGAATCTAATTTTCTACCTGCAACATTAGTTCTCCTATCTAATTTCTCACTCCCTTTCCCTCTCTATAGACAAATTCCTCTCTTGTAGGTATCTATAAGCTTTGCTATAGGGTCAGTGGAGTGTCCCTATTAGATCCCCGGTCAAAAGGCCACCACATAAATCCACCTTTTCATGCACATGCATATACGACAACTACACCGGTTAAGTAGAGGGACTTAGATTCCCAAAGCATTGGAAATAAATCCACAATTTTTTCCACCCAACAAAATTTCTTGCCAACATTCCCTAAATGCGGAAAAGACATCCCTTAAGAGAGTTTCATTTGGATGTCATACATGTGTTTGATACGTGATGTTGTTGATCACAATAGTAAGCATTGCAATTTCTTACCTTAGTTGAAATCAAAATTGAATGTTGTCTCTCAAACTAATGTAGAGGTAAATTTTTTTCAAAGGCCAAATAATCAGGTTGTGTATGCTCCTCGATCTACGTAAACTCCCGGGTGGATGTCATGGCCCGATCGGGATCCTTCACCTACTTGGAGACATTCTAAGTGGACACCACCAAATTGAATGGCTTACCCACATCTGCTAACATGGATGAACACCTATAATCAGTAGGGTTGGCCATCACCATCCAATGCAAATCCATGGCAAAACCAATAATGTGTACCTCAACAGAGTTCTAATAAAAAACAAAAATGGCACCTCAACAAAATTCTAATTAATAGAGGAGGTTCCAGAACCATAGTAGGATTTAATGGCCCCAACATAAAACTATCAACAACATAGGAAAGTGGCATAAACAAAACTTCCATCCTAGCCTCGTAACAAACCTAAAAATTAGTGATAACTTCAATTAATGAAGCAAGATCTAGTGATACAATGCAGTTAATACTATCAATAATTTGTGACTAAGTTTTGGAAAAACATTTACTCATCCTCCTATTGTTATCACAAAAATACTTGTAGAAAGTGAGAAATAAGAGACACCTGAGGAAAATGACAAAATAGAACATGCTCCAAAAACACAAGACACTAGGAATGGTCAAGGATAAAAATGTTCATACAACTCCTTTTCTAGAATGATTACAGGAGACTCAAACTGCAAAAGAAACAATGCTAGTTCATGAGTTGAAAAATATGAACATAGAGGTCCCACTATTGAGAGTGATAAGGGACATTCCTGAATTAAACCAGACCATTAGAAATGAGTGTATAAAGACACCAGGAAGGAAGAAGAAATACCCAAAAATGGTCAAGGTGGAAGGGAATTTAGCTGATATTGTTGCTGGAAAACTTATTTCACCAAAATATGGGGATCTTGGGATTCCAATCATTACTATTTTTATAAATGGTCACTCAATATCTAACATTTTGTGGGTCTTGGTGTTGCCATCAATGTTATAATAATGAGATATGTTCAATCTATTGTCCTCAATAGGATTACAATCTACCAATATCATTCTTCAATTAGCAGATCAATCTATTTCTATACCAGATGGAGTGATTGAAGATATAATGGTCATAGTTGAATCCTGGGAGTATCTCATAAATTTTATGATATTACAACCTAAATCTTAGAAGTTGGGATATCCAATCATCTTAGGAAGACCCTGGTTGGCTACTGTTGCTGCATATATTGACTGTAGGTCAGGAAAAATGACCATTTTAAATGGGAAAAAATCAAATAATATTTCATTATATCCTCTTGCCTAGCCCTATGTGTATGATTGTGAACATGTATGGGTAGATTATTCAGATACTAACTCTCTGAGTCCTTCTTATCTGGCCACCATTGTAGTGAAAAATCACATGACAAAAATTGTTGAGTCATATACAATGTCTGATGAAGAGGACACTATGGCTATGGAAATCAGCACTGAGGCTACAAAAATTGGAACTAAGGCTACAGAACCATTTTTATGAACACATAATATATTATTACCTTGGTAAGTGACATTTCCAATGAAGATTGTAAAGAAGTATATGCTTATAATGTGGAATGTATAAGTCACTAATTTCTATTGTCCTTTAACCAAGATTATGTCTCTTGATAATGTAACTATTTTACACATGCTTCAGCCTCATTTTTGTCCCTTGAATTCTTTAATTACTGATCTGAGATCTCACTATTTTAAAAGATACTAAGCAAGTGACTGTTGACATAGGAAAAGAGCTAACCATTGGTAATACCTTAGAATCCAGCCATGAGACTAGGGTTTTAGAAATCTTGAGGAGGCATTCCTAAGCTTTCACTTGGGATTATACTGATATGATGGGGATTCATCCAAGCATCTGCACTCACCATATCTACATTGAGGATGTTAAGCCCATAAGAAAGCCACAACGAAGAATTAATCCAAGACTCAGAGACAGTTAAAAACGAGATAGAAAAATTACTGAAGGTAGGTTTCATTTATCCCATATCTGATAGTCAGTGGGTATCACCATTAGTTATAGTTCCAAAGAAAAATGGTAAATGGAGAATTTGTGTTGACTATAGGGAACTTAATAAATCCACCAAGAAAGACTACTTTCCCTTACCCTTTATTGATCAGGTTCTAGACAATCTCGTAGGTAAGAAATATTTCTCCTTCTTGGATGGGTTTAGTGGGTATAACCAAATAAGTATTGCACCGCTTGACGAGGATAAAACCACCTTCCATTTGTATATCGAGTCTTACCATTTGGGATTTGTAATGCACCTGCTACTTTCCAGAGAGCATTTTTGGCCATTTTTTTAATCTTACAAATGATTGTGTTGAAGTCTACATGGATGAATTCACTGTCCATGACTCCACTTTTGATGAATCTCTGAATAATCTTGAAAAAGTATTAAGTAGATGTGAGCAGAATCAACTCTCCCTGAGTCATGAAAAATGTCGATTATGGTTGATTAGGGAATTTTCTTAGGTCATCATATTTCTACCAAAGGAATATAGGTCGACCCCAAAAAGATTGCAATAATCACTCAGCTGCCTACACCAACAAATCATTGACATCAAGAGTTTCCTTGGACATGCAAGGTATTATATGCATTCATCAAGGACTTTAGTAAAATTGTTGCACCTATGTTTTCTTTTCTAAAAAATATTTTGTTTTCGAATGGTCTCCTTAATGTTAGCAGACATTCAAGATTATCAAAGAGAAGCTAACCACCACTCCAGTCTTGAGAGGACCCGATTGGGGGAAACCTTTCCATATTCACATTGATGCATCCAATACAACCATGGGAGTTGTTCTTGGATAGAAAGATGAAGAAGATCAGATGTATGCCATTTATTTTATCAGCAAGAATCTAACCCTACATAGAGAAACTACACCACTACGGAAAAGGAATTTTTAGTTGTTGTTTACTCCTTGAATAAATTCAATTATTACATTATCGAGTACAAAAATTTTATTTACAATGACCACTCAGCCATAAGATATTTGATGAATGAACCAGTTTTGGGGGCTATGTTATTAGATGGTCACTCTTGTTACAGGAATTTAATTTGACCATTATTGACAAGCTAGGAAAAGCTAATGTTGTTGATTTTATTTCAGATTGAATGTTTTAGGTGATGAAGAAGCGAGTCCAAGATAATTTTCTCAATGAAAATTTTTTACGTATTAATTCAACCACTATGCTTTTCTGATCTTGCAAATGATCTAAATACACGGGGAAATTTCCTTCTTATTTTAATAATAAAGAGCAATGAATATTAGTTAAGAATAGTGTAACATAAAAATGGTGTAATGGAATTTTATTCAAATGTTGTCCTGATATGGTTCTTCGTATGTGCATTTTTGTGAGGATGAAGTATATGACATACTATGAGCTTTTCATGATGATCTTGGAGGAGGACATTACTTAGTGAAGATGAAAATTCACAATGTCCTTGGAGTTGGGTATTATTGGCCCTCTCTTCACAAGTATTATAAGAAGTATGTGTGGAAGTGTGATGCATGTTAAAGAATGGGGAAGCCCACACTATCCATAGAGATGCCTCTCAACCCTCAGCTGGTCTTAGGACCATTTGAGAAATGGGGAATTGATTTCATTGGACCTTTTGATCCCCCATCCTTTGGGAAATAATACCTATTGGTGTGTAATGACTACATCAAAAAATGGGTTGAGGTTTAAGCACTGACATCTTCCAATGAGGATGATGTTGTTGAATTTTTGTAAAATCATATAATACCAAGAGTTTGTGCCCTTGAGCAATTGTCTCCGATCAAGGCCCTCAATTTATGTCTAACATGATTGAATATTTTCTAGAAATCTACCAAATCAAGCACCAGAAATCATCACCATATCACCCCCAATCTAATGGGTAGGTGGAAGTCACCAACAAAGAACTTGAGAACATTTGACCAAAGTGGTCAATGCAGACAAAAAAAATTGGGTACCAAAACTCCCAGAGGTGGTTTGGGCTTACAATACAACCTAGAAGACCACTACTGGTTTCTCCCCATATGAACTAGTGTATGGGAAGAAGCCACTGTTACCCATTGAATTTGAATTACAGACTTGGAGGAAAACAATGGAAGTTGGCATCGATTTGGACGAAGCACAACGTGAGAGGGTCATACACCTAAACGAGCTAGATGAAATGTAGATGGAGGCACAACAACAAATCAAGATTCTTCAACATTAAAGGAAAGCATGTCATGATGCTCATATCAAATATAGGAAGTTTAATGAGGGAGATTAGGTCTTACTCTTTGACTCAAAGTATCAACAGTTCAAAGGCAAGTTGAGGAAAAGATGGTTGGGACCATACTAGATCAAAAAGTTTTTAATAATGAATTTGTGTGACTATTGCCAATTGATAGAGATATAAGAACTCTTCTTGTGAATGGACACAGACTAAGAATGTATCAGCATCCCCTGGATAAGGAAACCTTCAACAAAGATATGTTGTTATGCGAGGAAATGGATTCATTGGAGGTGCTTGGCTCCTCCTATCAGGAGTAATTATTTTTTTTAATTTGAATAAAGGAAGATGATCATGCTTTCAATATTCTTCCCTTAGTTAGATGTTTTGTTTTCAATAAGGAAGAAATATTCATTATTTTAATGAACACTAATCACATTTTATCTCAAAGTGCAGGATGTGGGAAATCTATAGATATCAGGAAGCTAAGCAGGAAAGGGTAAGTGCATTTTACTTCACTATGGATATTTCCTTCTGAAGAAACTCCCCATCACATGTACTTAGTATGATTAAATCACTACACAATGTTCAATGCATTTATTGTGGATATCATTCCAAATATTAAGATACGGAGTGGGGTGTAATGAGTCATAATTACTGAGGAAACCACATGTGTTGAATTACTATGAAAGGGACACACTACTTTATAGGAGGGACATGTGGCATTACTATTCAAAATGGTGGGATATGTGTCATACCACGCATTAAAAATTCTCACACATACCTAGTCCTGTCAACTTTTTACACCGCCAAAATTTACACCGACTACAGACAATTAAAATATTTTGGTGTATTTCAAATTATGACTCGCTTATCACTTCCTACCGTTACTCTGTATGTTCGAACACAATCTTGTCTCTGTCTTTTCTACTTTCGGGTTCATTTCCACTATGGGGAAAAAGAAAAAATATGAACCAGTCTCTCTGGACCCATTACTCTAGAACACTGCAATTTCCCAAGTATTTTATGATGTTGGTTGGCTAGAATTCATTAGGAAATTCAAAGGTTTTGATGAAAATTTAGTAGATGAGTTCCTGGTAAATTTTGAAGCCACTTGCTCATGCATTGGGGGCAAGTGAGTAGAAATCAATAGTCATATTGTTTTAGAGTTGTCTGGTTTTCTATATTTTGGTCTCAAAGTCATGACCAATGCTCCTCTTAAGGATTTGATTCCCTTGTTTCATGAAGATGGCGAAGCTTTTCCAGAGGTAATCCTCACCTCCAATGGTGTTTAGAAAGGGATTAAGAGGGAAATTTTTCTTGAAGTTTGGAAAGAGGTAGCTAAATAGTTTAACCAATACTTCATACGTGATGAGACGGTTATCTGTTCTTGTCAGGGGATTCACTAAAAAATATAATTAATTTAAGGCATGGCTACACAAACCCTACACTTAGGGTTAATTTACCTAAATATTTAGCCAATACAAGTCATCAAAGTTGGGAAAAAATATAATAATGGAGGTGGTAAGGCATCACTTTGAAACATCTTGGGCTTATTTAGTTGTTCTACTCACATCAAGATTTCTACAGACTGAAGAGATGGATCAAACAAATAAGTGTGGGGAGAGTTCCAAACCACAAAAACTCAAAAAGGGACCATCTTCCATTATTTGACCCAAGCTTGAGTCAACCTCTCGCCCTTCACAAGAGCATGTGGAGGAACCTGGTAGTAAGGGGAACCCATCTTCTATGCCTTATAATTCTAAGGGTAAGAGAACTTTGCCACTTTTTCTTCTATTTTGTTAAGGCCAAGGTGGTCTTGTACCTTGCATAGACCTAGAAGTTCCTATTCATAATTTTTTGAGGATGATTCTACTCTCATTTGGGAAGAAAAGGAAAGGGTCAGTACCTCTCTGTCCCTACCGACTAATCTCAAGACATTGCATTTGCATTTGCTTCGCTATACCTACCACACAGAGCTCCAATATGCTTGTATCTATGGAAATCCACTCAGCAGCTCTGAAAAATACCCTCAGTACCTGAAACTCAAACCTCAACTCTAGAACCATTTATGATGGAGATTGGCATCCGTGGATTACATGAAGGTGATGTACCAAGGTGTTATTTGGAAAAAATTTCCTCTCTCAAGGAAAAATTGAAAGGTATGTAAGAAAAAAATTTATCTTTGCAAACTACATTCACACAGAGAACATTAGAAAAGGTTAGAGAAATTACTACTTTACAGGTAGAAGTTAGTAACCTCAAAAGACAAAAATATTTAGGCCTTAGAGTTTTGGCTGATTTCAATCAATTATCTCTTCAAAATAAAGAGTTAAAAAAGGAAAACAAGAAATTGAAGGAAGAGTTTGAGGCCAACACAAATGAGAAAAATAAGTTACAATCTCTTTTGGATTCTATTTGTCCTTTGGCTTGTAAACTTTTGGCCTATAGGAAACCTTCTTCTACCTATAGTATGTTTGTTCAAGAACAATTTTACTCTTGGTAGTTATTGAGACTATGTAGTCAAGAACCTTATGAAGCTCCTGATGGTAACACCTTTCTATCAATTTATCAAGATAGTCCCCCGACATACAGAATCAACTATGTGAATTCTACCTCCACAATATGCTAGTCACCAATGTTCCTGACTTCTTTATTAACCTATTTGTGGGATATTTTCAGTTAAAATCCTTCCAGTCACTACTTAGGAATCAAATTGTGTGGGGAGAGAAAATGGACATTTTTAATCAAACAACTCGCACAATCAGTTTCTACATTAGGCCTACTCATCACAATGATGTGGCCATGAGAAAGAATTTCAGATCTCTTTACTATCAGGTTGGTATTGGGGATAATACTTCCAAAGTTCTCTATTGAAATGTGTGCAAAGGATTTTGAGGCCTATAGTCAAAGTATTTTGGGGCAACAAGGTAGGCTTGTGACAGAAGGTGGGATACTTTGATTTTACCCTTGAAAAGGAGAGAGGTTATCTCTCCTCAAAATTTAAGTTGGAGTATGAGATGAGGTGATGCCCTCATCACAATAATTTGCAAGATTATCAGAAACTAATGAAAAGAAATACAGTGATGAATGGGTAGGACTGTAGGTGAGGCCACCTCTCCTCTTGAGTCCCACTACAACCTGGAAAAATAATGTTGCATAGTCAAATGAGAGTTTCATAGCTTGGGTAGAAGTAATTTCAAACACTCAGGGATGTAAGGGAACTAGAAAACAATATGCCAATCAATTTGAGGAGTATGACATGGCTCAGCAGTTTGGTCAAAGGGCAAGACAAGGATGAGTTGCATTGGGACATGTAACAGGTAAAGTGTAGGGAGATGATGAGTACATTATTTGGCTTATTTATGTCATTCATATGATTGATAATTTTTCATTTACACATGATTCACTAGTGCATGGGGATGCTTTATATGGTTATATCTTAGTGAGTTTAATGCATTTTCCTTGTCTTTGTTCATGTAACCTGTTAACCGTATAACTTCCTACTAATTTCCTTTATGAGTGAAATGTGGTAAACATGTGCAGGATAATAATGAACATTTACTACCAGTTTTGGTGTGTAGTCAAGGATTCCGAATTTGAAGTCGGTATGCAGTCGTGGAGGAATTTTTCCATTAATAGGCCTATAAACATGGGTCTTGTTTCTAGAAAGTTCGAAGGATTTTATGAACCTTAATCAAATATTGTTAGTGGAATAACTTGGTGCCTATCATTTTGGCATGATATGTAACCGAATGTGTCTATATATAGACATCTCCTTGAAGAAAAATGTAGTAGTTGGATAATATTGATAATCTACAATATAGTTCATAATAGTTAGTATTTACTTTTGAGAAGCAATGAATATGTCATAGAACTTCTTTGAATCAATATAAGTGGATATCATTTTGAGTATCTCTTGTTGTTAAGATCACCTCTTTCCAAAGGGAGAGAAAGGGCCCACTCGACCAAGGTGACTGGAGGTTGTTTACATTTGTGCATGAATGTGGTTTTCTGATAAGTCATTATTTTCTCAATTCCTCTACTGTAATTTCCATTTAGTATGTTTATTTCCTTTATCGAATTTCCATTCAGAGTGTATGTTTCCTTTTATGCAATTTCAATTTTGAGTGTGTTGTTTTAATTCTGCAAATTCAATTTAGAGTGTGTGTTATTTGAATTCAGTATATTAATTTAGTGTGTGCATTATAACTCTAGTAAAGTATTTCTAGTAGATGCATTTCATTACAGTAATGTCGTTTCTGTAGCTTAGCATTAAGTTTCCATAGATTAGTAGGAAACGAAGAAAGATCCAATAGGAAAAACCCCTAAAGAAAGACCCAACAACATAACTGGTTGTACATGGCTTCATTGCATATAGCCTTGGACACACAACCCTGGTTTATAATGACACTAGCAAAAAAACCTGTTAGTTAAATGATTGGAGAACACAACGACCCATCAGTGCATATAAAGATGGATATTTCGCTTCAGGATTTTGATTTTACGGTTGTTATGAAACCAGGTAATAGTAATTCAGGGCTTGATCATTTATCAAGGATCAATTCTAGTGAGGATGCATAGAGCATTTAAGATACTATGCCGATTCATAGTTGTTTAGGTTAAACTACGTGCTGCAAACTTGGAGGATATAGTAGTATTTTTACGCACTAGACAGGGCACCTAAAGGAATGAAGAAATTAGAGAAAAATTAGATTTTTATATGTGCAATTCCTTATCATTTGATTGGAGGAGAGTTTTACAAGTTGGGCATTGAAGAATTTTTACGTCATTGTATTCTAGAACATGAGCGTGACTTCATTATGGAAGAAGCTCATGGTGGAATAATAGGAGGGAATTACTTGGTGATACTAAAATGTGTTAAATTATAATGGATGGACTTTGGTGGGAGACTTTGTACAAAGATACTAAGGAATATGTCAAGGCATGTGATCATTTTCAGTGCCTTGGAAAGCCTAGCCACAAAGATGAGATATCATTGTGGCTTATTGCAAGCACAGAGCCTTTTTAAAGTGGGCTATTGACTTTGTAGGTCCTATTTCACCACCTACGTGTAGGACTGGAGCACACTACATTATTACTTGCATAGATTATCTAACTATGTGGGAAGAAGAAGCACCTACAAAGGATTGTAAAGAAATCACAACAATAAGGATCTTATGGGAAAATATTAATAACAGTGCAATTGTCAATTAAGATTGACCTTTGGATAGGGAAATCATTTCCTTAATGAGACAATCAAAATCCTATTAGCAAAATTTGTGGTAATACACCATAAAACCACTCCTTATCACCCTCAAGCTAATGGTACTACAGAATCTTTCAACAAGATTTTGGGATAGACATTGACAAAAATATGTGATGTTGGAAGAAAATATTGGGATGATAAAGTTTTAGTTATACTTTGGGCTTACAAGACCACTTATAAAAGGTTGAACAAGGCCACACCTTTTCAGTTGGTGTTTAGGGCGGAAGCAGAACTACCAATAGAATTCATGTTACCATCCTTGTATATTACGTGTGCAAGTGGACTTGTAGATAAGCAAGTTGTTGAAGATCACAAAGTGATAAATAAATGCAATTAGATGAGTGACACACAATTGTGTGTCGGAGCTAAAATACTTAGAAGACCGGACATAAGGCATGTCATGATAGGAACATTAAGAACAAACCATTTGTAGTTGGCAATATGGTCCTTCTCTATGACTCCAAACTTATGTGCCACCCAAGAAAATTGAAGGTGCATTGGTTGGAACATTTTGTAGTAACCGAGATACTTGAATCAGGTGCATGTCAATTGTAGGTGCTAGATGGCACTTTGTAGCCCAATTACTTCAATGGGATTAGGATGAAGACCTACTATAAATCAATATTCATGGTGTTATTAATAAGGAAACATTTCCATTTAGATTAGATTTCCCTTTTATGTGTTTCTTTCCAGTTGATGTTATTGTTTTCCAATTTTTCACCTCTCAGGCAAAATGGACAAACATGACCTTGCACGCCGAAGAAATGGAGGGGTTGTTTTAGTCATGCGAGCTCACTATCATTTCGAAGATCAAGTTGCAGTTGAGCTCGGTGATGGTATTACAATGGCAGTAGGAATGGCTAAGGAAACATCCAAGAAGATCAAAGCTCGAAGGAGGAAAAATGGAGAAAAGGCTCAAAATTTTAAGTTTTTGTGCATTTTTGGTGCTTCAAGAAAAACCGGGAAAAAGAGTCAAAAAGTCCAAAATTCTGAAGTCGAAAGTCTGAAATTTTGGACTTTCAGGTTTTCAGGTTTCGAAAAATCTCAGGCACAAAGTTGGAAAATGGAGCCAAAAAGTCTGAAATTCTGAAGTCGAAAGTCTAAAATTTCAGACTTTCAAGTTTTCGGGTTTTGGAAATTCTCAAGCAAAAATGGAAAAAATTACGAAATTTCCAAAATTCTGAATTCCAAAGTCTGAAATTTCAAACTTTCGGAACTCTTAGAGCATTTTGGCAGATGAACAGTGTTTTTTCTCTGAAATGAAAATTTCCAAAATTCTGAATTTCAGGATTTCAGAGGTTGCATGCATTTCAGACTTTTGGAGTTTCGGAACTCCCAACCCGCCATTTTTGCAAAATGCACTTCGACCTTCAGATGGCCATAACTTTTGACTGGGAGCTCATATTTACACAAGAGAGGACTTTTCAGAAAGCTCACAAGGTCTTTAAATAAGTGAGACTAAGTTAGTCAAAATGAAGAAATACAATTCACCATTTTTAGGGTCTCCCAAGTTTCTCACCTACCACCATAATGAGGTATGGGCTTCCTTTCTTGCCCAACAAGGAATGGTACATGAAGGCATGGGTTTTGGCAAAGTAGACCCCATCATTTTTCAGGTGAATTCAATGCATCCTAGGGTGGTTGGAGTAGGATTTCAAATTCTTCTCATCTCCTTCTCTCATTCTTCCTATAAATTGTAAGGAGGGGCATTTTTCTAAAGGTTGGACATTTTGGCTTTTCCCTCCCTTCTTCTCTTTGGCAGGTGAATTTTTGGAGTTCAAACCTCCTCATTCAAACTGTAATGCAAGTTTGTGCCTCTTGGCCATTGTAGTGTACTGTATCAACTTTTGGAGCAAATAATGCATGTCTGTGGATGATTTTCAACCCTCTCTGTACTCATCTACTCCATCTGATCTCTCATTGCATTTTAGTTATCTATGTTAGTGGCTATATTACATGTTTTATGGTTTGTGTTTAATGGAAAAGCAGGTGTTCAACATTGCTTTGGTGCATCACCTTGTTATTTTTAGGATTTATTTTTATGCATCTTGTTAACCATGTCTCCTTGGCAAGTTAGAGTAGGTTTGAGTAGATCCTCTATAATATGAATGCATGCACCTGAACAAAGGAATATGAACTAGCCTTCTCTGGAGAGCTTTCCCACTTTAACAAGGTCCCACACCTTGGGGAAAGTTCAATGTTATGTAATCACACCAAATGACCTCGCCTTATAAAAGAATATCCATAACTCATTTGGGGTGTCTTTGTGATTACACCTCAATGATTATGCTTTGTTTTTAATTTCCTTGGTTTTTGTAATAAGCACGCTTATGCACAGGAAGCTAATTACTATTTATTGATTTCATGCATAGAGGACCACACATACTTTTAGTGTGGGGTGAACTAGGTGTAAGTACGCAAAATAGGAAATTATTGGCATTGGGATCTATACGAGTTTGGTTCATTTGAAGGTGTTCTTTGAAGTATTTCCATAGAAGGAAAAGGTAATACAAGTGCTAGGGATGAAGGTTCTCTTAAGGAAATTTATCAGGATGAAGACCACACATAAGAAAAGGATCACGTAGTATAACGCAAGGTAGGAATTAGTATGGTGAACTACTTGGCATAAGGCACAGGGGATTATGTATTTCAGTGCATAGAGGCGTGTGTAAGGAGGTTTGTGTCTTGGAAATTAGTGGGGCATGCTAGAAGGTTACAACTAAAGTGTGGAAGAAAGTAATAAAAAGTATGGAAAATGTAGAGAAAAGTGTAATTAAAGATGAGTATGGTGGTAGGTGGGGAGTAATTAATGCAGAAAATTTTGAAAAAATTATACTAGGAGTGCAAACAACTTCATTATTACCTTTCATGTTTGAGTATTCGAGCCTTGAAGAGAGAATTTAATGTGAATGAGCATGAAGTGTTAGTGTAGAAGAGATTCCATCAAACTAGTTGAATATGGTCACAACCGAATTGGATATCCTTTGTGAGAAGTGTGAGAGCAAGTAAAAGGCATGTGAAGAGTAGGGTTCGAGGAGATAGGGTTTGGAAAGAAGAAATCGTAGCTAGGGCACATCATTTTGGGGAGAAATAGGTAGAGGAAGGCAAGGATAAGTTGTGAAAGTTGGATATGGCACTAAAAATAGAACCTATAGCGGCCATAAGGAGAAAAAATAAAAAGAAACCTAGGGTGGAAGAAGAAGAAGCGCCCAAATAAAGATTTTCTAAAATGTATTATCTCAAGGGCATAAATATGGTGCATGTTTGGGAGTCTCATGTCTGAAGAAGAAAATTAAACGATTACAATCATTACACTAGTTCAAACAAGGACCAAATAGAGAAAGAGTTGATAAAGAAGACCAATCTTCGAACTGGGGATGTTAAACCCAACTACAATGATGAAGGGTACAAGACTTTGGAAAAAGTAAGAGTCTTGTAGATTCATGAGTTGCCATATTTTAGAAAATCAAAGATAATTTACTAATGGTTCGTGTCAAGAAATCATGAGGACTTCTTCTACTTCATAGGAAGGTGAGTACGAATCACTATGCAACTAATTGGAAGACTTACGGCGTTACATGAGAGCTTGTGCACAGAGATTTTCATTGATATAAATGATGAAGTAAGTATGGAGGACACTACAGTTGAGATGGAATATCAAAAATGAGGGAACATGATGTATATCTCCAAAGTATCGACCTTGTTGTAAAAATGGATCCACGTATTTTGACCAATTTTAATAAGCGGGAGAGATGGGGCTAAGTAAACAATAAATGGATCCACATCATGAAGAATATGGTGGAGGGGATGGTCTACAATCTTGTTTCATTCATCACAGAAGGTATTATTGAGGAGGTGTGCATGGGTGATAATATCTCTTGGGGTGCGGTCCTCTTATCGATATTTTTGCAAAGATTGAGGTTCCATATGGCCCTAAGGATAAAATGTGGCAGTACCCACCATAGAAGAAGTCATTGGATTAGAGGTTTTTAGACTATAAATGAAATGGGATCATGGGAACCTACAAGATCAGATTGGATATGTGGTAGAAAAGAATGCCTGAGGATTTTGAGCATGAGTGGTACATACCAAGAAAATTTCTGCAATGTTGGATGGGAAGGAAGAATTTTTTTGTTTACCAACATTACTACATTGGGAGGTTTTTCATGAAGAATGGTAAGTGGAGTCCTTGGTGCAAGTTGTTGTATGCATTTATAGTGCGTTACTTCCAAGCCTTTGTGAATAGATTTTCATATGTGCTTTGAAGTTGAGGTTCGACACGAGATAAGGTTAGCTGTGACTATCACATGTTGTGGAATACTTACGTATATCTAGGTAAGTCAACTTATATTAATACTATAATATCATATGATATCATTATAAACTCTATGAATTTAGTATTCGGGAAGATAGATGTGGCTAAGGTATACATCTACCTTAAGCCTAGGTTGGTAAATGGAAAGTATATTGAGGATGAATTTAAAGTCCTAGAGTTTCCTAAGGGAAAACATACGGTCTAGACAAGACATGAGCATGAGATCACCCATACAAGGAAAGAGGATGAGGAATAATGTAAGGATGAAGAGGAAGAGATGGAATATAGTGGGGCACTCGATCATGGCACCGAGAAGACAACCAACTATAGGCATCAAAAGGCCATGCAAGGATACTCCTTTGAGTCGGGAAGAGGAAGAGGTAAGAATTGACCCAGACGCGAGGAGACATAAAAGGAAGAGGGTGGCATGGTTAAAAAGGTTACAAGAGAAGGATGAGGATAAATCCCAAAGCATAGAGCAGTGGCACAAGAACCTCTCGAGGCAATAAGGAGGTCACTAAGAACTACTCTAGTCAATTTGAGCCTGAGATGAAGATGAAGAGAAGGCATAAGCTCGTGACACATAATGATAGTGAGGAATAAGAGTTATTGGACGAGGCTGCATGCAACATAGGTTCATCACCTGTTGTTAGTGAGGAAGGTGAAGATGAGTGTAGAGAAGAATATACCTTTCATGACACATAAGTACCCAATGAGCATGAGGAAGAAGGATCCACTAGATGGGATGAAGAGAAGGAAAAGAGTGATGGGGAGTAATCAAGAGAGGTGGGGCACGTCGGGTGAGAAAGGAGAAGGTATGTTCCAAGTGCGAAACTCTTATTCCCAAAGGTAGGTAGACTTATAGGAAAAGGGAGAAGAAATTTTGAAAATTCCAGACCTTGGGTATGTGAATGACCCTACTAAGATCATATGCGTAATATTATAAAGTACACTTACTACAGAACAATTATATGGGTGGGAGATGATAGACCCCAAGGGTGAAAACATGTGTATAAGAAAGATGTTGAGCTAGAAAATATAGGCACACATGGATGAACCAGAGTTTGATGTCAACGAGAAAGCATGCATAAGGCGCATAATGAAAAGGTGCCTCAAGTGACCCATATAACAATAAATACCATAGAGTTTACAGAGCGAGCAAGCTAGTAATGTATTGAAAAAAATGGTAGCAAAAGTGGCTCATAGAAATTTATACAAGAGTTCTCGTACGATGGAAAAGTGACAAGTGAGCATAGGAATCTACAAGTACCCTTTCCTCATACGTGACTTCCCGAGGTCATGTCGAGACAGCCGGTGAATGTTGAATGTGAATGGATATGTATAAGCTAATCGGGTAATCTTAAATCCTCAACATGCAATAATGGTATCTATGAATCTAAGGCAAAGAAGGCCCTCCTAACCTAGATTGGTGTAATGGATCATTTGGATATAATGGATGCTTGGAGGCTAAATCAATGTCAATCTCTGTTGAGATCCTATTTCTTGGTTGTTGGATACATGGGAAGTGACCTATGGGAGCTTTGTATATATCTCCAGACAAGGTCATGAAAGTAGTGGTAGGTCGTTTTAGTGGATTTTGTGGTTAGCTATGGGTGGTTTTCTAGTCTAGCCCAGAAAATATTGGATTGATTGGCTTATATGTTTAATATAGAAAACTGTGCTATAATATCTGGCGGGAGTGGTGAAGATCTAAACACCAGCGTTTGCAAGCTGGTGTCAATACTTGACTGATTTGTAGGCCCATTGGGTTGTGGGACTTTGGGATCACAACCGTGAGTACGTGGTTGTTGAGGTCCTGTTATGGTCATGTGAAGAATCAATCCCTTCTTTCGACTATCTAGTAATCGTATGCCTTTTCAGCTTCTACGTTTAGAACTAGAAGTTGTATGATTTTCTTGGAGTACCTAACAGGTGTTCTGGCAACTTGGATGCATAAGCTAGTGTCTATATCAATGAGGAGGTCTCCTGCATTAGGCTATGGAACCAAAGGATCGCAACCAAATGTTTTTTCTCGTTCGAACCCTTGCATGGTCATTCAGGTGTTTTATCAAGGAAATCTATAATTTGGATGGTTTGACTAGAATGTGTAAGCTTTGTCATCTTCGATATTCAATCCTCTTAGTTTCTCACTAATTGCTTGTAAGTTTGTTGTGGCTCGAAAGACCTGTATCCTAAGGTCCTAATCTATATCAGCTAAAGTCATGGGTAGATTTGGTTGAGGCACTATGGGTTCAAATATATACTCTCTAGGCTCTCTAGGTCCTATGATTGTCATACAAAGATGATTCAACTTTTAACTAACATTAAATAAACTAATTACAAAAGAGGTATTTACACTATGCAAGCATCCTGCTACTTTTATATTTTTCAATGACGTATTTTAATGAAATTGAAGAACAACTACTCTACTATATCTATAAAATGGATAGCTAATCTAGAAACAAAATGAAAACAAACAAAGTAGCCTGGTATGGCTATTTGCCTGTGTAATTGTGATATTATACTAAATATCTAAGCAACTAAACATATTAATTTGAAAGGCTCTCGATCCTACCTCAGAAGTGAGGAATGAATCACAGTTTCTTAGAAACTATCAATCCCACAACTTCCCTGGTGATACCGAGAGCAAAATTTTAACTGAAATGAAATAATTCACTACTCTATTTGATATGTTATAACTAGAACTTTGATAGCTCAAACCTGGCATTTACAGAATAGTGGTAAATCTAGTTGTGTGTGATTTCATCCCCTCAGTGTGATCTCCTCGTTCCTTCATGTCCCCGTGAATCCAAAAAGTGTGCATATCATAGTATCAATAGAAGATAGCAATCAAACAATGGGGGTTTGGATATAGACCGAATATAATGCGAGTAGGAGAGGGATAGAACAAGTGAACAGAGCTTGACTATGCAATTCTTAGTGGGATTTATTGTGGGAATACAACACAAGTGTCTTACCGAGAGTTTTAGAAATTATCCTCATGACAAAACAAAACCTGTAACTTTAATGAATTCTAGTCTAGAAATGAAACTATTCTATGTTTTAAACTAACTACATGCGTAGCAATGAAACAAGACTTGAAACAAGAGAATGATATGACCTCAATAATGCCAACAATGGAAGAAAAACTTGAAACTAAAAAAAAAATCTAAGAAAGGAATTAAAAAAGCTGAACAAGAGAATTGAGAGGATTAAAAGGAGCGATAACCAGATCGTACCAATCTAAGAACACAGATGCTAATCAAACACCACGCTCAATAAGATGAAAGCAATTCGCGAATAACTTTACACAAAACCTTTGCAAACAAATGAGCAAAGTAATATCATATATTATTATGGAACTCAATAAAATACATTGAGAATGGGCCTTGCTTAAATAGGCAAGGAATAACAATCTAAGAACCAGTCAAGGTCGTAGATCAAGCCATAAATCAAGGAAATAACTAGTCATCAAAGAACTAGTCAAGACCATAGATTTAGGAGAGAACTATACATCAAGGATATAGTCAATACCATAGATCAAGGAAAGAACTATACCTAACAACTAGATAATATCTCCTAATATCTAAATAAGATAAAGAAATATCCACACACATAAGTGGGTGAGGATAAATACAATAAAGGTAAATAAAGTACCTAGGTGAACATGAGCTAAGGTAAATACCTACTCTAACACCCCCCCTCAAGTGAAGCTAGGGGCCAAAATAGAAGTGGCATGTCCACAGTATGAGTCTGGAAACTAGGCCTGATGAGGTACTCATGTATAATAACTGGGAAAAAGAGACACCACAAGGTACCCAAAACCAGTAATAATAAAGTAAAGAGAGTAAAAACCTGCTCCAAGGCATCCCAAGAAGCTCGGCTCAAAAAAACTCATACAATGCTAAAGAAGTTTGGTGTGCACTATGGTCTGAATCCACTACTTGATCACAAAACTCAAAAACAACTGACACTGGGCTCCACTAGAATAGCTCCATATAAGGAGACTGTCAACAAAGTGATGTCGAAAGTGTAAAAAAACACCAAACATAATTCGATCAAGTGCTGCAAATAGGTGTGCCACGATCCAAGAACAATAACCAAAGCAACAAGGCAAGGACACAAACTCCGAGTGTCACAATCTAAGAAAAGCCAAGGTAACAAGGTAAGGACACGAAACCCAAAGAAGCAGGATCAACACCACACCCTCCCATACTTCTGAATGGGTGGAGTGATGCTATAAATCTGTATGAGTTGTCAAAACAACTACTCAAACACTGACAAACTAACACTGGAATGCACCAGAATAGATCCCCCATAAGAGATACTATCAACATGCCAAAAGTGTCGAAAATACAGATACAAAATCTCTCAAAAATAAGAGTGATACACTACACCTACTAAAAATGCTTAAAACAAAAAGCATCACAATGCGTAAGGTATAGAAAGTGGAGCAAGAGGCCTAATGGTGGAGGAGCCACACTGTAGAGTCCTCTCAATGAATGCCTATGTCACCACCATGAGTGATCAGATATCCACCCCAAATCAACACGGATGGATGAAGAAGATGCCTACATATGACTTGGTGCAAAATGCACAATGGGTGCATGCAAAAGAACATCAAAATGTGTGTTAGGTTGATCATGTCTAACAACTGAAATCTCAGGTTTCTCAATCCTGAGTGAAGGTTCAGAACTCATGTGTTGCTCATGATCCTCATAAAGAGTCGAGCAAACAAAAAAGGAGCTTTGTCAATGTGTGATCCCAATGAAGTATCTACTCGAAAACCAATGTCATGATGAGAATTCCACTTAACATGTGGAATAGAGGAAACAATACCCTGTGAATGTCTATCAATGACTCCACTAGTGAGACCCATAGAACGAAGCATGCAAGAACTGAATGCAGTGGTATTCTTCTTAAAAAATCCATGCAGCTGAGTAGAAGTAGGATACACAACATGTGGAAATCTGTAATAGGCACGAGATGTGGAAGAACATCCAAGTAACAAGCCTCATAGGTTTAGAAGCATTGAAAGCAAATTCGGGCTCATAGACTAGCATATCAATGTCGGTGGGTACAAGAGCAACAACTACAAGTGGAATAGGAGCATGGATATGGTTCTCCACAATATGATGGTGATGTTGTAGGCTAGCAAGTTTGTTACTCAGTAGGAAGTGTATTATTGTATCCTTATCGTGAATGAGTGATTGTAGAAGAGAATGGGCCTTGCTTAAATAGGAAAGGAATAACAATCTAAGAACCAGTCAAGGTCATAGATCAAGCCATAAATCAAGGAAATAACTAGTCATCAAAGAACTAGTCACGACCATAGATTTAGGAGAGAACTAGACATCAAGGATATAGTCAATACCATAGATCAAGGAAAGAACTATACCTAACAACTAGATAATATCTCCTAATATCTAAATAAGATAAAAGAAATATCCACACACATAAGTGGGTGAGGATAAATATAATAAAGGTAAATAAAGTACCTAGGTGAACATGAGCTAAGGTAAATACCTACTCTAACAAGGATGAAGGGCCATTTGTTTGAAAACAAACCAGCTATTTATAGAATTCCCATTCACCAAAGGGTAACTTGGAATGGAACTCTTTTACCATTAAACAATGGAGAAACACTATTACAAGGAACCAAAAACATAAATACAAGCTAAGGCGGTTGAGAAAAGATGGTAAATTTTGAAAATTCATGCAAGTCACGATCAAAGGAACGTGTTGGAAAACGTGTGAAGGACCGCCACCCTGAGTAGGGTAGTAGCGATTCTGAGGACCGCCGCCCTAGTAGGGCCGCGGTTTCATTACTGAAGGTCAAAAGCCAAAAAAAGGGGGCAAGGGATAAAACAAGGCACAAGGAACTTGGATAAAGCATTTGGGATGCTAACATATACTTCGTGAGCTTCTCTAGATCCGAACACCTTGCGAGGTGACTTGTATCATCATTAGGGCATGTGTAACATCATTTCGGTGGTACAGTACCCTATAATTTTGGGTATGTACATATTTCCCCCTTGGAGAAGCATTTTAGCCATGAAGAGGCGTAAAATGGTGGGTCCGAGTATGGTAGTCCCAAAATGGGAAGCTAGAAATTATACCTGACATGCCCATGTGTCGAAATGACACCATCCAAATTCTTGCTACCTATAAAATGAAAAGAGAACTCAAGTGCTAGATAGATAAAATAAGTCGAGAAAATAAATACTAAATTAATATGAAATGAGGACTTACCATTTGCACGGGGATAAGAACTTACCTCCGTCGGCGCTCCAAACCCACAAAGGGGCATTCAAAAATGAGTCAAAACATATATATATATATATATATAACGGGCTCATTTTCCTATTCATTTGCACATGTTGATTTGATAGTTTTTGAGCTCTGGGACCCACGGTGATGGTTTTGATGAGAGTATAGTCAAAATGTTCGTGGTGAGATAGCGATCATGCCTCCGAGAGTGGAACGTCGACCCACGAGATCTCAGGTTAGTTCTTCTTGATTTACCGTTTTTGCACCCAAAATGTTAAAATGTCGAAATCTTTGTCTTGGGGGGGTCATTTTTAGAAATGTTAGTGTTAATAGGGTCACTTAGGGGGGTACCTAATGGGTAGGCTTTTGTTTTAGTTAAAACGGTCAATTTTTGCATTTTTGAGCATTTTTAGGGCACATGACCCATTTGAACTCACGGGACAAGACCGCCACCCTGAGTAGGGTGGCGGTTATGGAACCACCACCATGCATAGGGTGGCGGACCACCACCTTAGAAGGTGGTGGTTACGGAACCGCCACCCTGCACAGGGCGGCGGTCCATTACAGAGTGTCAAAACAACACTTTACTTGACTTGTTTTTGCATTTTTAGCATTCTTGCATGTTCTTAATAGTTTTTCTAATGCAATTTTGGTACTAACTTACTCCTTTTTACATGTTTTTAGGTGTATGCAGAAGGAGGAGTACATTAGATGGAGCCTGGGAGAGGGAGTGTGATTGGCTCTCGGTAGTGTTAGAGGCACTCTCCCAGGCAGAGCGGGATACTCTCCAGAGGGCTGGTATATGGAGGATTGCATAGGTTCCTCATGTGCACTTTGTGATCACATATTGTTTGACTTATTCTCATATTGGGATGCAGATCGAATACCTTTCGATTGCCGGGAGTTAGGGGTGAGTGGTCTATCACCTTGGAGGATGTTTACCGTATACTGGGGGTTCCGATCCTTGGGCAGGAGATGTCTCTTAAGACAACCATATCTAGATCATAGGTGGTTCAGTGGGCCACCTACATGGGAGATGTGGTTGTATCGATGGGGTCAAAGAAGGGCGTGAGGATCCACTCTATTATTGAGTCAGACATTCCCTTGCTCCATAAGGCCATCATGGGCATCCTTGCATCCAAATTGATTGGGGACAAGGGAGGGGACACCTTCTTGTATTGCTAGGCTCTTATTATTACATAGATTGAGGGCCATGGACGTGTCTATGCTTGGGAGTAGATATCCTCGGGACTACCTACCATGACTTATACAAGGTAGTCCATTTATAGGGGCAGTCACTGAGCCACCCGACTCTTGTCATGAGTTGGGTGTATGAGCATATTATCCCATATGGGAGAGGTGTAGAGGTGGAGGATCCCAAGGCCGTCAGGGCAGTGAGGTGGATGGGGATGATAGTTCTCAGAGCACCCCACCAGCCAGTGGTTTCCCTGACTACTGCAAACATGGAGGCCACTCCTTATCAGGCCATGGTAGGGGTATGGGGAGAGGATACCGTTACACTGATTGCCGGCAAACCACTAGCCAATTGATAGACGGGGCGGGAAGTTGGAGATACACTTCGCTTTGATAGAGTTCCATAGTAGTTTGGCCTCCCTATAGTGACATGCTTCCTCCGGTGGTGCCAGTGTATAGATCTATCCGCGAGGCTTGGGGAGGTCCTAGAGGCCGGGGGTGGACCATTGTTACGCCTGGTACTCCTATTGCAGCCAGGAGGGTGGTACGTGCACAAGGGAGAGCTTATGCTCCTCAGGCACCCTTACTTTGGATTACCACCCGTCCCACTCATAGCAGTGATGAGCACATCAATTTTGACTCCGAGTCTAAGGAGTTCACTGGGGGAGAGATCAAGGAGGAGACATAGGGCATGGAGATTAGTGAGATGGGTGGTGGGGGGATGATAGCAATCCTGAGTGGCATGATACCCAGGAGATCCTACAGGTAGAGAGGGAAGAGCAGAGCATAGAGAGAGTGACTCTGGTTTTAGAGGAGTTGCTCTCTCAGGACTTAGGTGGAGATGGCGAGTCTATTACAGGTCGTCACATTGCGGTAGATGTGGATGAGGGGCACTAGTCAGTGGCGGCATCTATGGTGGGTGTGGATCCTAGAGATCCTTCTTGGAGGCCTGGCGATCCTAGTGAGTTGTCACTCTTCTCCTAACATTTGTTTTAGTTAGACTCGTCTTAGTTTGTTATTTCTTTTTGTTTTGTTTACTCTTGATTCTATCATTGATTATTTTCTAACTTGTTTTCTCCTTTTTTGGTAGTTGGACCGCTGATGAGTGGCAAGACTTGATTCACTAAGTGTGTATCGATACCCTACTTCTCCCCTCGGAGAAGACTTGTATTGAGCTTTCCATGGACATGGGGGAGCCCTCAGCATCCAAAGGCACACCAATGTTTTTCCTCTATCTTGGTACATGGTGAAGATTATGACTTCTCTCCACACGGAGGTGGCTGGATATAGGATAGCTGAGTGCCTGATGAGGAGGAGCCATTCTCATAGCGAGACGGTAGCTACCGGGCGTGACCGTGAGCCCTCAGTGCATTGAGCACTGGCAGAAACGAAGTCCTAGGCGTGGTCGCACACCCTCTGAGGGATCCCATAGGGATTGAGAGACTATTTTTGTAGTATTTTGTTAGATGTTTATACGAGTGTTTTTATACTTTCTAGGATCATTGAGCGTTTTGACCATGCCTAGTGCATGATGGCATTGTATACAAAACTTGATTTGTGTGTATATATATATATATATATATATATCTTTGGATCTAGACTCTTGCCTATCTTGAAGTTTGTGACTTATTTCTATATGTGTATTTAGATGCTTTTAGAATACTATTTTTCATGTTTTCAGAATGTATGCAATGGATAACCAATGATAGTAGATAGAATATTTTACTTTGTATGTTTTTGTAGTGCTGATATGAGATGATACTAACATATGGTAGTACTAAACTTTTGAACTCTTTGGGAAATGTGTGTAATTTCCTCTGATGTTGGCAAGACGTGATGAATGTATAGTGATAAAGAGATGAACTTGCCCCAATCCCAAATCCATGCAACTAGTAAGACGCGAGGGCTCAACACCAAGAATTAGGAAGGGCACAAGTTGTATGAGTTTGACTGAATGGAATGATGAGAGACAGAAAAACTAGTAACAAAATCCAAATTTGGACCTACACACCCACCCTACCCAGAACTACCACCAAGCTTAGAAGGTCACTTACTTTTCATTTTATCTACACTTAGATTCATAAATGGAAACCTGGTTGACAAAATTTGGTTTTGAGGATTTGATCTCTTTGGAATTTGGATATTTGGATATTTGCTTTCTCTTAACAGAATTTGATTTGTGTTTTTAGCATACCAAGATTTGTTAGCTTTGTGTGACTGGACCCCCCACACCTTGCCTCACGCCACTAGTAAGAAGCATGGGTTTGTCACCAAAGGCAAGATACAGGTGAGAAAGGGCACTTCTTTCCTTTCCCAACCTCACATCACCAAGAAGAGATATGAGCTTATCATCGAAGGTTGATGGGGTAAAGAAGTGAGTAAAATAAAATATTTTGTTTGCTTGGTGCTTTTGATTTCATTTGATTTTGACATTTTTGGTCTATGAATTTGGGATATCCTTTCATTCCAAGAGATTTAAGAGGGATAGATGTGACACCAAGAAGCTTCCAGAATAGATCATAGGCAAGGACAACTTCACCTAGTAGAAAGAAAGAGCAAAGCCAAGTATGCAGGTCTTGGTATGGTTTCCGTCAATGTTTGTCTATCGAAATTGATGAGAAGATTTGAAAATAGTTGATGATGCTTGGAGAGATGTGACATGAATGCTTTTTCCAATATCTTCAGAAATTTGTAACAGATTTGTTTTAAGAGTAAGCTCCTGGACTACCATTTTTACAAAATGGACAGAATGAAGCAGCTAAGAGACTAATGCAATGTAAGTAGCTATAATGTACTAGTAATGACTTTGGTGTTTTATGCGTAAAACCGCTTGAGATGTAAGGAATTGTGAGTTTCACCAAATTCCTCACCTTATAACGTGCACAAAAGATACACACAATTTCCATAGTCCTTCATGACTCGGTATGGACCCAACCATTTGGGCGAGAACTTCCTTCCTTCACCATTTTTCTTATCGATCGGCTATCCAGTCTTAGAACTAAATCTCCTTCATATATTTCTCACTCATAGAATTTTTTTGTACTCCGCACATCTGGTCAAGCATAGGCTCTGTGTCGTTGTTCGACATTTAATTTGGTTTGGTCAAGGCTTTCTAGTTGAGAGAGGTGTGCCTCCTATAAGATTCTTCATCCATAATCCCTTATAATGAGATACGTAGAGGCGCATATTTCAACCTTAAGCGAGAGAACTGCTTCGCCTTGAATACCAAAGTGAGAAAGGAGTTGCTCCTTTTGGTGTTCTTATTGAGGTTTGATGGGCGCCCACAAGGCCGGATATAGTTTTAAATGTCAATCTCACTTTTTCTCCTTGATTTGTTTTGAGGAGAATAGCTTTTAACATGTTGTTTGTCGCTTTGGCTCGCCCATTGGCTTGAGGGTAGTAAAGAGAGGTCATGTGATGTTTTATCTTAAACTTACTACATAGCTCATGGACCTCGTCATTTTTAAAGGATGTGCCATTATCTAAGATAATGACTTACGGGACACCATACTGCGAGATAATTTGGTTCGAGAATGAATTTGGCAATTACCGAACCTGGTACATTGGTGAGAGGCATGGCCTCCACCCATTTGGTAAAATATTCCGTGGCTGTGATTATAAAATTATGGCCATTGGTTGATGAGGGAGATAACTTCCCTATTAAGTCTAGACCCCATGTGGAGAAGGGCCACGAGTATTTATTGGTTATAGGGATTATCTTTGGCATGTGAATCTCGTGAGAGAATTCTTGGCATTTGTGGCACTTACGTATAAATTCCACTACATCATGCTCGAGAGTGGGCCAAAAATAGCCCATCTCGATGTATTTTGCAAGTATTGGTGTGACCACTAAAGTGGCCCCACATATCCCACTATGGGATTCATGAAGAATCCTCTTAGATTCTTTTATGTCGATGCATCTTAGAAGCATGCCGTCGAAGGCTCTATGATAGAGTACTTGGTCTAAAACAACATCTTTAGTAGTAATAATGTGTAACCACCTTCTTTTTTTGTGACGTGGCACCTTCCAAGTATGTATGGTCCATGATAAAATTGATGATATCGTATACCAGGATATGTAGAAATGAGGGGCCTAGTTTCGACGTAAGTATACACACTCATCAAGAAAGTCTAGATCTACCACTTGACTCCATCTAGTGGATTGTCACCTAACTACTCTGCAATGATTTTTCCCTTAACGGATTTCTAGTTCACAAACATTAACTCAAATTCTCCCATTAAGGTTATGAAACAGACTAGCCCTTTTAGATAAAGATCCTTGTGTGAGAAATGTTCATAAATGGTTTGTCTTTACAATGACCCTTGTTTCTGGTTTAACATGTAATGTCTCAAATGTTTTGTTACAAAAATTATGGTAAGGAATACTCTCTCTGCTGTGTGTATTGTGTTTCATAATCGAGCAACATTTAGCTAATGAAATAGATCACGCGTTCTTGTTTGTCATCATCTTCTTGAGCCAACATGCAGGCCAGCAAGACATGAGTGGCTTGTGAGTATAGGATCAAAGGGCGGTCTAGCTTGGGAGGCATTAGCGTGGGTGGAGACAACAAGAAGAATTTAACTACTTCAAAGGCATTTCTGCATTCCTCTACCCAATCAACACTATAATCTTTCTTAATAGATTGTTGATTGGATGAATGGAAAAACTTAAATCTGGGATGAACCTTTGGATTACACTGAGTTTCCCAAGAAATGACCTGATTCCAGACTCGTCCGAAGGTGGGATCATTTCAAGAATAGCCCATTTTTGGTTGGATCAACATCAATCCCTCATGAAGATATTGTTGTTGCAGACTCACAAAGCACCCCCGGATGCGGATCGGGCTCTAGGTTGATCATTCTAGCATCCAGCAGTGTGATTGCACAACATGGAAACCTCTCTCCAAGTGTGGGGACTTGTGAAACTGAGAGAGGAATCTCCAGATTAGAGGCTGGTTCCTCAAACTCCTCTGATTTAGATCTATATTTTGTAAAACTACAGAGGTTCAGATCCTAATCCTACTCTAAACTGCAAGGAGACAGGGATAGAAATGCAAAAATATGAAACTAACTAAAGGTGGTGATGCACCAAAAGGAGTGGTGAAACATTTCTGTCAAGCAAATAGACACAGACCAAAGTTTACAACATAAAACATACACAGACTGATAAGATATAATTTAGGATTTGAAATGAAGCAAATAATACAAACAGAGGACTGAAAACCATTCACAGAGCTTGCATTATCATTTCCAGTGTCAAAATCACTGCATTACAACCTCAGAGAGGTAAAAACTATTACAATCCTTGGAGAGGTCTGATCCTTGCATCAATCACTTGCTGGAGGTGAAAGAAGAAGTCTGCTATGTCAAAAATTGTTTTTTTAGAAATGAGCCAAATCTAGCTTTTACATTGCATGGGTCGAGCCCAGGGGACAGAAAACGTACAAAAACATGAGAGCCCATCCCTTCTTGACTACAGGTGCATTAAAATGGCATGGGGGACCTTACAAACCCATACCCTATCATTTTGACCAGATTACAGGAGAATGCGACCCATTCTGCATTAAATCTGGTCGTTGAATGTCACTTCTGGCCATGAACACGTGTCAGAGCCGTTTCTCAATTTTCTCTCTCCAAACTACACCAAAACTCAAGATTAACCCTGAAATCATGTAGATAATTTCACAAGCTTTCCGTTGATATAAAGAACGTGCAAATCCGAGCTCTGGATCGAAAGATATGTCGATCTGAAGATTTAGGGCACAAAACAGCAAAAATGCGTTTTGAAATTTTTCCCGCGCTCTGCCACCTGGATGACACGTGGCACGCTGATTGGATATGTAATTCTCTCTCCTCTCTATCCCACAGTTTCCTTGCTTCATTAGACATGTGTCCTCTTTTTATTGGCTCAGTCAAGCTTGAAACCTCGCCCTTTGACTTTTGGACTTTCTCCCTTGTGACACGTGTCGTGATTTGATTGGTCCGCGGGTCTGCCGGCTTTTCGCGCCCTTCGCGTCTTTTTGTCCCGGATGTCCCAGTGTTATTTGGGACAGAATCCTCCAATCCACCCGAAATGGGCTTCCTTGTCCCTTATCTACCGATGACACATGGCGCAATCTGATTGGCTCTCGGCTTTTTCGGCTATCCGCGTCCCACGCGTCCCTTTGTCCCAACTGCCCCAAATACGAAATTTCCCAGTTTCGGCCGAACCGGCCGGTTCACGTCCTTCACATACATTTGTTCCAACTGTCCTGGACTGTCTGGGACAAATTCTTCAAGTTCTCCCGATTCGGCGGTTCGCGTTCCTTTGTCCCACATGTCCCAAAGCAGTTAGTCGATTTTCTTCTCCTTTGGCCGAACCGGCTTTCCGTGTCCACCGCGTACTTCTGGCCCGACTGTCCTAGTGCTAAAGTTCTCTATTTCAGCCGATCCGGGTGGTTCGTGTCCTCATGGCCCGAATGTCCCAAACTGTTTTGCTCAGCAGTTAGTCAATTTTGCTTCCTCCTTCGGCCGGATCGGCTTCTCGCGCCCTGCGCGTCCTTTTTGTCCTCAGATGTCCCTTTGCTTCGCGGGCCGCCTGGAGGCTTTTCGGCCGATCCGCATCTCGATGTCCCTCACGTCCCTACTATTGCGAGGACTAGGACTTAGCCAATTTTCACAATTTTTCTGGCCCAAGCTTATTTTCTGCAACTTTTTCACCTTTTCTCGGAACTTGCTCTTTTCAACCTGGACAGGAGAGTTAGGAAAAATATGAGGGACCCCGAAACATGATTTTTTCCCTGGATCAATCAATTTGCCTGGGGCTTGAGAATCAATGCATGTTATCGAATTAACCCTAGGGGGTGAATTTGGATAACAATTTGGTGACTCATGTGGGGATACCTACCGCTAGGTAGAAGATACCAGCTTGCTCAAGTATCCATTGGGCATAGAGTCATCAAATATTCTATTTAGGACCCTAATCGACTCGAGTAATGTGCAAGGAGGAAGATGGAATGTTACCTGATGAAAGAAAGGACATGCTAAACATCTCCATGGATAGCAAGTTGTGCCAAAGCACTTAGGGAAAAAAACTAACCTACAGCAAAACAATGTGCACAAGCACTTGGAGGAAAGAAAATCTAATCTAATATTTACAAAGGTAGTGAACTTCCCTCTAGAAGCAACGCTTGAGATAGATTCCATTGACTGGAATCTGCAGTTCTTCACCATCCAATGAGGCCAATTGGAAAGCATTGTTGTTCTTGCACTTTGTGACCATGTATGGGCCACTCCAAATGGCATCAAATTTTGAATGCCTTCCGGTTTTGCTCTATCCACATCCCATTTCAACACTAGATCTCTAACTTGAAAATATCTATCCTTGGCCTTTCTATCAAAGGTCTTCTTGATCAAAGCTTGATCCTTTTCCATTGCTTGGGATGCCTAATTTCTGATCTCTTGCAGCTCCATCAACTCTGCATACCTCACCTCCATGGGCTCAAATTCAAGCAACTCCAGCTGCTTCATGAGTTCCAACGTTGGCAACTCAAGTGACATGGGCAAGATTGCCTCTCTTCCATAGACAAGCCTAAATGGAGAGTTATCTGTGGATCTTTTGGGAGTGATCCTATCAGCCCATAAGGCTGATTTCAGTTTGGTATGCCAAGACCTCTGATTCTCATCAAGAGTCCTCCTAATGATCCTCAACAAGTTCTTATTTGTAGACTCGGCCTGGCCATTACCCTGAGGGTAATAGTTCGATGAAGTGCTTAGGTAAATACCGTTCTTGACAACCCACTCAGTCACCCTGGATCCAATGAATGCCAATGCATTATCAGAGATTATTGTGGTAGGTACACCAAATCTAGTTGTTATCCCCTCATAAAAGTCTAAGATGTTAGACTCATTCACCTCTTTGAGTGCTACTGCTTCTGTCCATTTGGTGAAGTAGTCTGTGGCTGTCAAAATCCATTTGTGCCCTTGGCTTGAATTGGGATTAATGACTCCAATGAAGTCCAAACCCCATTGCATGAATGGCTGGTCAACTGAGATTGGATGCAATGGAAGGGCAGCAAGTCTCTCTTTTCCTGTGAAGAATGCACAATTCTTACACCTCTTGATCCATGCATAACAATCACTGAATATTTTAGGCCAATAATAACCAGCCTTCATGATTTTTAGAGCTGTCACTCTTGGTGCAAAATGGCCACCAGCTGGTCCATCATGGAACTCTTCTAATACCCTTTGAATCTGACCTGTGCTAATGCATCTCAGCAGCACTCCATTTACATATTTCTTGAACAAAACTCCATCAACAATGGCATACGGGACAACCTGCAATCTGAAATGTCTCCTTTGGGTCTTGTTCATCTCTGGAGGGCATAGGCCTGTGCCTAGGAAGTGCATAATACCTTGGGTCCAGCAAGGAGTGGGGCAACATTGTCTTCTTCTTGATTGCCACTTGGCTCATGGCTGTCTTGGACTGTCAAAACAGTTTCTTCTTTGTTGCATACTTCTTTTTGCTTCCCCAAAACCAGCTGCTCACACAATCCTTTCCCTCTTACCAGCTTGGTGATCTTGATATCAATGTCATATTCCATGACATGGGTGATCCAACCTGCCCTTTTCTCATTCAAATCCTTGTTGAGGAGGAAGTCCTTAACTCCAGCATGTGAGACCAGCAACTGGACCTTGTTGTTTGAGACTAAATGCTTGAATTTCTTCAAGCTTCTGATTACTGCAAGTACATGCTTTTCAATAAAAGAGTACCTCACCTCACAGTCATCTAGGCTCTGGCTGAAAAAGGCAATCGGCTACTCATCATTATCTTTGTTCTATTGTACTAGAATGGCAGAAATAGTGTCATCACCTCCAAATGCATAGAGGATGAAATCCTTGGAGAAGTCTGGGTTGATGAGAGTTGGTGCTTGAGAGATAGCTTCTTTGATTGCCTCAAAACTCTCCTTGCCTTCTGCTGTCCACTTAAAATCCATGCTCTTCTTTAACATTTTGGTGATGGGCTTGACAAGGGCTGCAAAATCTGGGATAAACCTGTAGACAAAATTGATCCTTCCCAAGAAGCTTTGAAGAGCCTTCTTGTGACTTGGCAATGGTAGTGCTCTTATGGCTTCAACTCTCTCTGGATCAATTGCCAGTCCCTCTTTCGAGACAATATGGCCTAGAAGTTTCCCCTCGTGAGCCAGGAATATGCATTTTTTGGGATTCAATGATACCCCAAACCTTCTACACCTCTCAAAACCGCCTCGAGGTGAAAGAGATGGTCCACCGTATTCTTTGAGAAGAAAGTGATATCATCTAGGTATATCAGCACTATTTTGTTGATTAAGCCTTTGAATGCCATATCCATAGCTCGCTGGAATGTTGCTCCAGCATTCGACAGCCCAAATGGCATTTTCCTGTAAGCATATGTGCCCCATTTAGTTGTGAAGGCTATCTTGAATTGGTCTTCTTCTTTCACCATCACCTGATTATACCCTGAGTAGCCATCTAGGAGAGAGAATCTCTCTGAACCGGATACTACTTGCAATATTTGTTCCATTGAAGGAAGCGGGTAATGATCTTTGAGAGATGCCCTATTGAGGTCTCGGAAGTCCACACACAACCTAATTTCTCCGCTCTTCTTCCTGACCGGAACCAAGTTAGCAACCCAGCTTGAGTGCTTGATCGAGAATATAATGCTTGCCTCTATTAGCTTATTTAGCTCTTTCTTCATTAGAGGCTCAATGTGAGGGTTAACAGGTCTCTGCTTCTGCCTGATGGGCTTAGCATCTAGATCCAATTCTATGGTATGTTGTGCCAAATTCGGATTGAATCCTCTCAAGTCTTCATAGCTCCAAGCGAAGACATCTGGAAATTCTTGGCAAAGCTGTATGAAATCTGATTTCTCCTGCTCAGTGGCCACTTTACCAATTTGAAGTGTTTTGCCTTCCCCAACCGGAATTGGCTCTGAATCTTCTCTCTTGACCTGTATGTTAGCCTTTTCCTTACGGAACTGGTCGTTAGGGTTGAAGATAGACTCCAACGTTACTAAACCCTTGGGAAGCTTGTTTGTCCGCAGCTGCACTACTTGATCCCCATACTGCTGCTCTAGTCTGTCCTGATTCCTAGCTGAGAATTCAGCCTCTTCTTGTAAAAAATTGACGATCTGTTGATCGTTCTCAAACACCTGCCAGCTTATATTATTATCTAGAACTGCTGGCCTCACAATCACATGGATATGTGGCTGTGTTTTTTCCCTTTTGATGTTGTCAACCACATCAAACGTTGCTCCAACTGCTGCGAGCCTATCCGCGGCTTCATTTTTCTTCCTGGGTATGGACACGATGTTGAAAGCTTCAAAATCCTCAATGAGGTCCCATACCCTATTCTTGTAGTTCTTCAGCAGGTCATTCTTTGTAGCATGTTGTCCCCTGACTTGATTGACGATCAGCTCACTATCCCCGAACACCTGCAAGTTATTTATGCCCTTTTTCCTAGCCCAATGAAGTCCATGAATCAAGGCCTCATATTCAGCTGTGTTGTTTGAACAAGAAAACTGGAAACGAAAAGCTGAATAATATTTGATGCCTTGAGGTGAACAAGAGCATAGCTCCTCCTCCTGCACCTTACCTACTCCTTGATCCATCAAAAAATAATTTCCATACCTCATTGTCATCCTTATGGTCTGGTTTGGTGATGCTAGGAATAGGTTGGTTTTCTTCATGTATGCAATAGACTCCTAGCTCAGATTCTTCTACTTCTTGGTAGGGATCAAAAGCATGTACCTTGCTTGCCCATTCATCAAGAGTCAAATCTGGAATGCTTCCAACTTTGGTGTCGGCTTCATCTGTGTTTGGATAATCTTCTTGATCAAATGCTGAACAGTTGGCATTGATTTGGCTTGGAGTATGAGGCTCAATATGAAAGTTTGCAATTGGTTCGGATCTGATTGTGACCTTAGTACCATATCTTGTTCTGAACAACATGTGTGACCAATCAGCAGATAAGTAGCCTCTAATTTTGGCTGTGAAATCCCTTGATAAACATAGGGCAAAGAGTGGTGGAAAATCTATGACTGATACATCTTGTAAAACAACAACATTTGGACATGCATGCAAGGTAAGACTCAAATTTCTAATCACTCCAACTGTTGCTATTGCTGTCCCATCTAGCTACACTACCCCTTTAGATGTTATTTCATACTAGAGCCCTAGCTGATCAGCTATCTGTTTAGGCATTACTGAGCTACTTGCCCCGGAGTCTATCATGCAATTATGTACTAGCTGATTTCCAATGATTAATGAAACATAAAAAGGAGGGGCTTCAACATTTTACCTTGTTGTCCTCCATGACTTCCTTCAGGCTGGGCAGCATTTGTAAGCACTTTGTCTTGCATCTGAACCTGCTGATTCGAAGTTGGCCAATCCTTCATGGCAGCTTGCAGCAGATCTCTTTGTCCTGGGATGGATAGGGATTCCCACATTGATATATTGACGTTAGTCTTCTTCATCTGTTCAATGATACTGAATGGGGATGAAGTATCCTTTTGTTGTCCCTTGGTTTGCACATTTACTCCTTGCACGTGGGCAGCAACAGCTGGCATTTGAGTTGGCCTAGGGGCTATTCTTGGCTGCCCTTGTGCATTTGAAACTGGAATTTGCTTGCCAATCATTTGTGGAGCCGTGGAAGGTTGTGGATTGGTTGGAGCTAATGGCTGCTCTTCACCCAAATTTCTCCTCTTTGACCTTGTGTTGGCTGCAACACCTTGAGAAACTACTTGATTCATGCCACATAAATCTTCTGCTTGCCAGTTCACCAATGTGGTGTCATTTGGGGCTGATTGCTGTTGGAATGTTTCTTGTTGTTGACTGTTTCCTTGACTGCCCTCGCCCTCCACACCAAAAGAGTTGTCACCATCAATGCTTGATTGAGAGCACCATTGAAGCACATGGATTGGTTATGAGGCTCATTGCATGGAAAACACCAATCATATTCCTGAGCAATGTTGTTTTGTGTTGGCACTAATGCCTTAGAGGCAGATATGGCATTTGGATTATAGGGTTGGAATGATCTATTGGCAGGAGGCCTTGTTTGATTCATATTTGCAGTTGGATTAGGTGGTCTTTGTGGTTGGTATGGCTGCCTATTAGGCTGAGCTTGGGGTTGATAAGAAGGTCTGAAACCTTGGGCTTGTTGCCTCTTGAGAGTAACTAGCTCATTTCCCAAATTTTGCAACTGTTTCATGACCTCTTGGAGTTCATTTGAAGCACTAGAGGATGAAGTAGAAGTTTCACTTGAACTTTGATTTCTAGGGGTGGGAACAGGAGCCAAAGTGGGTGCTTGACTAGTGCTTGGATTTTCTAAGTTTGGATACAAGGGCATGGGAGGCCTAGGAGCTAGTTTACCAGCTTGAATAAGACAGTTTTCGGCTCTAATGGCAATGCTATAAGCAGCAGGTAAGGTTGTGCCTCCCATAGATTGAATTAACATAGAAATATTAGAATTCAAAGCTTTAAGGTAATATAGAAAAGCACCTTCTGCTGTTGGCCTGACTGCCACTGGAATCCTATCCCAAGACCTTTGAAATCTGAAGTTGAAGTCAGTCAGCTGCTCGTTGGGGGCTCTCTTGATAGTTGTCAGCTGCTCCAAAAGAGACAAGTTGTCTCCCTTCTCTCCAAATTGCTCATGAAGTGCAATACACAGCTGATTCCAGTTTGTGATAGAACCAGCTCCAAGGCTCCTAAACCATTGCAATGCTTTACCCTTGAATGAAGATGCCAGTAACTTGACAGCCACTTGCATTTCATTGATTTCATGGATTGCACAAAGGTTAGCAATATCTTTAACATGATCACCTGGAGTAGTCTGATTTTCTCCGGTGAAGTAGGGAATGTTCTTCAAGGCTGCAATAGGAACTGGATGTTGTGCATTGAGAGCAAGTGGGCTGCTGCCTGTGAAGTTGACGTAGGGGTTGTTCTGAGCCATTCTAATTGGTCTTAAAACCCTTGTTGACTGAATGAAAGGCCTGTCAGGTGGAGGAGTTGAGAGAGTTCTGTTTGGTGGAGATGGAGACCTTTGAATCCTTCTTCCTCTTTGCCTTCTTCTTGGAGATAATTTGCATGTATTCAAACAAACTTCCTCTTCTCCAACTCTTGATCTTGTGGTGATTCTTCTCATGAGTTTTCAGCCTGCACTTGGAACCAGCTTGATTCTTCCCTGGAGTCACAAGACATGCAAATAATAGCTATTTTAAGCAAAAAAATTGCAGCAGATGCACATCAACCCTGCTACAATAAAAATGAGACCTCTAGGTCCCACTAGGTGTGCCAAAACTGTTGTTGCAGACTCACAGCACCCCTGGATGTAGATCAGGCTTCTAGGTTGATCACTCTAGCATCCAGTGTGATTGCACAACATGGAAACCTCTCTCCAAGTGTGGGGACTTGTGAAACTGAGAGAGGAATCTCCAGATTAGAGGCTGGTTCCTCAAACTCCTCTGATTTAGATCTATATTTTGCAAAACTACAGAGGTTCAGATCCTAATCCTACTCTAAACTACAAGGAGACAGGGATAGAAATGCAAAAATATGAAACTAACTAAAGGTGGTGATGCACCAAAAGGAGTAGTGAAACATTTCTGTCAAGCAAATAGACACAGACCAAAGTTTACAACATAAAACATACACAGACTGATAAGATATAATTTAGGATTTGAAATGAAGCAAATAATACAAACAAGAGGACTGAAAACCATTCACAGAGCTTGCATTATCATTTCCAGTGTCAAAATCACTGCATTACAACCTCAGAGAGGTAAAAACTATTACAATCCTTGGAGAGGTTTGATCCTTGCATCAATCACTTGCTGGAGGTGAAAGAAGAAGTCTGCTATGTCAAAAATTGTTTTTAGAAATGAGCCAAATCTGGCTTTTACATTGCATGGGTCGAGCCCAGGGGACAAGAAACATACAAAAACATGAGAGCCCATCCCTTCTTGACTGTAGGTGCATTAAAATGGCATGGGGGACCTTACAAACCCATACCCTATCATTTTGACTAGATTACAGGAGAATGCGACCCATTCTGCATTAAATCTGGTCGCTGGAATGTCACTTCTGGCCATGAACACACATCAGAGCCATTTCTCAATTTTCTCTCTCTAGACTGCACCAAAACTCAAGATTAACCCTGAAATCATGTAGAGAATTTCACAAGCTTTCCGTTGATATAAAGAACGTGCAAATCTGAGCTCTGGATCGAAAGATATGTCGATCTGAAGATTTAGGGCACAAAACAGGCGAAAATGCGTTTTGAAATTTTTTCCCGCGCTCTGCCACCTGGATGACACGTGGCACGCACTGATTGGATATGTAATTCTCTCTCCTCTCTATCCCGTGGTTTTCCTACTTCATTGGACACGTGTCCTCTTTTTATTGGCTCGGGTAAGTTCTAGAAACCTCGCCCTTTGACTTTTGGACTTTCTCCCTTATGACACGTGTCGTGATTTGATTGGTCCGTGGGTTTTGCGGCTTTTCGTGCCCTTCACGTCTTTTTGTCCCAAATGTCACAAAGGTCTATTTGGGACAGAATCCTCCGATCCACCCGAAATGGGATTCCTTGTCCCTTATCTATTGATGACACGTGGTGCAATCTGATTGGCTCTTGACTTTTTCAGCTATCCGCGTCCCACGCGTCCCTTTGTCCCAACTGTCCCAATACGAAATTTCCCTTTCGGCCGAACCGGCTGGTTCGCGTCCTTCACGTACATTTGTTCCAACTGTCCCGGACTGTCTGGGACAAATTCTTCTCGGGTTTTCCGATTCGGCCGGTTCGCGTTCCTTTGTCCCACATGTCCCAAAGCAGTTAGTCGATTCTCTTCTCCTTCGGCCGAACCGGCTTTCCGCGTCCGCCGCGTACTTCTGGCCCGACTGTCCCGGTGCTAAAGTTCTCTGTTTCGGCCAATCCAGGCGGTTCACATCCTTACGGCCCGAATGTCCCAAACTATTTTGCTCAGCAGTTAGTCAATTTTTCTTCCTCCTTCGGCCGGATCGGCTTCTCGCGCCCTACGCGTCTTTTTGTCCCAGATGTCCCTTTGCTTCGTGGGCCACCTGGAGGCTTTTCGGCCGATCCGCGTCTTGATGTCCCTCACGTCCCTACTATTGCGAGGACTAGGACTTAGCCAATTTTCACAATTTTTTCTAGCCCAAGCTTATTCTCTGCAACTTTTTCACCTTTTCTCAGAACTTGCTCTTTTCAACCTGGACAAGAGAGTTAGGAAAAATATGAGGGGACCCTAGAAACATGATTTTTTGCCCTGGATCAATCAATTTTCCTGGGGCTTGAGAAATCAATGCATGTTATCGAATTAACCCTGGGGGGTGAATTTGGATAATAGATATAATGTAGCCCAGAAGTTTTCCTCTTGTCACACCAAACACACAATTTTCTTGATTTAATGTGATGCCATACTCAATTAGTCATGAGAGGATGATACGGAGCACTTCCAAATGATCACAACATTTCTTGGCTTTGGCCAACAAGTCATCCATATAGGATTCCACAATTTTATGGATAAGATTTTGGAATATATAAGTCATTGCTCATTGATACGTAGCACCGGCATTCTTAAGACCAAATGGCATGACAGCGTAACAATAAGTTTCCCAAGGAGTTATGAATGTGGTTTTGGCTTGATCTTTCTCTGATATTTTAATCTGATTGTACCCTAAGAATCCATCCATGAGGGACAACAGTTCAAATCCAGTTGTTGCATCAATGATAACATCAATGGATGGTAATGGGAAATCATCCTTGGGACAAGCTTTGTTAATATCCTAAAAATCTATGCAAATGCGTATTTTCCCATTCTTTTTAGAATAGGGATGATATTAGATACCCATTGTGAATAGTCAATGGGTTTGATGAATCCCACTTGGATAAGTTTTATTACTTCCTCTTTTACCATGAGAGCCACTTTTGGCTTCATTGGTCTTGACTTCTATTTAATTGGCTTCACATCTAGTTTAGTGACAAGGTTATGTACCACGACTTGTGGTGCAATGCCAGTCATTTCTTTGTAGTTAAATGCAAAAGCCTTTTGATTTTCTTTAAGGATTCGGGTGTGTATTTCTATCTCCTCTGGGGTTAACGAGGATCCCAACTTCAAAATTATTGGTTCCTCCTCTGTTCCAATGTTTATATCAATGGTTTCTTTTATCAAAGAAGTGTTACCTTCTTCAAATTCAGGTGGGGCTGGAGGTAGATTTAAACTTTCTCCATTTTCTATCTCGTAGATATCGAGATCCTTTTGTGGAAGAGACTCTATCGTGGGATTTCTAAAGTAGGAAGAGGAATGAGGTATTAGGGAAAGGTCAACTATATGGTGAGTAAGGTGTAGCTCCGCATAGGCATTCAAATATTCGAGAGCGACTCTATCATTATCAAAGTAACCCACGATAGAAAAATCATCCTTAGCTTCTTTATGAGCTAGGAGTGAGTTTGTTGGTATTTTATGCACTAATGGTTCGGTACGAAGTGATATCGTGAAATTTGTGTCCTTCAACTCACTATTCGGGGTGAAACGGGAAGTGAGGTTGCTATTGAGTCTACGAGAAGGTTATGATCTCATGGGATTGTTTTAATTGATATGAAGTTAAATCCCTTAGATCTAATCGCCATTTTGTATAGTTGTAAATGTTCAGCCCTAGTTTCATATACCTCAGAGACTTGGTTTGCGACTAGTTGTGAGTCTCATAGCACTCTAATGTTATTGACACCCATTCTTTTAGCTAGGATGAGGCCAAGGAGGAGAGCTTCGTACTCAACTCCGTTGTTTGTACATTCAAAGTTTAATTTAAAGATGAAAGGTAGGATATTTCCCTTGGGTGAAGTAAAGATCATCCTTGCCCCACTCCAAAGAAACATCTAGCTCCATCAAAGTGGAGAGTCTAATATTTTTTTGGGAAAATTGACGTTGGGATATTTTTCATATCTATTTCTTTTGCTTGATTACCTCTACCATAAAAACTTCATCGATGGAAGAGAAGTGATTCCCGTGGTGTGTCCTATACCCATGGAATCAAATGGTAGGAGAATAGGTAAGTCTTTCTTTGGTAACTCTATAATTGTTACGTAGTCCCTAGTGATCTTTGCTTTTATATCATTGGTCTCATTTTTGAGTACTGGAACGTCCTCAACTGGATTTGTAATTTCCAACTTAGTGGTGGGTATCATCTTTTCTTTTGGTTATGAATTAGTTGGTTTGACAAGCTGATTTTTGGGAGTTCAAACTTAGAGTGAACACCTAGTCTTTTCTTCAAATCAGCTAGGTGTATATCAAAGGGTTTTGGGTCACCTTGTGCCATGAATATTTTCCCTAAGTGTAGAAATCTTATTTCTTGGAATAATGTGGAAGGGATTGCCTTCATGTGGTGTATCCATGGCTAACCAAGGATCATATTATAATTGGTTTCATAATCTATAATAACTATGGTTCTAATTGAAGTGGCTTTGAGGCTATCATAACCTCTTAGTGTATTTCGCGTCGTGGAACAATTTATCTCTCCATATCCTAACTTTTGAAGGAAAGCGAAGGGGACAATGTTGGCTTCTGCCCCATCATCAACCATTTCACATTTAACATAATTATTGTAGACCCAAACTTGTAAATGTAAATTTGGGTCACCTCTTCATGTAATTTCAGCATCTGTTGGCATTTTGCTTATATTGAATATAAATTCAGTATCCCTATCTGGCTGCCCCGGAGGATAAATGTCAAAATTCACATGGTTTACTTACATTTCTGGAGGAGGAGTGATGTTGATTAAATGACAAAGGCCTAATTATTCTAAGAGGGTAGCCCTATGGGCGGGAGAATTTATAAAAAAATCCAAGAAGGAGATGTGTGAGAAGGTTTTAGTTAAATCATTAATTAGATCGTAGCGCTTTATAGGTTTTAGCAATGTTTGTTTAGTGATGTCGGCTCTAATGAATAACTTGGAGTTGGTTGAGAAGAATAATCTCATGTTCTTGTTAAATGGTTTCTATGGGTAGCTCGATTGTCTAACTCCACTAAACCAATTATCTTAGTTTGAGGTCAAGTTCCTAATTGGGGTGCGACTGGTGGATTTAATGAAGTTGAAGCTTCATGATCATTGTTTCTTGTCATGACACCCTTATTTGTTCTATTAGGATCTAACCTGTTGTTGTTAGAATGGTTTGGGAGTGGGTCATTGAAGATCTTGAGGGATGCATTTTGAGGGGAAACTGCCCCTGCATAAGCGTTTGGTGTGGGTACTACAAAATTTGCTAAAAACATATCTATAAAGAGTTATTTTTGATCTTCTGGAAAATGTTGCATGAATTTATTATATTCACGACAAGTCCTAGTATCGTGGCCTTGAATCTTGTGGAAGCCACAATATAGATTAGGATTGTAATTTTGAGGCTATTGATTTAAAACTGTTGTGGCCCAAAATTTTGACAAGGTTGCTGGTTTTTAGAGTTAAAATTTTGAGGCTATTGCCTTTGGTTTTGACTTTGATATCCGGTTGGGTTTTGATTTGGAATTTGTGTCTAGACTTGTCATTGTTGTTGTTGTTGTCATGGTGGACGATTAAAATCCACCACATTGATTATTGGGGTAAAATTATTATTTCACTGATTATTAATAGGTGGTGAAATGTTTACAACATTTTCCCTTTTAGCTTGGTCAGTTACTCCATCTATCGTAACCTCACAGGTTCTTGTTAAGGATCTTAGGTCCTTGATTAGCATTCCCAGCATTAGGATAGGCCGTGGTGTTTTGATTAGGAGTGGTTAATTTCCGTTTGTCCCATATGTTTTACAACCACTATCAATCACTGCTTGGTCAATTCGGAGAGCACTTTCGAGTACTTCATCATAAGTTCTTAGTGGGAACTTCTAGACTTCTTCCTTTATCTCTCTATTGAGTGAATTAAGGAATAAATCGCATAGTTCCATTTGATCCATATTTGGAGCACTCGCTAATGAGTAGAGAACCATACGCCATCTTTGGATAAAATGAGTGGCGGATTCATTATGTTCTTGTTTGATATGTAAGAACTCCCTGATTCCCATTCTTAACAATTTGTTCATGTCGAAAGCTTTGATGAATTCTAACACGAGTTGTTTAAATGAGTGTATCAAAGCTTCAGGTATTCTGTAATACTAGTCAAGGGCAATACCTTCTAAGGTTTTAGGGAATATTTTAGTGACAACCCCATCCCAAGGGAGTAACTCCCGTATGGCTATGGCATAGGCCTTAATGTGTGCATTTGGGTCCCCTTCCCCTTTATATTTGGGAAAATCGGGAAGAGGTCTCGGAAGCATAACACTTCGTATGGTGAAGTCTATGGGTTCTTTTAAATATTCTGAATAATTCCCTACTATGTATGCCTCAACCATCAATGGGGCTTATTGAGGGGGTTGAGGTGGAATGGGTTGTTGATATGGCATAGCATATGCATTTGTAGGGATATAAGGGAATCCCTGTGGTTGAACAAACATCCTGGAGAAGAGAACATGTCTCCTTGTGGTGATTTTGAATAGATGTTTAAATAAGGAGGAGCATTGTTCTGGTACGGGTTGTTTGGTGCCAAGATGAGGTGTTATGTTTTCAACTAGAGCGGCGTTCAAAAACATTGTCCTAGTTGGCGTTTGCTATGGATAATTATAAGGATTTTGAGGAGGCATGCCTAACGTGTTTGTTCCTGAAAGGAGGTCAACTTGACTAGGGTGATACAAAGGGTTATGGATTCCCGCTTGTCCAAAATATAAATTTTGGTTTGCTTGAGCAAGTTCTAGCCCTCTAACCTTCTCAGCTAAGGCTAAAATGACCTCCATCGGTGAAGACGCAGTGCTTTGCCTTAAGGGTGTTTGTTGTATGGCTTGAGGTTGTAAGGGGGTATGATACCCTGCTATGAATTGGTCATTACCTTGCCAAGCTTCACCAAGTGTATTTCCCATAGGTGGAGTTATGGGGGTGTTCTCCTGGAATAGGGCATCAGACTATATTTGTAAACTTCCTAAAGGTGGATACATATTTTGGAAGCATTGTTCACTTTTAGTGAAGCATGCCAAGTACTCCTCATCCAAAAAGGGGAGTGGGTCTGATTGTCTACTGATCTATGGTCTGAACAAGACCCAAGGAGATGAAGTGGATTCTCTAGTAAACGTCATATTGTTAGAGCCTAATGGCTCTAGTTGTTGTGTTTGTGGAAACTGATCAAACTCCTCAATTCAGAACGAAGAACTAGAACTGGTTCTATGAGGGGGAGTTTGAGATGACAAGTAATTACTTGAATAGTTATCAGCCCACGTAGAAAGTGAGGGCGATGGTTGTCTATTTGTTTGACTATAGTTTACTTCGAGACCTAAGAGAGGTCTACCATATGCATCATATCCTGACATATTCGGGGGGTATATGAATACCCATAGAATAATGGGAAAGAGTGAAGGTGGATGGAAGAAATGAAAACAAAAAGAGGGATATTAGTTTGTTTCATGTCGGGTTCACCAATTTTGTACGATGGAAAAGTGACAAGTGAGCATGGGAATCTACAAGTACCCTTTCCTCATACCCGACTTCCCGAGGTCATGTTGAGACAACCGGTGAATGTTGAATGTGAATGGATATGTATAAGCTAATCGGGTAATCTTAAATCCTCAACACATAATAATGGAATCTACAAATCTAAGGTGAAGAAGGCCCTCCTAACCTAGATTGGTGTAATGGCTCATTCAGATATAATGGCTGCTCGGAGGCTCCAATCGATGTTGAGCTCTGCTAAGATCCTATTTCTTGGTTGTTGGATACGTGGGAAGTGACCTATGGGAGAATCGTATGTATCTCCAGAAAAGGTCATGAAAGTAGTGGTAGGTCATTTTAGTGGATTTTGTGGTTATGTATGGGTGGTTTTCTAGTCTAGCCCAGCAAATATTGGATTGATTGGCTTCTATGTTTAATATGAAAAACTGTGCTATAATATCTAGCGGGAGTGGTGAAGATCTAAACACCAGTGTTCGTAAGCGGTGTCAATACTTGACTGATTTATAGGCCCATTGGGTTGTGGGACTTTGGGATCACAACTGTGAGTACATGGTTGTTGAGGTCCTATTATGGTCATGTGAAGAATCAATCCCTTCTTCCGACTATCTAGTAATTGTATGCCTTTTCAGCTTCTACGTTTAGAACTAGAAGTTGTATAATTTTCTCAGAGTACCTAATAGGTGTTCTAGCAACTTGGATGCATAAGCTAGTGTCTATATCAACAAGGAGGTCTCCTGCATTAGGCTATGGAACCAAAGGATCACAACCAAATGTTTGTTCTCGTTTGAACCCTTGCACGGTCATTCAGGTGTTTTATCAAGGCAATCTATAATTTGGATGGTTTGACCAGAATGTGTAAGCTTTGTCGTCTTCAATATTCAATCCTCTTAGTTGCTCACTAATTGCTTGTAAGTTTGCTATGGCTCAAAACTCTGTATGCTAAGGTCCTGATCTATATCAGCTAAAGTCATGGGTAGATTTGGATGAGGCACTATGGGTTCAAATATATACTCTCTAGGCTCTCTAGGTCCTATGATTGTCATACAAAGATGATTCAACTTTTAACTAACATTAAATAAACTAATTACAAAAGAGGTATTTACACTATGCGAGCATCCTGCTACTTTTATATTTTTTAATGACGTATTTTAATGAAATTAAAGAGCAGCTACTCTAGTATATCTATAAAATGGAAAACTAATCTAGAAACAAAATGAAAACAAAAAAAGTAGCCTGGTATGGCTATTTTCTTATGTAATTTTGACATTATACTAAATATCTAAGCAACTAAACATATTAATTTGAAAGGCTCTCGATCCTACCTTAGAAGTGAGGAATGAATCATAGTTTCTCGAAACTATCGGTCCCACATGACTTCCTAGTGATACCAAGAGTGAAATTTTAACTGAAATGAAATAATTCACTACTCTATTTGATATGTTGTAACTAGAACTTTGATAGCTCAAACACGGTGTTTACGAAAAGTGGAAAATCTAGTTGTGTGTGATTTCATCCCCTCGGTGTGATCTATTCATTCCTTCATGTCCTCATGAGTCCATAAAGTGTGTATATGATAGTATCAACAAAAGATAGCAATCAAACAATGACAAACTTTGGATATAGACCGAATAAAATATGAGTAGGAGAGGGATAACGCAAGTGAAAAAAGCTTGAATATGTAATTCCTAGCGGGATTTATTGTGGGAATACAACACAAGTGTACTGAGAGTTTCAAAAATTATCCTCATGACAAAACAAAACCTGTAACTTTAATGAATTCTAGTCTAGAAATGAAGCTATTCTATGTTTTAAACTGACTGCATGCAGTAGCAATGAAACAAGACTTGAAACAAGAAGATGATATGACCTCCAATAATGCCAACAATGGAAGCAAAACTTGAAACTAAAAAAATTCTAAGCAAGGAATTGAAAAACTGAACAAGAGAATTGAGAGGATGAGGGGCCATTTGTTTGAAAACAAACTAGCTATTTATAGAATTCCCATTCACCAAAGGGTAACTTGGAATGGAACTCTTTTACCATTAAACAATGGAGAAACACTATTATAGGGAACCAAAAACATAAATACAAGCTAAGGCGGTTGAGAAAAGCTGGTAAATGTTGAAAATTCATGCAAGTCATGATCAAAGGAATGTGCTAGAAAATGCGTGAAGGACCGCTACCTGGCAGCAAGGCAGTAGTTTCAATTCAAGAAGGTCAAAAATCCAAAAAAGGGGGGGTAAGGGATAAAACAAAGCACAAGGGACTTTGATAAAGCATTTGGGATGCTAGCATATACTTTGTAAGCTTCTCTAGATCTTGAACACCTTGTGAGGCAACCTGTATCATCATTGGGGCATGTGTAACATCGTTTCGGTGGTGCAGTACCCTAAAATTTTGGGTATGTATAGGTTCCATACTTAGAACATTTCTGGAAGATAATAAAAATAAGGAAAAGGAAATCCAGCAATTAACTAAAGCATGCAACAGGATGAGAAACTTAAAAAGGCTATTTTGGAGTTTCTTTGTTGACATTGGGAATGAAATTTTAAAGGCACCATAAGAATTTGACAAGTAAACAAAGAATATGTAACCATAGGCATTGAATTTTGTGTAATATTTGGTTCACCTACTACTTTAGGAGAAGCCAACCATACAAGGAGGAACTCAAAAAGAAATTGCCCTAGAGAAGGAGAAGAATAAAAAGATCATAGTGTGTAGGATCATGGAGTACGGCGGCATGCTATAAAGATTGAAATATGAAATGAATAAGGTAGGTTTGGCACAGAAAATTTTCAATATCTGAAGTATACCCTTAAGGAATGCACAATCTATGAGGAAAACTAGGTACAAGAGGCCAAAAGGATGATGCACTCGAAAGAGAAAAAGTTTTTGTAGTTCTAAAGAAGTGTGATGCACTTAAGGAAGAAAGGGAGCCTCATAAAACAAAAATAAAAGAAGCGTGGTTGTTGGTGGTGAGAAGAATGTATTTCATGGAAGGAATGGTATCGAGTCATGGATGGAGTGAAAAGGGAGCTGAAGCATAAAGGTGAGGACATGACTCTAGATGAGATAGGAAAGATGAATAGGAAGTCCTCGATACAACGAAGAAGGGGATGTAAGAATGGAATGAATTGGATAATATAATAAACAAAGAGTATCGTAAGGTTTTATAGCTATTTGAAGAGTAAGGACTCAACTCGCGATGAACATTATTCCATTATTTCATTCTTTGTAAACAAATTGTTTTTTCATTTATTTTTGAGGTGTAAGATGAGTCAACCCCATTTCGAGGATAGAAATATAATTAGTGTGGGGTAATGTTGGACTAGAAAAAATGAAAAAGCAGAAAGAGTGCATCGGATAATGAGGCATGTAATTGAGGCACGTGTACATGTTCAAGGATATAATTGAAGTGGCACGTGCCCAGGAGATATAACTCGGGACTTGGCTGATTTTGTAGTTTCGGGCTAAAATAGAAAAAACAAGTTGGAGTGCAACTCAAGGAAAGGAGAAACACAAGGAGACTTCATGGCTAAGGGAAGTCTTCTTTGGGAAATATCACATGTATAGTGAAGATGAAAGGTCATACATGAATTGAGCTATTAATAGGATTAAAGTCAACTTTATTTATAGGATTAATCTATTATTAGGATTGTTAGAAAAAACATGCATGCTTTATAGTTGTTCTTGCATGTACGCATGGCTATTTTGAGAATGCATGTGTGGTGAAGGAAAATTCCCCACCCCTATATATGTTGATCGTATGTCATGGTTTTGGTACCACATCCTATTGTTCATGACCGAGTTCGAGAGTATTTGTTTGCAAGGTTATGGATTAGGATTTGATGCCTACACATGTTCTAGTGCCTTAATTCATGTGTTCAAATTCCATTCTATAAGGCTTTATTATGATGTAATATGGAGTATGGATTATCGTAATTGATGTTTCTAAATATGGTGAATACATGGTGTAATTGATCTTAGTTGTTACCTAATCTGTTATGTTTCCTTATTACATGTGTCTCCATTCTAAGCTCATGATATAATGTCTGTAATGATATGCATTTGAATGTATGCTTTCATATTGGTTATTATGGATATGTATGGTAACATATCAACAAGGAAGCACAAATCGGGGCCTGGTAGCTTTTTGTGATTCAACCGAGCATTTAGATTTGTCTAAATGAAGTGTCAGCGTGCATAACAACTTAGTGGAAATAAAATAATACATCCTATGTCTTCAACCACAAAACAACAAAGACTCTTCATATAATTCCCTTGATTGAGAAATCCATCATAAGATTTAGGTCCAAGGTGTTTGTCTCTATGGTTTCCAAGTATGTCGACCTAGTTGTATATCCATAGGTGGTGCACAACATATGGCAATATCAGTCCACCTTGTCTGCATCAAAATTCATTATATGTGTAGCCTTAATCCTATTCACTTGTGACCTTGAAATAATTTGATGTGAATGCAAATGGAAGTTTACACCATGACCCCATTTCTCCATTAGCCATTGATAAAATGTGTAAGGCTAAAGTGTTGCAGACACGCATGCAAACTTTTCTTGATCCCCAAGCTCTCCACGGAGCTCCTTAGGAATGTGTTATTCATTCTCAAATGCCATGTGTATCTTGTTATACCATTTTTCCAAGTGTGCCTTGTATTGATTTTAAATTCCCCTTCACATGTAATATCTCGTAAATTGAATTATGTGGGACTAATCTTCTCATTGGGTGAACCCATATGTCTTCTTCTAACCCTTCGGGATACTAGCTTCCTTAAATACAATCAATAGAAGGATTGAGCCCCACGTTATCTTCACTCCTTCCTCATTCTATGATTTTTCCTCCTCAACAATTCCATCTATGATGAAATGTGAAATGTTGTACTACATTTTATGTGCCATCTTGTGCACAATGTAGAGGAATTTTCTATTCACCCCTCCCTATATTTCTAAGGTGATAATTTTATAACTTACCAATCTAGTTGCTACCCTAGTTGTATGGTTTGTAATTTTATCCACATTCATTTCTCTGCCTCACCTTTCATATTGCAGCTTGTTCACTAGCTTTTCAATCTTAGCCTCGTCACGTAAATCTAGGTCTAGTTCTTTCTCGGTCTCTTTTGCAATCGTGTAATGCATCCAATTAACTAGGTCATAATCCTCATCCTTCAGCCATAAAATTAGAAGTAGTCTTCATTCACCCTCAACATCAAGCACTAAAAAGGTGTGTAGGTCTTTGAAGTAAGGCAATTCAAATAGTTTCAAGGCCCCTACCTTCTCTAGACTCTTCCTTACTGAGTCATCAATCAAAAACTAACCATGTTCATTCCTAGTTGGAAACTCTTGTAGCGTGTCCTTGTTTAGCATTGCCTCATTCCCTAACACCCTTGGGTTGAACTCTCCGATTTTTCACTTTGCGAGCTTTGAGGCCCATGATTGTGCCACAATTACTTGGGGTCTTGCATTTCGAATATAATTCCTCTAAAATGTCTTCAACTTAAATCTTCTTAGTTCATCCCTTACCCTTTCCCTTTAGTAACACATAAATTTATTTCTTGGTTTCCATTGATAGTATTTTATTTTACCAAAAACAACCCAAGGCATGTTGGAAAATTGCTCGGACATATCCGAGCACCGAACCCAAGTATGTAAGGTATTAGGTCCCTCTTTTATGAAATTTTTTCAAGGAGTTAGCATGAAAAGACATATAATATAGATCCATAATAGCCATGCAAAGATAAACCACAACTAGATCTAGATCATAACCATATGCAAGAATGAGCTAAACAAGAATCAAGATTAGGTTTACTATGTAAGATCCAGTTACAGATAAGTCAATAACCAATATCCATCCACAAAGATCCATTGTATTAATCATTGTAAAACACAAAATCTGAATACATACATAAGAGTATCACCATAAGTCATGCGCACTCATAAACTAGCAACATAACTCTACTACAAAGTGGAACTACTAAAACCATGCAAATCAATACATATATAGGGGTGGGTACTTTCCCTTCACTACCTAAGCATCCTCAAAATAGGTTGCATGATAAGAATAGCCATGCACCACTTACAAAGATAATAAGGGAGCATGCAAGCTCTTCTAACAATAGATCTCCTATAGATAACTTCAATTCCAATCCTATTTTTATCCCAAAACTCTACATGTCGCTTGACCTTCCACTCATCCCAAAATATCCTTGTGTGGCTTCCAAGTCTTCATGCTTTTCCTATTCATGCATGCTCCACACTCCAACCTATTCTTAGCCACAACATGTAAAATGGATAAGCCCCGACCTCATATCTTCCTTGGCATGCCCTTCTTCTTTTGAACTTCCATGCATGCCTACATGCTCCTTTTCCGTGTGCCCCATCTTTATGTGCCTTCAATACTTAGGCTGTAATTCATCAACCCAATATTACCCCAAACTAATTGCATTTCCACCCCCAAAAATGGGTAATCATGCTTTGTCCCTCCAAAGAATAAAAATTGGGAGTAAAGAATAAATTTACAAAAAAATGAAAGAATGAATCAAATAATCACTATAATTCTTTCTCTCTACAGTCACTAACAATTCAGGTACTCCTCCTTCATATTGGATTCTAGCTCATTCCTCTCACAGAGTCCCTTTTTGGCCCTAGTAGGAATGTCAGTAAGCACCCCATCCATCTCATCTAAAGTCATGTCTTCTCCTAGTTATTTAATAATCTAATCACATTGGCAAGTGATGAGAGCATGCCTTCCATCACATTCATTCTTCTTGCTATATTCTTCCCAATCTCCTTGATCTTGCCCTTGTGAGGATCCTTAGCTGATGTGAGTGTGTCACTCTTTTCTGCTACTAATACTAACCTCTCCTCATTCTCAAGATTCTCATTCTGTTTTTCTATGAGTACTTCATTCTCCTCAATCATTTTCCTTATCTTGATGAGGGACTTTGAGTCTTTACACATTTTTAAAGCCAAGTCCGTTTTCTTTAATTCAATCTTGATAGTTTCCAATAAGACATCAAACTCACCTATTTTTCATGTGACTTGCTTCTTAATTTTATCCTTTGTTAATATATGCCTCTTCTCCCTTGTTTCCTACAGTGCACTTGATCGCTTCTTGATCAATAGGTGAACGAAATATTGCAATAAGTGCAAGGATGAATTGTAGGTTTTCTTTGTTTGTTCATCAATATTTGGATTTGCATTGATCATATCTTTTTTGAGCTTCGTTGTGAAATCCAAAGTATTTGTTGTATTTTCTCCTCATATTTCTTGCACACTTCTATTAACTATTCTACATGCTATTTTAAGCTATTTTTTCCTCTATCAAAGCTCTTAGCATGGACGACTTATCAATATTCATGTACACCACCTCGGCCTAATAATTTGGTTAGTGCATTACTAGCCTACTCAACAAGAAACTCGTGGCCTTTACTATTTGATGTGTAGCCTAGGATTTACTATTTATTTTTCTCCTAACACATGCACTTTCTTTGACATCAAACTCAGGCTCATCCATATGATTCGCAAGCTCCAAGAGATTTAATTTCAGGTGCACAAGTTGGCCAATTTAGGGTCCATCAATTCCCAACCATAAATCTCCTCGGGCTCTAGAGTACTTTGGAACCTAGCACAAAATATCTTGGTAGGATCATCGATATAACCAGTTGTAGGAGTTTTATACATTTCTCCATCCTTATCCCCTCTTGAGTGCTTACCTTTTGGAACATGCACCCCCACATCAAGCACTGGTCCTTCACCTATCGCTACATCAAGTAGGATCACCGGATGGTTCTCCATTATCTTTTCCCTTCCCTACATCTGTAGCACCACTACCTACTTTACACTCTTCTAACCCCTCTGTATCATGTTTCAATTCTTTCCTCGAGGTTTCTCAAGTATCTATGGTGTTAATAGGGGCATTTGGTACGTTGTACGCTATCTTTTGATTTCTCACCCTCACTATCCTTAGTGGGGATATATTTGTGCCTCTTCTTTTCTAGTTTTTCCTTCACTGGAGAGTTCTAGGTGACCTCCTAGGTGGTTGTGAGGGCCATGAGCCCTTTAGCTTCTCAACACTCTCCTAAATTGTTGATCCTTAATTCCCTCTTCTAATCCTAACTCCATAATGTCCGTTTCCATCCTCACTTCTTCACCTTCTTTTCTTAGAGGATTTGGCTCATGCATTCTCTTTTCTCCTATAGTTGGCTACCTTCTTCTACCATGATCCAAGCCGCCACTATCTTCCCTTAGTTCTTCTTCCTCCTCTTCTTCTTCATCATGGGGAAAAGTAGACTCTTCATCCTGCAATGTGCCCATAGTATGTTTCCCCTTGGGAAACTTAGGAGCCTGAATTCATTCTCAATGTACTTTCCATTTTCCAATTTGGGCTTAAGGTAGATGTATACCTTAGCCACTCCAGACTTCCCAATTGCCAAACTCATAGAATTGATGTTGATATCATCTAAAATTAACTTCTCAATGTAAGCAAACTTACCCAGGTAGACATATGTCTTCCGGAGTGTATGATATTCATAGTATACTTTATTTGCATTAAAAGTTAACCTTCACAAGTTTGAAAACATGTGCACAAATTCTTTGAAGTATCATGCGGTAAAAACATATGGTATCTCGCACTCAGGGCTCCACTTTCCATCTCGCATTAGGGAAACAATGGGCTGTTTCTCTAATATCGAAGGAAGGTCTTTGGTTATTCTTTATTCATATTTAAATGTAATGTGAAGGCACTCATACAAAAGTTATATCCTTTGCGTGTAGGATCTAATCATGGATCCATCACATGTATATTTTAAAAATCTATCTGCAAGGGACTTCTTCTCTTTAGGGTATTTCCAAATATTGTCTTTTAGTCCATTAGGAAGTCCAATTTCTACAAACACAATGGACAAAAGGATAACACCAAAACTTATCTTGTCTCCTTGGTGCATCTCTGTAATGATAGTCTCAAGAATAAAGGATGATACGTTGTAAATCACTCCTATCATCTTCTTCGCAATATGTAGCCATCTTTTGTTCACCTGAATCCATCATTCCTAGTTATTCACTTGGTAAGGAGGTGTACAGCTGCTTGGATTGTAGGGTATTCTTCTAACTTTTAGATATCCATTCCACGCCCTCCCTTGGCATAAGATAGTGCTTTTCTTGTTTCCTATAAAAATTCATCATCAGTAAGACCACTTCTGATCTTGGTGCCCGAGCTTTTTAGCCTTGTCAATTTCCTAATTCAGGGTGTGGTAGGTCACATTCTCTACCAAGTAAAATAAAATAAGTCCTCATGGACTTGGGTCATCAGCCACTAGTAAATCTTTTCTCATTTTCTAAAATATGGGAGCTCATAGAGCTACAAGACTCCAACATTTGATAGCAGTTTCTCTCTACATCATCATATATTGTCATGTCATTCTTTGTTCGTAAATCTATCTTCACCACCAAAAATTATCCAATTCATCCTTATTATCCTTAGTCTGATGATTGTAGTCACTCACTTTTCTCCATTTGATATGTGACTCCCAATCACGGCCCATGAACACACCTTCTGGGTACTACATTTCTAAAAATCATATTTCAGGGGTATCTTCCACCTCTACTTCCACTTCCTTTTTCCTCCTACCCCTTGTAGTCACTCTCGGTGCCATTGTGAGGATAAGAGGGTGTTATTGCAATCAATTTGAGCTCTGCAACTCTAACTTGTGTGCCCTTACTCCTCCTTGAATCCTAACTCACATATTTTCTTCCCTACATGCCTTTTCTTCACTCAAACACTCTCTCTAATGGAGTGCCAACCAATCCTATGCAAAAATCTCTCTGGTTCAATCTCTATCACATCTCTCTTCGCACTTTCCTATGCAACTCTCTTGATAACTTCACAATGCTAGGTGAAAATGATATCGCAAGCCCACCTTTTATAACTTTGGAAAATTTCCCTCATTTATTACTCTCCACCTACCACCGTACTTAGCATTAAATGGCATTTCGTTCCTTTTCCACACTACTTTTCCTACTTCCCAATCATAACCTTCCGGCACACTTACTAATTCTTGGCCACATATTCCATTATGCACACCTTCATGCACTGAATTTCCTATCCAATATGCCTCAACCCAAGTAGTTTCCAATGCTACTGCCTACCTTGTGCTACACTATTTCTCTATTTATCTACATTTGGTCATTATTCATGAGAAAATTTTCTCTATCTATACCCTTACTTCAAGTACATGTACAATATTTCGTATGCATCCCCATATTCTATAGTACATTAAAACTTGACCCATTTATCCTATATATACTCCACCCCACACTAAAATTATGTGTGGTCCTTTGCACATGAATTCAATAGATAGTAATCAGCCTTTAGTGTGCAAGCAAGCTTATTACAACAAAACACCGAATGAAATTGACAAAGCATAACAATGCTGAAAGGAAACACATATAAATGAAAATTCATAAAGGGAAATCTAACCTAAATTGAAATTTTTCCTTATTATAAACACCAAGAAGACTTATTTATAGTAGGTATTCATCCTACTCCTGTTGAAGTAACCAGGAAAGGGTGTGGATTTTTTCAATATTTTGTAAGTAGTCCTATATGCCCAAAGAAAAATAGAGACTTTGTCATCCCAATCCTTCCTTCCAACATCACATATATTTTTCAATGTATGTCCCAATATCTTTTTGAAAGCCTCATCAATTTCATTCGCCTATGGGTGATAGGGGGTTTTCTTGAGATGTACCACCATAAACTCAACCAATAATATCTTGATAGTATCATTCACAAAGTGTGTGCCCCTATCACTTGTCAAACTCAACGGACATCGATACCTACCGATTATATTATCCCATAAGAACCTTACTATAGTAGTTATTGTGTAATCATTTATAGGTTCCACCTCTTCCCACCATGTTAGATACTTTGTACAAGTTATAATGTATTGCGATCAAGTCCTATGCGTGGGTGGGGAAATAGGACCCATAAAGTTAATTTCCCACTTCTCAAAAGGTTTTATACTAGAAATAGGCCTCAAAGGCATTTCATCCATATGCCTAGGATTTCCAAGGTGCTTACAATGGTCACATGCCTTGCAATACTCTATACAATCATTTTAAATGGTTTCCCATGAAATGGCTACTAATATAATATTATACGAGGTAGTATTCCTGTATAATGTCCACCTGCAATCCCACCATGAGCTTCCTCCATAATGGTAGTACGCTCATGCTCAAGTACACACCGGTGCAAAACCTCATCCCAACCTAACTTTTATAAATCTCCACCAATTAACATGTAAGGTGCAACATGTATAGTAAGTTGTTTCTTCTCCAAAGCCTTCATTCCTTCAAAGTGCCATACCTATATGTAGAAAATAAAAAAACATCCTCTAAGTTTGAGGGTACATGGTTTAATATGAATAGTTATGATCGACATCATATCCTCAATGCTTTACGTGTCCTCACTTGAGTTAATCCTTGATAAATTATCTGGTCCTGAGTTACTCTTTCTTGGCTTTACCACCACTATAAATTCAAATTCTTGAAACAAAGAACCTAATGACATAGACTCCCTACCAAATGAGCTTACTAACCAAGTACTTAAGTGTTATGTGATTTGTATAAAATATGAATGAAGTTACTAACAAGTATTTCCTAAAATTTTATGATGCATACATAATCGACAATGCTTCACACTTTGTAGTTGTATAATTTTATTCATTCGAGGTCAATTTCCTGCTTGCAAAGCAAATAGGATGATCAAAAATACCCTCTCCAGGTATGGGATAATATTGTGCCAATGGCCATACCAAAGGCATCCACATGCACATGGAATGGTTTGGTCCATGAAGGAAAGCACATAATAGGTGCAAAAGTAAGTCTTTCCTTCAATGTCTCAAACATGCATTGTTGCACCTCCCCCAATGGAACTTTCCCTTACTCTTCAACAATTCCTCTAAGGGTGTGGCTATCCTAGCATAACCCTTGATAAAATTCCTATAATAACCTATGTGCCCCAAGAATCCATGCACCTCACTCTGGTTAGTAGGTTCCTCTAAGCCCAAAAACGAAACCTTAGCAAGATCTACCAATAAGCCTTCTTTACATATGATATGTCCCAACAGAGTTCCAAAGGGTGTAGCAAAGACACACTTCTTAATGTTTAGGGAGATTCTCAATTTTTGGAACCTCTCAAACATAAGTCTTAAATTATCACAATGATCTTTTACTAGCCCATAAATAGTCCAATCATCCAAGTAAACCTGTAAAAACTTATGAATAAATTCCTAAAATGCTTGCACAACAATGCGTGAAAAGACTACATGCACATTCTTCAATCCAAAAGGCATAACTATGTATGTAAAAATTCCCCACTTAGTGGTGAAAGTTGTCTTCTCTTGATCTTCCTTAGCAATCTGCACCTGATGATATCCAGAAAATCCATCAGTGAAGGAGTAGATCTCACACCCTACAATGCCTTCCAAAATATCTCCTCTGTAAATGGTGTGGGAAAGGGATCTATTACACAAGAAGCATTCAAATCCCTATAATCCACATAGATCCTTATCCTTCCATATTTATTTATGATTATCACCATAGGGATAACCCATTGACTCCTCAATGGGCTCAATGATTCTAGAATTCAACATCTTATCAATCTCTTCCTTTACCTTGACGCACATATTAGGATTCATCCTATAAGGAATCTTCCTAACCGGGCGTGCACCTTCCTTTAACTTGATCCTCATCTCACCCAAAGAGTGATGTACCCCTTTTAACTCATGATAGCCTCTAGGAAATAAGTCCTAGAAGTCGCACAACAACTCAATTATTTTTGCAGCCTATGAGTCATACATGTATTCACCAATAACGACCTCCTTAGTTTTCGTATTAATTCCAATGTTGATCTTCTTTATTTTCATAGGCTCATGATATGAATACACCTACTCATCTACACTATCGAAGACCTCACAAGTACCCATAGTATGATCAACATCCAGATTCTCCACTTCCTCATCATCAATCATGTAAAATAGTTTACCTTTATCTTTTTCTAGTCAGATGCACCCAAGATGTTCTTCATCCATATCTTCTTCTTAAACGTGTGCCTCCAGATCGACTCACCTAATAATTCTTAAATAAGCTCCTCATCCTTTGAATTTTCTCCCATATTCAAGCCCTTCGTAATCTATAATGCCTCATTCACCGGTGGTTTAGTAGAAAAATAGTAAAAGGTCTGAATCATAATTACATTTAGTTCTTGCCAATTCCTCATTTCTCTATTTAACTCTACATAAACATACCATGCACGCGCGCAACCCCGTAAATTGAAGTAGAGCTTATGTACCCACAATGAAGGTGGTAAGGCATCCTACCCTTCTATTTAGAGTCTCTCACACTCCCAAATGTGATGCGAGGCATCAGGCCCCCATGAAATTCACATGTCTTGGTAGGAATATTGCTCCTAAGAAATCTAGTAGAGAAGGTGATTCTTACCTCTCGCCACTCTAAAATACTATCTCTGTGTGTAATCCACTTGTGCATTGTTATCCCACTCAAAGTATATACTAGCATATTCCTTCTCTCCACTTGATTTATCCATAGGGATTTTATAGCGCGTAAAAATATATAAGGATTCCCTTTGCTAGTGTACCTTGGTACTGGTTCCGCCAAGTGCCTAACATAGTGCAGACTACTTACGTGAACAACTACACTATTCATCTCACACCCAACCATTTCATAAGTCCCATATGCCCATTTGTCATAGGAAATGTTGGTTGTATAACTCATAGATTGTGCATCATCTCATTCAATAACACCTTCTTTTGATGGCTCAATTACTTCAAGATCTCTAATGGTGCACACATAAATTCTATTAAGATCCTCCTCACTTAATGGATCCACATAAGGTGCATCTTTTCCATCTGTCAAAGGAATAATGACATGCTCCTCTTTATTCTCAAAACTATTATAACCTTTAATGAAGTACAAATCAACCTTATTCGCATAACACAAAGGGCACCCAAGCAATGTTGGGAAACTATCCACTTCAGAAAGTACCAAGACCTCAAATTCCCAAGAAATTGGCCCCTTGATGGTAATAGTGGCATATTTCAATACTCTAATATGTGTGGCTTTAGTATTATTTTACATTATCAAAACATTTGAAGATGGTTGTAATGGTGGCCTCCCCATCTGATTTCACACATCTAAAGTGAGTACATTTACTTATGCACCTATATCAATTAGTATGTTACTTAACATCCATCCATCAACAACTACATTCAAAGTGATCTCTTTATCATATTCAAGACTATGAGGAGGTAAGTTTGCATGCAATATCTATCTCTCATGCTCAACTCCAGCATGCGGTACCTTCTCCCTTAACCATTCCCCTAATAAAGGAATGATGTTTTCTTGGTGCAACATCTTACAAACCTCCTTTAAGTCATCAACATCTTTATGAGGAAGCTCAACTACGTTTTCTTGCTCTAGCTTCCATGACTGATCTTTCAAGCATTATATCTCACCCTGTAAGTTTCTAATGACCTCTATAGTTTCTGATAGACTTCCTTCGATGGGAAGGATTTGGATACTTTGCATGCAATACCTCTTGTTTTGTAATAACATGTTTGTGCTTTGATTCTAAGTGAGTGTGCAGCCTCGGTGTGTGTGTAGTTACTAACATAGGTATCATCTAAAGCTCAAGTGCTAACTTTGGCATCCATTGATCTTCTACAAAGTGCACTATACTCTAACCATTCCTACGCCCTTATATTATTTATGCCACTTTCTCATATTCTTATATAAATATGGGCACTCTTCGAACTTGTGTTTCTTTCCACACCAGAGTAAATAATTTTCTGATGGAATTTGTGCCTATAATGTTAAGGGGAGCCACATGTGAAATAAGTCCCTCATGGGAATTCACCTCTTCCACCGCCGTGATCTCAGCCTCTGAATCCTCCACTGTAACCTCTACCTTTACCACCTCCATCAGAGAAAACTTTATTTTGATTATGATTATGATGTTCACCTTGTTCCTAAGAATTGTTTGCAACACTGGTTTGATGTACACAAATCTCAATGGCATCATGAATCTAATCAGTCAATCTGTAATTATCTATATCATGAGTTGTAGACTTACAAATATTACAATAACAAGACACATTCTTCCTAATTGTGCACTACAACAGGGGGAACCTACTTGAATCATGATCCAAATGTCAGATCTCACAATCCAGTATTATGGAACGCACCCATTTATGAGGGAAACTATCCTTAATATGTCCTTCTACCCTGCAATCCATACACTAAATTCCACTGGGCATCTCATGGGTTTAATTAGCTAATAGTTTCTCCAACTATTTTGTCGTAGACACAATTTGCGCTTCCAAAAATGGGCTAACTCTAGTGTCTATGCTTCTAACTCGCCTCAACTCACGAGTTACATCCAAATTACATAGATCTGTAAATGTATTATGAGAAAGAGCCCTTCTAAAAGGTGTGATCAAACCACCAAAAACCACTGTGCATGCTAGATAGGGTGAATATTATAAGACAATTTTAATAGAAAAGTTTTAAAATGTGCATCATAATCCCTTACGCTCTCAACCATGCCCTACTTAATGTCCTTCAATACATGATGCTCTTTTGTTCAAACTTAGGTATATGGAACTCTACTAAGAAAGCATCATGTGATGCATTTTAGTCTATACAAGTCTGGTTAGGATCATACTTCCTATACCAGCTATGCATGCGACCTTGCAAAGAAGAAGTAACATGAATTACCTTACACTCAAGATCCATGATTCCCTTAGCACACCATAGTATTTCACACATGTGTACATGCTCAATGAAATCTTCAATTCCTTTGTACTTAGCAGGAAAAGATACATCTCATAATAAACTTGATGGGTTGGTGTAGACCGTGCCCACCAGATCTAGAACCTATATTACCTCCATTATTCCCTCCACCTCTAGAACCACCAGATCCACTAGATCCTAAACCACCTGATCCTCCCGATCCTCCTCCTATAACAAACACCACACTTGAGGATGTGTTTCCTTTTGTCCCAACTATTATACTAAATTAAACGCACACGATCTGCTGTAAAGTTGTGCTAATTTTATACATATTACCATGTTTTTCTTGCCCAAGATCTGTGTAGATGATGTACTAGAGACTATTCCTCCAACTGGACTGCAAACAACAACGATGATTTCGTACCACCATAGATGAATGTTATATTTGATTAACTCTTGTACTCAATGAAAAGTGAAATATACCTATTACTACTCTAGCACCAATACTATCTTGCTTATCAATAACTGTTTCAGGAACTGGAGCACTAAGAAAAAGGGATAGGTTGCCAGGTGGGATCAGATGTGTGCCCTTGACTCTTAAACATTATTCATCGACACACTCTCATCAGAAGAAAAAGGGGATTCTCTACCATTCTTTCCTAAATTGGGAGTACCGTCCGCTCAGTTCCATGTCCTTTGCATGAACCTCAAATCCTTTATGCATTGTCTATCTCCACAACTCCATAGACTCCTCAACACCATGCTTCTTCACCAATTCCCTCTCCCGCACTTCATTATACTTAAGCCTCATTTCCTCTCTCTACCTTTACGCCACTAGTCAGCCATGTTTCACCACATCTACTCTTTCCCCCCATGCACGGTGGGATTTATTTGGCCATAGGTCACTCTTCCAAATCTAGAGTTATAATCAAGATCTTAATTGCTAAAGGGATATCACACAAATAATATCCTCTGGGTTCACACAAGAACTAAAACTCAACAACCTCTAGATACGAATAAGTTGAAACAACATAGTCAAAAGTGTAACTATGTAAAACACCACTCCACCAGTGATCTACAACATGTGTCCATGTAGAATCAACATCATGTAGAGTCTGGTAATCTTCCTGAGTCCATATAATTGTTCTATACCTCCAATTTCTCTTCAATACATATGCTACCAACCACATGAATAACTCTATAGGGAAATAATAAAATAAATTTTCATAGAGTTCATGATACAGATGTTATCTAACCCATGCAGAGCATCAAAATCTGGTCTAGTGTTATATCTGTGAGAAAAATATTCCTCTAAATTATCTACCCAACTCTCAATACTAGACAAAGTTAACCAATACATCTTCATCATGCAACATCCTTGCAATAACTTGAAAATAGGTCCCAAAAATAAAACCCAAATGTAGTCTTTTATTTTACTAAGAACAACCCAAGGTGCACTAAAGCACATGCCTTAGATAGATACGAGTGCTCACTTGAAGCTCGCAGTGTCCTAGGTCCCTATTTTATGGAAATTTTATCAAGGATTTAACATGAAAAGACATATAATATAGATCCATAATATCCATGCAAAGATAAACCAAAACTAGATCTAGATCACAACCATATGCAATAATGTGCTAAAGAAGAATCAAGATTAGGTTTATCATGAAAGATCTAGTTATAGATAAGTCAATAACCAAGATCCATCCACAAAGATCCATTGTATTAATCATTGTAAAACATAGAAGCTGAATACATACATAAGAATATCACCATAAGTCATGCACACTCATAAACCAACAACATAACTCTACTACAAAGCGGAACTACCCAAACCATGTAAATCAATATATATATATATAGGGGTGGGGACTTTCCCTTCACCACCTAAGCATCCTCAAAATAGGTTACATGCTAAGAATAGCCATGCACCACTTACAAAGATAACAAGGAGCATGCAAGCTCTTCTAATAATAGATCTCCTATAGATAACTTCAGTTCCAATCCTATTTTTAGCCCAAAACTCTGCATGTTGTTTGACCTTCTACTCATCCCAAAATAGCCTTGCGTAGCCTCCAAGTATTCAAGCATGCTCCGTACTCCAACCTATTCTTATCGACAACATGAAAAATGGTTAATTCTTGACCTCATACCTTCCTTAGTGTGCCCTTCTTCTACTAAACTTCCGCGTGCACCTATGCACTCCCTTTCCATGCACCCCATCCTTATGCACCTCCAATACTTAGCGTAATTTATCAACCAAACACCATTTCTTATTTTTATTCATTTAATGAAACTTGTGACCAAGGTTTTATTGCTCACCAAACCCCTACACGACAACTTTTTGGCCTACCTTAAGTTCCCTTTGTGATTCTCGAGCCATGTGAACCCTAGTTATTCAATCTCCATCCTTCGCAAACCCTAACTTCATATTCTATTGTTTTAGTTTTCTTGTTTAATTCAAAATAATGATGTTAGCTACTAAATAAATCTAAAAAACTCCTAAAATGGAGGGTTTAAGGTACCTCAAGTGTGTGATGTGGATGAATGGGCGTAAAATGATTGATCCTCCATGTAACTTGATAAACCCGCAAAACTAGAATAAAAATTGATTAGAAGGTATATGCGAGGGCTGCCCGAAAAATTCGTCTCAAGAAGTGTTACCTTCCTTTCATAGATGTCAACCCCATTTGATAAGAAAACGTGAATTAAAGGATATATAAGGAGATAACATGCAGAAATAGAAGCACTCATCTTGAATTTGAAAGTAACTAAGATTAATCTAAACACTAATATGATCTAAATGAAATAATATTTGATTGGTTCGATGTTGACCTAGAATATGCATAGGAAGGTCAATGACAACATGTGTGAGGAGATATGGACAAAAAGTGAATATGTAGACTTGCACGAGGATCTGGATGTAAACCGAATGTAATAGAAGCTGTAGATGTTAGGGATGATCTGCGAAGCATTTTCGGGACAGAAAGGTAGATAAAATGGCGAAAGAAGTGATAAAGAAGGATTAACTGAAAAATAGAACCCTTTTTAATGGAAACTAAGGTAGGGCATTGGTGATTGTATCGGGATAGAATAAGGCCAAGAGTAGATAGATTAAGAAAGTAACCTACAAGAAAAATTTCTAAAGAACGGAGTTGGTAATGGTTTGTGAGTGTCGTTGGACTGTAAAAGGTTAGATCCAACAAGATAATGATAGAAATAACATAAGATAACACAATAAATCATTGTAAACCTCCTAAAGTCAAGTGGTTTATCAAAACAAGCTTCGAGCAATATAAGAAGGTTGGTAAGACGCTCTATTTTGAAGATGGATTAGTAGAATGTAATAAAATCAAATGTTTCTCACATATGTGTGTTTATGTGTCTATTTTAGAAAGGGAAGATCTTAGTCTTATAGGTTCAATGGTGATGGGTTGGGTTGCTATCGACTACGGGGAAAATTTTCCCAATGGGATTGGTTTTGTGTTTTAATTGAGAATCGGGTTTTTACAGATGGGAAAAGTGCTTTAAAGCTTGTAGGCGGGAGGAGGTTTCTTAGGGATGTGTCATGGGTAGTTAAGGGATAAAGATAGGTAGGATAAAATCTAGGAAAAACATAGGATTTATATTTAGGATAAAATCATCCAAAAGGGAAATTTCATTAGGGTATAATGGATATTAATTAATTAATCAATGAAAATTAATCAATTAATGTTTATTGATAAAGATTAAAGGTGATGGGATAATAAGTGGGAATTTAAATTAATATTAAAGGGATGAATTAAATAAAAGGGGTCAAGTTAGGACCATGGTGAAATATGTTCAAGCGGGTAGACAAGGGTAGAGATACCGAATTTAGGTGTCTACATTTTCCCCTTTTGTGTAATGGTTTTGCGCTATTGCAAGCCATGAGACAAAAATGAGAATAGATAAATAGGAGGACGAGGATAACAAAGTATTGATGATGAGCTCCCCCTCAAATGGGGATCGATAACACTAAGGGGAATTGATGAAGCATTTGAAAAAGGTAGATCATGAAGGGAGGGTGGGTGAAGAAAATTGGGTAAAAGGATAAATTAAGACAAGATACCCTAAGCAAAAAGGATCTTAATAACAATAAAAACTATGGCAATGACTTTGATATCATGTGGGTAGGGGACACATGTTATTCTCAATGGAGATGGTGGTAATTCTTTGCATGCCAGTGAGTGGGTGAAAATCACTGTGAAATGGAGAGAATCCAATAGGAAAGCTTTTGAATGGATGTGAGCCAAAATTACCAATGGGTCATAGGAAAAAATCCACCTAAATGTGAAAATTATACAAAATCCTTCATACATGAGGAATCAATTGAAAAGTGTGCATCCACAAAGGATGAGGATGAGAATAATGGTGCCATAGTAAATCACACGAAAATGGCCGGAAGACAAAATGAAAAAATGGTGGTGAAATAATATGTCTCGAGGGGAAGTAAGTATGGCCACAAAGGAAAATAGGGACATAGATGGTGAAATAAAATTCCCGAGTGGGAATAAATATGGTCACAAGGGTGGAATTCATGCATAAATTGGATGAAATTACCAAAATAAAAATGCCTAAAAGGGGAATTAGGTATGGCCATAAAGGTGGACTTTAAGAGTAGAAATGGATAGAATGAATGTTAAATTAAATTCCTCGAGGCAAAATAGAAATATGGCCTTAAACATGGACTTTGAAATGATAAGGGGATGATTCGAATTAGTGAAATAAAATTCCCTAAAGGGAGAATATAGACAACCACAAAAGTGTACTTTGAGAGAGTATGCCAGAGAGGCCACGAGAAGGGGAAGGGGAAGCCAAAACAAAGGCTACCAAGGTAGGTTGACAGAGACTAAGGCCAATCAAAGAAAAACCCAAGGGGTCGATGGTGACTAGGTGTAGACGGCTATATAATCCTGAAATTCATCCTACAATGTTCATTTTCACACACACAATTAATGATAGAAATCGAGTGATTAAAGAGAATATTAATAAATGAAGGCCACAGAGCAACAAGGAAATTCTAGAAGGCATAGAGGATGGTGAGTAACAAAACTCACGCTTCTTTTTAGCTTAATTTAATGTTTTATTTATTTTTTTGCACTTTTTTTAATAAAAAGTGGATGATGTCGAGGGTGGTTAGTGGTGGCCCAAACAGTGGATGTTTACTAGGCCCTTAGGAATGTTGATCATCCCATACACACATCGACCCAACCTAGGTTACTATCAACTAGGTTTAGATTATATTATTAGATGATTAAAATGGATTTTGGATGAATATTTAATGAATTTTGAATGGATTTAGATTGGGTATCTGATGTATGTATGTTTTATTGGTGATTGCAGGCTAGGGAGATGTTGTATTTGAGAGACTGAGTGTCGGCTCTATATGAGAAGATCCAGGATATGTGATGATTCCAAGTGGGATCATCTCGTCCGTAGTGGGATTAGGTGGTTTTAAGCATTATCATAGGATCCCATGAGATGTGGGATTGATGATTCTATTGGTAGAGAGGTGGGATTAACAAATTTATTTTTGGTGTTACCCAATGTCTAAAAATAAAGTGTTTCACATTCTGGGGGAAGAGAAGAATAAATCCAATGTGGAAACTTTTGAGCTTCAACGTCTAATTTTTGAGTGAGAAGCATAACACTAGAGGACAGGGTATAAGAGGATGGAGGAAAATCAACGTCCTCTCATCATTCATCAACGATGAGGCCACACACTATGGTTTGGTGACATGTGTGTTTGCAGTGTGATTTCATTTTTTCCAACTATGTTTTTTGAGTTGCTATTTTTCAAAGTTCTTGTTGTTCCTATGAGAAGTTGAGCTTGTTTTCCTATGTCATCTCCTGAGGAAAGATATGATGAGAGATGAAGTAGTATTGCACATCATGATATGGTTTGGGGTAAACCATTTGAAAACCTATTTTGTCTCAATTTTGGTGTTGATTGAAAACCATATATCTGTCTTGATTTATGGTTATCCAATAGAAAACCATCTTTGTCTTGGTTTGTGATCAACCAATAGAAAATCACATAGTCACGAAAGTAGGTGCAAGTACTTAATTGATGTTTTCCCCATGTTCTCACTAAGGGGGATGTTAGGAAATTAATATTTCTTTGCTCTCATTTCATATGGTTGATATATTTGTAGAGTATGTTCTTCCCATGAATATTATTCTTGGGATATTTGTTATAACACCTCCCTAAATAATCGGAGGTTGTTTGGCTATTTTTTTCTTATATAATAGCCATGTATTGTGATGGTGAGATAATAGAAAACATATTATTATTTAATCTTTTAAATGTGGTGTAAAAGAGTCCTTGAAGGTTATAGGATTACGTGAAGATTTGGATCGGATGCGGGTAGAGAGAGATACAGATCTACGGAGAGGGATTTAATTACATAGGAAAGGGACTGGTACCTCCAATAGAGGGAGGCTTATACTGTCCATTTTGGATATCTTGCTACTATTATGGCTATCGAGACTGTGGGTAGTGGACAGGAAACACCGCAGGAGGAGGAGATATGACACCTCTGGTATGATCTTGATAGATAGATACAAAGGCTAAGTATTATGAGGAGATAATAATTAATAATATTCCAAAGACACTACATTATTTGGAGCATCTATAGAGGTGAGTGGTAGCTAGAGTTGGGTCATTTGGGAGCACATCGAGCATGGCTTACCTGACCCAAGGAGAGGGCCTAGGTGATGGAAATGAGGCCAATAGGCAGACATAGGGACCTACCTTGTAGGGGTAATATTTGAAACTTTTGGATGTATAATTTACTATTTTTATTGATATATCTACTTTGAGAGAGGACCCTTAGAAGTCTATGATGTATTGATATACTTCTTTTTGATGATATATATATATATGATTTTGATTCACTTTATACTCGATTATGTGTGTATTATATGATGTGGTGATGATTTTTTTGTATGTTGTTTTAGACTTGATGATGTTGCATGATGTTTGAAAATATGTGATGATGTTGTTATGATGATATGGTTTAGATTAGATGTGATGATGATGTTTGATGTTTTCTTTAATTTATATTTGATGATGATGTTGGAAGAAATGTATGATTAGATGATTGGTTTGTAATGTACGATAGATGATACACATAGATGATGGTATGTAAATTGTGATAGTAATATATTTTTCATTAATTATGATAAATGTATATGTGTGGATAGTATGTGATGTTATGAAAAAGGGTAATTTGAAAATAGTTGTGATGAGTGATGATTAAAAAGATAATAGGTAAGAATAAGTAAGTAGATGTGAAATATGTGGCTGCTACAAGTGTTGTGGGTAAAGAAGGATGTGCTTTTAATAATACATACATACATATATATATATATATATATATATATATATATATATATATATATATAATAGTAGTGTTGTCATGCAAATGTGTAATAAGGAAATTTTCAATTTCCAAGCATGAAAATTATACCCCTGTGCCAAAGTTTTCATGTTTTACCCTTCCGAGGCACCCCAAGTCTACCCAAATCAATTCGATGACCTCCCAATTGATGTTAACATAGTCCCCTAAGTGAATTATGAAATTCAATTCAACCCCTAGGTGATTTTAGGAGTTCTTGAAAAATGCTATCTCTGGGCAGTGTTGGGAAGGGCTATCACTAGCCTTCCTAGGATCAAGCAACCCCCGAAGTGGAATGAAGGAGAAAAATACAACATGGAGGTTAATTGAATGCCTAGAAACATAATGGAAGTGAGTTTGGAATATTCAAGGAATATTTGGAGAGTTTGGAGCATTTCAATAAAAAAATAGGGTTCACTGTGCCTCAGCAGGAGTGCACATGTCAAAATAGTTGTTGAGCCTTGAAGGTGATTCTAAGAGCTCCAGATGGAGTTATGAATTAAAAAAACATCATCAGAAAAGGTATACAATATGGTGAAATTATATTTTTGACAAAAATTGGCGCTTGATGGGTCTACAAGTAGGTTTTCTCATGCATAAGTAGAGTACCGAATAAAAAATCTGATTTTTCAGCGATCAAATGGAGGAGTCAAGACCTGATACCCCCACCATAAAATTTATAATGCTATTTCCAGCCAATTTCATATAAAATTTTATCAAAACAGTCCATCAAGAGCTCAAGTTATCATCATTTCAAGTTGTCCTCTTGGAGCAAGTTCGGGAGTTAGTCAAATTTTGGGAGGACACATGTCAGCTCCAGGATCTGGTGGGATTTTGTATCCCTTAAATCCATCAAGGTCAGGGAAATCAGACATGGAAAAAATCTCCTAGCCCCCATAATCCCTACGGACCCTCATGCAACCTCCAGGACCATCAGTTCAGCCCCCAGGTCCTTGCGGGAGCTCAAAGCCTTCACTATCAGATTTCCGCCACGTGTCATCACCTTGCTCACCATGGAATTTTATGTCCCTCATGTCTCTTTGAGGTGAGGGACATAAAACATGGGAAAATTCACCCAGCCCCTAAGGAGACTCCTGGTCACTCATGTGACATCTTTAAGTGTGAATTTCGGCCCCAAGTGCTTCTTGCAAACCTTCATTCCCAACTGTTAGATCGGTAACACGTGTCATCACATTTCTCATCATGGAATTTGATGTCCATCATGTCCCTTTGAGGTGAGGGACATCAAGGTTGGAAAAAATTTCCTCACCCTTGCTATGCATTTTTTGAATAATTTAAATCTTACACTTAGTCGTTATTTCCCCCATTTCTTCTCCACAGTTCACCCTGCCATTACTCTATAACTTATCCACCATTATTTTCTCACACCTAGTATACCATTGATGCTATGAAATAAATCTACCATAACAAACAAACACTCAAATACATGAAAATACACACGTCTCGGGGAAGGATTGATCAAAAGTGTTGAAGAAATGAAGAATGAGGAGAAAATGAAGATTTTTGCCAGATAACCACGAAGTCACCCAATCAAAAAAATCTTCATATCTTGCAAGATACAATTCAGATTGAGGTGCCATATTTTTCAAACTTCCACATTTTTCAAGATGATCAAGATGTAATAAATGGGAGGTCAAATGGTGCCCTGAATCATTCGTTCCAACAAAAATCCCATTTCATGCCCTAGCTCACGTTTGTTGGATTTCCCAACAATCTGATAGTGGATCGAGCTAAAAACTTTCCCACAAACTCCAAATTAAAAATGTATTACAGTGGTGTTGAATTCGTCATGATTAGAGATAAAAACATGACTTTGCAATTTTCAAGCTCCATTAATGGATGCCATGGCAGCTCCGTGCTCGAATCCACTACTAGGTGAAAATTTAAAATTTTATTTCCAAGAATTACGGTGAGAAAAACCATGTGAAATTTGGATTATTTGACTATGATGACAAGCCGAGTCCAAAAACAAATGTTCCATTGCAAACCGAGCACCGAAATCCACTTTCCAAAAATAGTAAGCTTTCCTACACATGCTTGCTATCTTCGGTAAGTCTTCATCAAAAGTGACTACAACAGTTGTGGTGAAGGCAATGTGCACCAAAGGTCACCAAGAAGTCGAATGAGTGTTTAGAGCATAAAATAGTGAAAATGACCACTTACTAAAAATAGTAAGCTCTCTATATGGGTGCTTACTAAAAATAGTAAGTCCCAAGAAGTGGCCGAGGTGAAGGTAGTGTGCACAAGATTGAATGAAGAATTTCATCACATCAAGATGGTCAAGAAGAAGCAAGAATCACCTCTTACTATAAATAGTAATTCTCCCATGTGGGTACTCGTTATTAATGGTAAGTCATACTCAAGGGGCAGTTTTGGAACAATGGGACATAGAGGGATGATCATTCAGGTCAACACCATCATTCAGGATCATCCATGGGCATTTCTCATAGGGAATTCAAGACTCATCTCATAGAATTCAACAGTGTTTCCGAAACTCACTTCATGGCTCGAGTTGCAAGAGTATCTTGTGTGGGGTGGAAGTTGTGGTCATCGGTAGAACCATTCAGTAGTTTTTTTAAACACTCATTCCAAAGCATTTGTGAGCCAATTTGAAGGAGTTTCACATGAGTTTGAAGATTTAGAGTTTCATCACATTGGAGCTTTCCATCAATGAGGATCATCAAAATTCATCAAGGGAAACATCTTCTCTTCTTCTTCTCTCTCTTTCATACCCCCAACTTTCTCTCTCTTCTCAATGTTCTAATTTTATGTTGGGGTTGCACTTTTTCATGTCTTAATGTTCCTAATGTAATAAGTCACCTTTATGTTATAAAAAGGGACTTAAAAGTTTCCTAGGAAGTTGAAAAGTTTTAAGTTGTGCAAGGACATATGAAAAGGCATTAGGGGGTAGATGATGAGTCACCTCTCATTCTATAAATTGTAAATCCATTCCCATTTCAAGGGGTTGGTGATTGATTTTTATACTCAAGAGTGTATTAAGAGAACAAAGGAGATATAAAATTCTTCCATTCCCCCATTCTCAAATTTCCTCCATTTCTCCACTATGTACAACTTTTGTTTGAGAAATTAATACAAGAAGGAGTTTCTAGCTTTCTTTGACTAAGGGATTCCTTGATACTTGGTGATCATGAATTCTATTTGGTCTTATTGCTACTTGTAGAGTTGTTTCCTCTTAATTTTAGTGCATGTGATGAAACTTATAACTAGTGTGTGCAGGAATCTGATTTTCTACCTGTAACATTAGTTATCCTATATCTTTTCTCACTCCCTTTTTTTCTCTTTAGAAAAAGTCTTCCCTAGAAAGATATTTCTAGATTTTTCCGCAAGGTCGTGGAGTGCCCCTAGTTGATGCTCGACCATAATTCCACCTAGATAAAAATCACTTCCACTCATGCATGCATATATGGCAATTGTACCAGTTAAGTAGAGGGACTTAGACACCCCAGTGTTGGCAAGAAACCCACAAATTTTTCCCCGAAATTTTTCTCTCCAACAAGTAGATATATGTGTATTAAAGGAGGGATAAAAGATAGATTTGAAAATAAGGTTTAGGATAGAACACAACTTAACAATGGAGACCCATGGGTATGAACAATACTACACCATATCAAGGAATATGTGAGAAAAACATGCCTCGATTGCATTGGAGGTAAATAAGAGGGGGATCCAAGTAGCGCAAGGCACATGCGACCAAAACATGATGTTAGCATATAACCAATGATAGTTAGTTATACCAAAGATCATGAGAATAGTAACAAGGATGGAATGAAGTTATAAACCTAGCATCAAGTTGTCAACATTACAAAGGGATTTGTGATGCAACTTGTAGACAAGAAGAGGGTTCTCTGTGAGTGGTGTTCCCTAAATATATGCCCCAGCTCTAGGAAGGGGAAAGAGTAATCTAATCAATGTAAGAAGTTTTCTAGAAGAAATTTGATTAATATGGGAAGCTTTCTTAGGATGATGATAAAATGGAAGGTTGATCAATACGGGAATCCTTCAATGCCATAATAAAGAGTATCCATCCTTCGAGGGTATGATCTAATTTATACATATATTATATAGATGGAAAGAATTATATACATGATAGTCATACTTTGAGGGATCAATCTATTTATTTGATTAATTTGTTTTTTTCTCTTTTTTATACGAGCAGCTTTTTCTTCAAGGGAGAAATCTATTTTTGATTGCATTTTTTTATAAGAGCATCCAAAATTTTTGATTTTAACAAGGGGAAAATTTGAGGATAGCTAAGTATACCACTTAGGGGGATAATTAATGTACAAGAGACACATGTGAACCCTTTTCATGGTTTTAAGAGGTAAATAATGGGGTGATGAATGTAATGGTCATGGAGTTCTCCCCAAGAAGGGAGAACCTATCCATAAGGAAAATGATATGGGCAGAGCTGTGGTGCCCATATTTAAGTTCATGCGAGATGAAACCGACGGTAGACCACATAGTTACAAATCATTACAATGATAGATGGAAGAGGATAATTATGGAAGGATGATCTAAAGATATGACTAAGATCTCACCTTTGGTAATGTGCTAACAATAGAATAGTCACAAGTGAAAAGTGTTAAGAGGTTCCAATTCCAGTTTACCATCAAGGAGGCCAAACGATATGTTTAATAATGTATGGTCCAATCCAGTTGGGGGTAAAATTTCCACATTAGCTCCTTTCTAGAGTAATGACATTTTGATTTTATTTGAGGACAAGGTCATTGACATTAAATGTGCACACTTTGAGGTGTTTATTGTAAGCATTCTTGATATGTTATTGATAAACATGATGGTTTTTAATAGCGAGGAGGTAGCATTCATCTAACAATTTAATTTGTGCTAGATGCTCTTGGAGATAATATTCATCAGAGATGAAGTCACGAAGAGACACGCGCAAGGATAAAATTTAAAATTTGAGAGGGAAGATGGCTTTAGAGCCATACATGAGAGAAAAGGAGTAACTCCCATGGAATTTTGGATACTAGTCGATAAGCCCAAAAAGAAAAAGGGAGATGAAGAAGATTTGGCCACGATGAATTTAGGGTTTAGGTTGGTTAAGATAAGTTGTATGAAGATCATAAAATATATATAAGTACAAAATTAATGGTCACTAAAGTGGTCTTAGGGTGAGATTATATGGCCACAATGGTGGACTTTAGATAAATCCATGGTGCTCCCAAGGACAACACAGATATGGCCAAAAATATGGTTCAAGAAGAAGAAGATGATGGATATTGGATTAGATGAGCTAGATAAGACAAGAAAATGTCAAGAGAGCCATGGGGATAGGATGTATATATGAGGAAGAATATGTGAAAGGAACAACGATAAGGGTGAGGGGTTCTCCCCAATGAAAGAGAAGTGGATGATCCGTGGATGTTGGAAGAAATGAAATGGGGTCTCTAGAAGGGATGCTAGTGATAGATGGTCGGGGATCATAGGGGTGTTGTAGCAAGGAAAATAATATTGATGAATAAGGGAGGTACCTCTCTAGGAGGAATAGTATGCAAAGGAGTGGTAAGAATGGGGGATGTGGATGAAGGAGAGGACCTAGTGACTCCTATGGATGGGGAGGTAGAGATGTCATTTGGCGGGTCGTAGGTGAGATGGTAGATGGAGAAGGACTATCCTTGAGGAGTTCATCTCTCTCAATAAGATTATGGATAACAGTGTGAAGGGTCCTATAATGTTTAGTGTCATGACCTAGGGTGTGATGATAGGCACAAATGTGGTGGGGATCAAACCATGATGGCTTCAGACTATTCGGGTCAAATTCCTTAATAGGAGGGAACATGATGGTGGATATTTAGAATAAACATCAAATGAATTCCACATAGGATTTGATGGATGGATCAGATAGGTCTTATGAGATGATGTGGATGTCATGCATGAGGTTGAATTTTTTGAGGTCTTGGTGATTTGGCTTCAATTTTGATGATGATTGAAGAAGAAGGGTTAGATGGTTTTTTCTTAGATTGGTTTATAGGTGGAAATTTTTTTGATGACGGAGTTGGTCCTAGGAGGGATTCAGACTATTTGGATTTGGATTGGTTGATTGATTATGATGAAGGAGGTGGTCCTAGGATGGATGGATGGGGACCCAAAATAGATGAGGCATGTTTATTCTTTGTTGGAGGAATGCGTATATTTCTTTGGGGAAAAAAGGGATCATTGTGGAAGGGTGTCAAGGTTCTTGGATTTGTATTGCTGAGGAGTACCCTTGGCATGAATGACAATGATTTCAACCAGAGATCTGAATATTGTGTTGTGGCCAAAGGAGGAAGTAATTTTTTCATGATTTTGTCTAAGGAAGGAAAGGATTGGTCTGATATAAAAGGGTCTAATTATGTAGATGAGAGGGGAGGGTCACCTATAGTTTCTATAAGTTGAAGTGCTCTCCAATATTCTTTAAACAATGAAAGTGATGTGGAAGAAGAGGGAGATGATGAATATGTGGTAGGTGTGGCTAGAAGTGCGAAAAGAGGAACCAACAATGATTATAAGGAGGGTATTATGGTGAAGGTGGAATAGATGTAGGTAATATGGTAGAATCTAATGAATTTTATGGGGTATATGTGGGTGTGGAATCAAATATGGGTGTAGGTGTGGAGATAGGAAAATAAAGGGGTGTTTGGATGAGAAGGTTTATGTGAGAGGGAGGTGATGTAGGAATGAGGGGTTTTGTGGAAGAAGTATGAATGCCCTTTGTGTTTGTATTTGGTGTTTCAATAGCCATTATAGATGTGTTTGTTGATTGAGAAGGTGTGATTGATGTGAAAGTAGATATAGATGCATGAATGGTAGATGCTAAAGAATTAGGTGTGGAAGAGTAGGGTAATGTGGGCATGGGTAAAGAAAAATCTGATAATGATTTCAAGGTATATATGGGTGGATTCGTTGATGTGGTAGATATAAGTGTAGTGATGGGTGTGTTTGGAATGGATGTGGACAATGTGATAGCTAGGGTAAGTTGGGGTAAGACAAGTGTGGATGAATGGGCAGGCATAGTCAATTCCAATATGGATGTGGAAAGGTTAGGACTGGATGTAGATGTGAGAGAGGAAGTAGAAGTTAAGGTGGTTAGTAGGGAACTTGTGGATATGGTTGATTTGGGGATAACTCTTAAAGGAATCATAGGCACAATATCTAAGATGGGATATGATGACATAGATATGGGGGTGGTGTTTGGTGTATGGTATTGATTTAAAATAGGTTAAATTTGTATGATGTGGCTGGTGAAGACAAATTTTATAGTGGTGGGTTAGGAAAGGGTTTTATGAAGATATCGAGTGGTGAATATTGGATAAGTTGGGGGATGCATGATGTGGGGAAGTAGGAACATAATAGGATGATTGGGATTGGATGGGTAGATCTGATACATGAGGAGATAGAATGTCAATGGGTTGGATAGGTATGGTGATGTCGGATGAAGCAGGGATGGTAAAAGGTGATGGGGTGAAATATGATCTACTTGTTGATGTGATTGAGATATGGTGGATCTATGGAGTAAGAATTCATGGATGGGGCTAGAAGAAGGCCTAGAAGCAAATCGAGGGTTTGGTCATGGTAGATTTTTGTTGAGAACCATTTGAGGTAAATTTTTGTTCCATTTTTAGATCAAACAAGTCAAGAAAACAATTTTTTTATGTTTTTATTTAGAAAGTGTGAAAAGGAAAAGGGGATGAATAACAAATGTGCCTAAGAAAAGGTAATCTATGTTTGGTTTCAAGTTTTTATGGCTAGGGAAGTCTCAGATGTCTTCATATTGGGTGATGAAGTCCCAATCAATTCACTTGGTAGGAAGATGTCTAGATGTGTGATTGATATGTGAGTTTTAGGTTGTGTGTGTTAGGATGTGAAATGTAACCGATTAACCCCTATTTAAGCTATGTGATTAAGAATGATAAAGAAAGAAAGGTCCCTTTTAAGCCAAATCCAAATGTGATCTTTTGATGAGGACACAAAAGAAAAGGGAAATACAATGCAGAAAGGAGAAAATAGAGGAAAATGAGGAACACTTGTAGAACGCTTTTCCTTTTTATCTGAACTTTTAAGATAAGATCAATCCGAGTAGCTGAACCCAACATGAGCAAGAAAAAGTGAAGCCTTGTGCTATAGTGTTAGTAGAAGACAAAAGAAACAAAAAATAGAAAGAAATGCAAAGGATCACCTAAAGGGTGGTCCCACCTGGGCATGCTAAGAATGTTGTAGTAGTTTTCTCATTCGATTCAAATTAATGATGTTAACTACTAAAGAAAGCTAAAAAACTTAGAAAATGGAGGGTTTAAGGTACCTCAAATGTGTGATGTGGATGGACGGCGCAAAATGATTGATCCTCATTGTACCTTGATAAAATTGCAAAACTAGAATAAAATTGAATAGAAGATATATGTGGGGATGCCCAATAAAGCTAGATCCAAGAAGTTTTACCTTCCTTTTGTAGATGTCAACCCCTGTTTGATAAGAAAAAGTGAAGTAAATGATAGATAAGCAGATAACATGCAAAAATATAAATACTATTGAATTTGAAAGTAACTAAGATGAATCTAAATAGTGATAAGATATGAATGAGTATAAATGAAATAATAGTTGACTAGGTCGAAAACAACCTAGACTATGCAAGAGTTGACGGTGACTGTGTGAGGATATCTATATAGTAAAGTGAATATTTGACTCGCAAGGATCTAAATGCAAACCGAATGTAACAAAAGCTTGTAAATGTTGGGGATGACCTACAAAAGAATTTTTGGTACAGAAAGGTAGAGAAAATGGTAGAAACTAGTGATAAAGAAGGATTAACTGACAAAAAAAACCATGGTAGATGAAGACTATAGTAGGATAGAACAAGGCCGACGGTAGATGGATTAAGAAAGCAACATGCAAGCAAAATGGCTGAAAGAATAGACTAGTAATAGATCTTTGAGTGTTGTTGAACTTACAAAAAGGTTAGATCCAACAAGATAATGACATGAATAACATAAGATAACATAAGAAAGTAATGCAAACCTCCCCAAGTCAAGCGGTTGATTAAAACAAGCTTCAGTACTATAAGAAGGTTGTACAGATTTGCTAAGATGCTTTGGTTTGAAGATAGATTCATAGAATGAAAGAAAATCAAGTGTTTATCATGTTTTTGTGTTTGCATGTCTTTTTTTAAAAGAGAATATCTTAGTATTTTAGGGTTGATGGTGATCGGGATAGGTCGCCACCGACTATGGGAAGCTTTCCCCAATGGGGTTGATTTTGTGTTTTAATTGAGATTTAAGGTTTTGAAAGATGGTAAAAGTGCTTTAAAGCTTGTAGGCGGGAGGGGGTTGCTTAGGGATGTGTCATGGGTAGTTAGGGGATAAAGATAGGTAGGATAAAAGCTAGGAAAAATCATAGGGATGTAGATTTAGGATAAAAGCATCCAAAAGGGAAATTCCATTAGGGCATAATGGATATTAATTAATTAATTAATTAAAATTAATCATTTAATGTTTATTAATAAATATTAAAGGTGATGGGATAATAAGTGGACATTTAATTTAATATTAAAGGGATGAATTAAATAAAGGGGGTCAAGCTAGACTATGTTGAAATATGCACATGTGGGCGCATAAGGGTAGAGATATCAAAATTAGGTGTCTACATGTTCCCTAGCTTCTTGCACAAACTTCACACTCAACCTTGCACTTTTCTCTCGAAGGATCTCCACACTAATACCCTTTGCACACTACTCTGGTTTTCTTTTTGGTCGATTTTCCTTGTCACTCTTTCTCACTTGGTTACTCAAATTTCTTGAATGTAAGGTAGAAAATAATACAATTTTCCCCTTTTTTATAAATTTTCTCGTACTTTAAAAACTCAACCAATTTTTTTCTTTTTAACACGCTCTTTTCTACTTGTAAGTTTAAAAGTAATTTTTTCATTTTAAAACACCTTTTTCCTCCTAAGGAACTTTTTACTTTCTTCTATGCCTTTCTTTCATGTGCACAGAAATCATAACCTTTTGACGTGCTTACTACTTCCCAAGATTGTAGACATCCATATGCGTACTTCCTTGAACCATAAACCATCTTCCCCTGTGCCATATTCCAAGTAGTATGTTCAAATACTTCCTTCCTCGCATTATGTTACACCGCTCTTATTTACATAGGTTTCCTCTTGATTAACTCTCACTATGCACCATCCTACCTAGACACTTGTATCACCTTATTTCTCCTTTTCCCGTCCTTAGTTATTATTCACTCCATACCTGCCATTTCACAATTATTGCATGCACCTCTATATTTGTTCCAATTTTCTTTTTGAATAGACATGTGTGATTCCACCCCACACTAAAAGTATATGTAATCATTTATGCATCATCTCAAGACATAGTAATCACCTCCGCATGTGAACACACTTATTACAAGAAAACAACCTAAGGAAAAACAAAACATGAATGGAAATCAAATCTAAGTGGCAATACTACCTTATTAGAAATGCACAAAATTTTATTTATAGTAGGGATTCAATGTACTCCCATTGAAGTAATTAGGTAACATGGTGCCATACAGAGCCTATAATTAACATGTGCCGAATCAAGTATCATGGTTATAAAAAGGGTCCTAACCAATGCACATTCAACTTCCTTGGGTGGCATGCAAACTTGGAGTTATACAGAAGGACCATCTTCCCAAATGTAAAATACTTTCTCTTAATGTGTCTATTATACCAAGTCTTGATTGTACCTTTAGTATTCTCGACTCTAACACGTAATTGCACACCGCTCATCTAATTGCATCAATTTCTCAATGTGTTCTTCCACAACCTTTTCATCTAAAAACCACCACCGTGCACGTAATACATGGGGATGGTAATAAAAATTCTATAGGTAGTACCGCCTCTATGCCAAACACCAACTAAAAAGGTGAAACCTTGATCAATATTTTATATGTGGTCATGTAAGTCTAAAGTACAAATGATACTTTATCATCCCAATCCTTTCTTCCAACATCACAAATATTCATCAAAAAATTTCCCAAGATCTTGTTGAAAGCTTCTACAGTACCATTAGTTTGAGGGTGATAAGGGGAGGTTTTATGGTTTTTGACCATAAACTCTACTAGTAAAATTTTGATTGTCTTATTCAAAAATGAGTTCTTCTATCACCTGGTCAATCTTAAAGGTCACCTATACCTGCGATAATATTCTCCCAAAGGAACCTTGTTATTGTGGTTTTCATACAATCCTTAATAGGCACAACCTCCACCCACCTTACCTGAATAGTCAAGTACATGTGATGATGTAGCACACACCCGCCCCTATGCATGGGTGGTGCAATAGGCCCTAAAAATCAACATCCCAATTCTTAAAATGTTTTGTGCTTGCTATGGTTCGTAAAGGTATTTCATATCTACTTCTAGGATTATCGACTCTCTGATAGTGATCACATACTTTAATGAAAATCTTAGTATCCTTTTATATTTTCTCCCACCATAATCTAGCTAGAAGGATCTTACACAGAGTCACATCACGTGTACAATGTCCTCATTTAATACCTCCATGAGATTCCTCCATAATTGCTTCACACTCATGTTCTAAATCACACCTGCATAAGACCTCATCGCGGCTCATTTTATACAAATATCCTCTAATGAGATTATATGGTGCAACTTAAATTGCAATTTTTCTTCTCTAATGTTTACATCCCCTCTAGCACAAGTCTAGTGCATAAAAATTTTCCAATATCTTCTAAATATACGGGCACACGATTCAACCTAAACAATTTTGCATCATGCATAGTGTCTTTAATACTCTATGTTTCCTCCCCAGAGTTGATCCTTGATAAGTGATCCGGTCCCAGATTGCTCTTTCCTAGCTTAACTATAATTGTAAAATCAAATTATTGAAACAAGAGTACCTAATGGAAGATGTACCCTTACAAGATAGGTTTGTTGACTAAATACTTTAATTCCATATGACTTATATAAAAGATGAACGGAGTGGCGAGAAAATATTGTTAATTTTTGAAGCATGTAGATCATAGATAATGCCTCGTGCTCTATCGTAGTATAATTCTACAATGCTGGTTTCAAATTCCTACTTGAAAAGCATATGGGAGGATCCACATTACCCTCCCTGTGTTTCACCAAGACTACACTATTATCCATGTGAGAGGAATCAACACATACGTGGAAAGTTTTTTTCCATGAAGGGAAGCACAAGATTGGTGGAGTGGTAAGCTTATCCTTCAATGTTTCAAACACACCCGTTGTTGCACATCACCCAAATAAAACTTCCCTTTAGGTTTAAAAATTATTCCAGGGGGTGCAACAATATTTTCATATCCTTCGATTAATTTTCTATAATAACCGGTATGCCCCAAAAATCCACGTGCCTCACTCTAGTTGGTAGGTTCTTCCAACCCCAAAACTACTGCAATATTGGTGGGATCCACCAACAATCCATCCTTACAAATTATGTGCTGAAGAAAATTTCCAAAGGGTGTATCAAAGATACACTTCTTAACGTTAAGAGAGATGTTTAACTACCTAAATCTCTCAAACATGAGCCTTATATTGTCACGGTTATAACATCCTCATTTTAATACTTTAGAACAAGATAATTTTTTATTTATTTTTATTAGTGTTTTCTAGTTCTAAATACATAATTTAGAACACATAGATCATAACAATCATTCTTATAACAGATAACCATATGCAGCTGTAATGACTCGGTGTACTACCGATCTATTCATTCCATGACTCGGTCAACTACCGATCTATACATCTCGTATCTTAGAGTTTGGTGTTTTCAAATGTAACACTTCATTCTCGTGGTTCTCTTCCCTAATCTGGGATTCTAAGTGCTCTATCCAAGGAACCTATCTGAATAATTGTTACCATTATTCATCGGCATCACGTTCCTTAGACTAGGTGACATAGGACAACACAATCAGCAGCTTGTGATACTTTGGCCAAAGATTTGAAACATACTGTTCATGTTACTTATTCCTTGACGACATACTCATCAATCTGGAATACATCCTTCACCCCACTCCAATGTTATATAGAACATCTTATACTGACTTCTGTCAGTCCCCTTGTCCCAAGTTTTCACTGGATCGGGTTAAAATCATAATTCACGTTATAAGGATGCCCTCAAGACTAGAGATAAGTCGACATACTGGGTCAACCAGTGTTAACCCCGTGTGTCAAGGTACCCAAAGTCTCAAAGGGCTGCCTCATAACATGTCTATGGTCCTAACTAGTCCTCGAAGGGAAATCTTGATCAAGTTTCGGGTGTAAATCTTAACGATCAATGCAGAAGGGTGTTGCCATATGTCACCTGCATTGTTGTATCCTCGAGAAGATCCTAATCTTCTCAAAGGTACAACCCTGCAATTGACATGTGTCAACATCCTACGAAATAGCCTCAGAAAGATGTAGATTCCTCCAAGAACTCACTTCAGTTGAGTTCTATTTGGCTTACAGGCCCTCCTAATTGGGTAGCCTTCCCTAACCCTAGGTCCCACACTTTTTGAGTTACCTTTCAAATTTGGTTTAGTTTCGCAGAGAAAAGTTTTTAATAAGATTAAAGATTGTTTCAAGTTGCCGATTGGTTCCTATTAACCTTGTATCCTCATAATAGGACAACAGCCCTAAGTTTTCCCATAAGGAAGATAACTAAACCAGCAAGGGTTCGTAACAATCTCGAAGACTGAAATATATCATACTTATTACCATTAAGACATGGTGATTTATAACCATCAATTACATTGCTTTGAATTAGAACATTAAGAGAGTAATAGAATACTCTTCCAGTTTAGCCACATTTTAGGGCGTAGTTCAACCTCAACGTTCCCTAAAAATGCAGTGGTCTAATTTCCAATTTAACCATATTCATAATATATAAGAATTACTAACCATAAACATGTAGTATTCATCCACATAATTATACAAGGCTTACTTAGGGAATCCATCTAGACCCCATTGCATATAATAGTAAGAATGCACTCTCATTCATACAGACAAAAGAAGATCATTTCCACAAATAAGAACACAGACCACATAAGTAATAAGTCCCCATTTCATTTATTCCCAAACCTATTCAATTACAACCTATGCACTTTGGCATATTTTAATACAATAGTCATCAGCAAAAGAGTAACTTTCTTCTATAGTACAATTAGAAAAATCATGTCAGAATTCTTCATAAGAACCAGATTAAACAGTCTGTGCATCATTTCAGATCGCCTTGCCTTTACCACTTAAGATGACCATCTGCAAAAATTGCTAGCACGGGTCAGTTCAGTGAACTGAGCATGATAAGCACTAATTCTTAAAACAATTACATTCCACCAATTGTTTTCATTAAACAATCCTATTTAAATGACATCAATTTCATCAAATCCATAATCATGAATCACGCTAGTTTTCTTTCTACCATTATAATATGACTTTATAACATGACTCATATTATAGTTACAATTTCAATTTAAATCTTTTTCGGATGATTCATCTTATACCAGAAAATAAGAAGAAACAATATGAATATTAAGTACCTAGCCATCCGAAAACCAAGAACAAGTGTCAATCATGTTATAATCACTCTAAACAAAAGAATGAAACCTTCTTAAGGTATGCAACCAACAGGTTTGCATAAAAATAATTTAAACAAAGGACATATTACTGCCTCAAGCAAGTTCATCTAGTGGATTTCCTTTAACTCTATCATATCAAATTCATAAACATTGATAAGTAAGCCAAACTTTTACTACAGGTCTACTTTTATACAAGTAGATAATAAACTGAAATTCTAAATCAGGATAATAATCCTACTAATAAAAGAAAGGAGACTTCTAAGTTAAGATTTCACCACTTACCACTCTTCCCACTTAATTTTTAACAGTCTTTTCATCTCATAACCATACTGTAGAGTTCCTTACAGAATTCTATAGAAGAGCTCATTAATTTTTCAAGGGAGAGAGCGTGAAAATACCTTCCTTCTTCGAATTCCTATAACAACTATCTTTCATAACTCAGAGGAAGGAACAAAGAGATTATAACTCTATTTTAATCAAGTTCAGAACTATACTAACTTCCAAGAACCAATATATATATTCTCTAATTCAATCATGGAAAAAGAAGGCAAGTAAAACAACACTTAAGTTCACCAATAGCTCCAATCAGGTAGAGCCGCCTTAAAAGTTTACTATAGATCCCTACGGTCTTACGATTGTACATTAAACAAAGACCAATATTCACTACAAAACGTTATAAACATTCTAAACTCAAACCACAATCCTGATCTAAGTAAACAATCTACATTTCACGCATTACTCGAATCATTTTGGATTAAGAGTTAGGGTAACTGTCCCATTACCATTACTTACCAATGGATCAAACTAATTATTTCCAACCATTACTCTATTAGGTTGTTAAATCGTTCCAAGATATCGAACCAAAATGCATGTACAGAGTTAATAGTTGAATTCTGAATACAGATTTCAAAATCACCTCAGGTAACATCAAACACAGTCCTTTCTTAACCAAATATTAAACATAATTTCCATTCATGCAGATCTAGGATCAACCACAAATTGTTAGGGAAAAGAGTTCCTCCAAGTACGTTTCCTCCCAAACATATCCGTGTTCCTAATATCCATGTAAAAATCACAAAAACAACAATTACACCAAATACTTCCTTAATCACAGAACCTATATCCATAAGAACATTCAGACCCCTTTAAAATAAAGGTATAGGCTTAGAATTCAACAATATTTCCAACTCACGTGACTAAACCAATCGAGTTTTATAGAATAAACTAGCATTCTAACCACAAAATCAACTACTTACTTTCCTGAACATGTCCAGTAATAGTTAGAGTTCATACGGTGAAGCAACAATCAAATAATCCAACCATATTCGAAACAACAGTTAATTACAGTGGCATTTTCAAACATGAAATCATCAAGCACGAAGTCTATCATGGAGCCGTTTTTAATCCAATACCTCAGCCAGATAAAGAAAACATAAAACACTTCCAATAGAAAGTGAAACCCATATTGTATTCACATCATGGAAACAAGAATTAAGAAGCAGGTTTCATCTAGGATCTACATACAACCCAGAATTCCCAAATTAACAAAATAAAAACCAATATATTGCTACTAGCCAAGCCAATGTGCACAAATCATCTGAAAGATTTGTTCTAATGAAAACATTTAAAGGAAAGCAAGATTTTTAATAGTTAGGGCCTATCATGCCTGATAGTGTCGCTAAAAATTTGAAGAAGACCTCTGAATGCGCTCGCACCTTCTCTTCTTCTTCCACGAAAGATTAAACAACAAAATATTGTTACCTCCATGCCTTATAAACTTCCCCTGACAGAGAAGTAAATTTGAAACTCTAAAAATTGCTATGCAACAAAGAGTAGACGGTTGGTTCGAAGAACCAGTGCTCATGCAGAGCGAAAAATGGACTACATGGAAAACAAAACAACTAAGAAAAATTCCACTTGCAATCTACGCTCAAGGCCTAATGCTCATTAATTGCATTTATTTTTATTCTCCCGCCTATTTTCCATTGCCACCAACTACCAAAGTTGGTGAATGCCAAAACAAAATAAACAAACATTCCCATCCTTAGAGATACTGCCACGTAAGACTCACTTAGCAAATTTAACCTCTGCTAAACCTGACAAAGACTCCTGTCCTTCATCCCTATGCATTCTTAAATTCCATGGAAACCACCGCCCATGACTTGCGACCCTCCTTAGGTCCCCCTTCATAGCATTAGTTTAGGATAGGTTAGTGACTTAGGTTAGATCATAGGATATGACATTAGTCTCATTTCCATAGGATATAACATTAGTCACCCTCCATAGTGATAGGTTTAGTTAACCCTTAGGAGTATTAAGCTCATAGTTTAAGGACTAGGTTAGATTAACTAACCTTGCAATATTAGGTTATAGTTTAGGTTAAAACTACTAACCTTACTGATTCTAGTATAGGTCCCCTAAATAGGACTAATCAGTAATAGAGTTCAAATAGGATAAAACATTCCTATATCAGATTCTCGTTTGGCATCAAGTAATTTAAACTTTAGATATAAAACATACACATCTTACCTGGCTTAAGGTCCAAGTCCTTCCTGATGTTATGATAATTGGAACCAGTTTCTAATTAACATGATTAGCTAGAGTTAACCTCCGGAACTGAACACTTAAAGCTCAGTCAGACTTAGTAACTCTCAAAATGTCAATACCATTTTCTCATCCTAAATAAAATTAAAACATCCCTTGGATCAATGCAACTGATCCAAGGTTGAGTCATAAAGGTGGATAAATCCACAATCTTCCAAAAATCAGATTGTACTCAAATGCGAAGAATGAAAGAAACAAAAGAGTCCAAGCATAATCCGGTTCAGTCAAAGATCTGAAGAGAAAAAAAGATATAATCCATATCAAGCATGACTTCCCAAAACCAAAGGAACATGTCCTTATACAGGATAAATCATATATCAACACTTGAATGCTCAGGAAAAAGTAACAATAGTTTAGGGTGTTACATGCTTCCCTCCTAAAAGATTCATCGTCCGATGATTACATCCTTTGATTTATCTTCTGGTCAATCAATTCATTGACTCACTGAACAAATTACTATTTCAAACTTGAATAGTTTCAGAAATCAGTATAATGATACTATTTATTCAACCTGAATAAATGTTTTCCCCAAAATTGGCTTACATAAAGACATATAAAAGATAAATTCATAATAATAAAATTTTTTTATCAGTCAACAGATTCAATTCTATTCAAAAAGAAAGGGAAAAGCAGTTTTCATCTCTTCCAGATTTTCCCAAGTTGCACTTTCTTCGTTAAACTGGTCCCACTGGACCTTACATTGCTATATTTCTCAATTTCTCAAATGCAATTGGCGAGTTTCCAACACTCGAGTGGGTTTAACCACGATTATTCCTGGGTCTTGGACCTACAAGGAATTCCAATTTAAAACATGTGACAAGTTTGAAACGTATTTCTTAAGAAAAGAAATATGGAAAACATCATGCATTCGTGACAAAGTAGGTGGTAATGCTAATCGGTAAGCTACGAGATTGATTACTTTGACAATTTTGAAAGGTCCCACAAAACAAGGTGATAACTTGGTAGCCTTGCCAAAAGTTATAGAACTCTTTCTTGGTTTAACACGAAGAAAAACCTTTTCACCAAGTTCAAATTTTGGTCAACCCGCTTTAAGTCAGCATAACTCTTTTGCCTATTTGCTACTTCCTTCAATCGTTCACGAATCATTTTAACTTACTATTCCATTTCAGTAAGGATTTCAGGCCTAATTAACTCTCTATCCTCAACGCTATCCCAACTAACAGGGGTTCTACACTTTCTTCCATAAAGTTCCTCGAAAGGTGCCATTTTAAGAGAAGAGTGATATGTGTTTTTGTATGCAAATTCAACTAATGGGAGATATTCTTCCCATTTATACTGTTGATCCATGCAATACATTTGTAACATGTCTTCTAACACCTGATTTACTCTCTTAGTTTTTCCATCATTTCCGGATGATACACGGAATCGAAGTTCATTTTAGTTCCAAGAGCTGATTTAAGTGTTTACCAAAATCTTGATGTCATTCTAGGATCCCTATCTGATATTATTAGTTTTGGTACTCCATGTAGCCTGAAAATTTCGTGCACAAATCTTTTAGCTAATACAGGAGAATCATCCTTTAGATTTCCAGTGATAAAATTATCTACCTTCATTAGTTTGTCAACAACTACCAAGATAACATCATGTTTATTTCTCAACATAAGAAGCCCTTGTATAAAGTCCATGCTTATTACTTGCCATTTGTACTATGGTATGCTATGGGGATATAATAAACCAGCAGGCTGCATGTGTTATGCCTTCACCCGCTGACATTCCAGACAATGAGTCACAAAATTAATAACATCCTTTTTCATTCCTTTCCAGAAATATTGTTGTTTTAGATCGGCAAGCATTTTAGTAATACCCGGGTGTCTAGAAAAGGGTGAATTATGAAATTCAGCTAACAATTTCTTTCTCAAATCATTTAGCAAAGGTATGTATACTCTATTTTCATAACGCAAGATTCCTTCATTATCAAAATGAAAACCTTTATACCTTTCATCTTTTGGATCTGCAGCAAGCGCTGCTTTTACTTGCTGAAAGTATATATCAGATTCTAATGCACTTTTCACCTCATCTTTAAACTAAGTTCTTAATGTTATAAGAGTAGAAATGTGCTTCCTACGACTTAGAGCATCTGCTACTCTATTCTCTTTTCCTTTTATGTAACTAATATCAAAATCATATTGAGACAAAAACTCTAACCACCTTCGTTGTCTTGCATTTAGATTAGGCTGAGTGAAAATATATTTCAGCCCAAGATGATCAGTTTTCAACTCAAAAGGTTTCCCAAGTAAATAGTGTCTCCAAACTTGAAGTGCATGAACAATGGCAGCAAGCTCTAAATCATGAGGGGCATAATTCAACTCATGTAACTTAAGTTTTCTACTTTCATATGCTATGACATGATCATTTTGTAACAAAACACCTCCAAGGCCTTCCCCAGAAGCATCTGTTACAACAGTAAAATCTCCATTAGGGTCAGGTACAGCTAAAATAGGTGCTGAAGTCAACTAACTTTTTAGACTTTCAAAAGTAGATTCACACTTATCATCCCAAACAAATTTATTATCCTTTTTCTGCAATGAAGTTATCGGTGTAGCCACTTTAGAAAAATCTTTAACAAATTTTCTATAATAACCAGCAAGGCCCATGAAGCTTCTTACTTCATGTACATTCTTTCAGTGCACGCCATTTGGTTATTGCCACTATTTAGAAGAAAGATCTATAAGCAATTCCTTCTTTACTAATGACATGACCCAAATAGTGAACTTCGTGATCAAAGAAAGAACATTTGGATAACTTACCGTATAACCTTATTTTTCTCAAAATTTCCAAAACTACTCTCAAATGCTCATTATGCTCCTCAACAATTTTAGAATATATGAGAATATCATCCAAGAATAAAAGCGCAAACTTTTCCAAATATTCTTGAAAGATATTATTCATTAAGTTCATAAAAGTCATGGGTGCAATAGTTAATCCAAAGGGTAAAACCGTGAATTCATAATGTTCGTACCTTGTCCAGGAAAGTTGTTTTATGAATATCTTCTTCTTTAATTCTTAATTGATGATACCCAGATCGAAGATCTATCTTGGAATAAACTCGATGCTCCGTGCATCTGATCAAATAAATCATCAATTCTTGGAAGTGGATACCTATTCTTGATTGTTTCCTTGTTTAACATCCGTAATCAATACACAATCTAAGTGTCGTCTTTCTTTTTCACAAATATTACTGGCACTCCCAAGGTGAAACACTTGGTCTAATCAAACCTTTAGACAAAATTTCTTGCAATTGAGCCTTAAGCTCGACTAACTCTGTAGTAGTCATCCGATAAGGTGCTTTAGAAATAGGCTCCATCCCTAGTTTGATTTCAATGGTGAAGTCAAATTCCCTTTTGGGTGGTAAACCTGGTAATTCTTCCAGAAATACATCCTTGAAACTTTGTAACAACGGGTATCATTTCATGAAATCACTGTCTTCTTCTGTAGATTTAGATATCTTTACTACATATAAGGTACATCCTTTATTTTTAGCCTTTTTAAGTTGCATAGCTGACAGTTTCCTAACCGAAATTTCTTGTTTTACACCTTGAATCTCTGCTATTTTCTGTAGATCATCTAAACATCTTATATATTTTCCAAAGTAGTCCACTTTTGCTTTATGGTCAGCTAACCAATTAATTCTCGATGACAATGTCATAGGATCCCAAAGGTGCAACATAGAGGTCAACCTCCGTGGAAAAGTTAGGTAAGTCAAGGACTGCCCCAAAAAGACACATATTAACTGTATGAACAGAGTTATTACCATACTATACAGTCCAAGATTTATCCATTTTTCCAGCTTTTCTTTTAAGTTTCAAGTGATTTTACTAGAAATAAAACATTCAGTAGCTCCTGTATCAAAAAGAATAGTTACAGGTATGCCAAATAACTTACCAAGAACTTCTATAGGTGTCACTTGCTTTTCAGCTTGCTTGTCTGCTACTGCAACATGTATCTTATGCTGCTGATTATGATCATCCTTCTTCAAAGGGAATTGATTTGCGTAGTGATCTTTGCCACAATTATAGCAGCCTCCTACAGGTCCCTTTTTAGGCTCAAAATTACTTCCAGCCTTAAAATTATCACGTTGGCCTCCATAGGACTTCTGCCCATTATTATAATTCTTGGCAAAACTATCCCTTACATTTCTCAGCAGGCTTATTCGTTGTCGTTTTCTTATTATTATCCACTGAAAACTTATTTTTGTTGCCAAACTTTTTCCATGGTCCCTTCTTGGGTGCAAGAGAAGTTGAAGAAGGGTTTGAAATCTTCTTCCGCACTTCCTCTTTATGAGCAGAAATAGCCTTTAATTTTTGTTCCTGCCTTATGGCTTTTTCAACAACCCCTTCCATAGTGGTTGGGTTGTGAACATCAACCTCTCCTCCAATCATGGGGTTTAGTCCCATGATGAATTTCTATATTCTGAACTTCTCGTCAGTTTGATACTGTGGTATGTACTTGAGGAGTTTCATAAACCGCTCCCAGTACTTAGTTACAGTTAGCTTCCCTTGAATTAAGTTCTAGAATTCTGTCATTTTTGATCATAGAAAAGTTGTGGCAGCCAACGTTGCCTAAAATAGCCTTTAAATTGATCCCAAGTGATGTTAGTTTCATCAATATTTAGCTCAGCCTTACGGTTGTCCCACCATGAAGATGCTTCATGGGAAAGCTGATATGCTCCCCAAATAGCTTTAGTTTCCTCCGAGAAGTTTCTTATTGCAAAGTACTTCTCCATTTCATTGAGCCATTTCTCAACTCCATCTCCTAATGTGGTGCCATCAAATTTAGGTGGACTTATCCTTTTTATATCATTAGTGAGTTCCGCTGCCAACCTGGCCTTCTTGTTTTCTGGTTAGATAGGTACATTTCCATTGTTATTACCAACACCCATATCGGGGTTGTCCTCAGGAGGTGGCTGATTGTTGTTACCAGCTTCATCATCCTCCTCATTTCCCATCACTTGTTGTTCAAGTACAGCCAAATGATCTCTTGTGTCAGTAGGGCAGCAAGGATCTCATCAAGTTTTTGGGTTGTTGCTGCCCCTTCCTCAGGTGGAGCATTATTTACAACATTTCCCCTTGTTCTAACCATTTTCTGTTACAAGAAAATTCAAGTTTTTATCAGATTATGGACACAATAGGTCCAAGAGCTGTAACCTTCAGCTCTGATACCAAGATGTAACATCCTCATTTTAATACTTTAGAACAAGATATATATATATATATATATATATATTGATTAGTGTTTTCTAGTTCTAAATACATAATTTAGAACACACGAGATCATAACAATCATTCTTATAATGATAACCATATGCACTTGTAATGACTCGGTGACTTGGTGAACTACCGATCTATTCATGTGTATCTTAGAGTTTGGTGTTTTCAACAGAACACTTCATTCTCATGGTTCTCTTCCCTAATCTGGGATTCTGAGTGCTCTATCCAAGGAACCTATCTGAATAATTGTTACCATTATTCATCGGCATCACATTCCTTAGACTAGGTGACATAGGACAACGCAATCAAGTAGCTTGCGATACTTTGGCCAAAGATTTGAAACATACTGTTCATGTTACTTATTCCTTGATGGCATACTTGTCAATCTGGAATACGTCCTTCACCCCACTCCAATGTTATATAGAACGTCTTATACTGACTTCTGTCAGTCCCCTTGTCCCAAGTTTTCACTCTGGATCGGGTTAATATCATAATTCACGTTATAAGGATGCCCTTGAAGACTAGGGGTAAGCTGACATACTGGGTCAACCAAGTGTTAACCCCATGTGTCAAGGTACCCTGAGTCTCAAAGGGCTGCCTCATAACATGTCTATGGTCCTAACCAGTCCCAAAGGGAAATCTTGATCAAGTTTCAGGTGTAAATCTTAATGATCAATGCAGAAGGGTGTTGCCATATGTCACCTACATTATTGTATCCTCGAGAAGATCCTAATCTTCTTGAAGGTACAACCTTGTAGTTGACATGTGTCAACATCCTACGAAATAGCCTCGAGAAAGATGTACATTCCTCCAAGAATTCACTTAAGTTGAGTTATATTTGGATTACAGGCCCTCCTAATTGGGTAGCCTTCCCTAACCCTGGGTCCCACACTTTTTGAGTTACCTTTCAAAATTTGGTTCAGTTTCACAGAGAAAAGTTTTTAATAAGATTAAAGATTGTTTCAAGTTGCCGATTGGTTCCTATTAACCTTGTATCCTCATAATAGGACAACAGCCCTAAGTTTTCCCATAAGGAAGATAACTAAACCAAAGAAGGGTTCGTAACAATCTCGAAGACTGAAATATATCAGACTTATTACCATTAAGACATGGTGATTTATAACCATCAATTACATTGCTTTGAATTAGAACATTAAGAGAGTAATAGAATACTCTTCCAGTTATAGCCACATTTTAGGGCGTAGTTCAACCTCAACGTTTCCCAAAAATACGAAGTGGTCTAATTTCCAATTTAACCATATTCATAATATATAAGAATTACTAACTAGAAACATGTAGTATTCAGCCACATAATTATACAAGGCTTACTTAGGGAATCCATCTAGACCCCATTGCATATAATAGTAAGAATGCACTCTCATTCATACAGAAAAAAGAAGATCATTTCCACAAATAAGAACACAGACCACATAAGTAATAAGTCCCCATTTCATTTATTCCCAAACCTATTCAATTACAACCTATGCACTTCGGCATATTTTAATACAATAGTCATCAGCAAAAGAGTAACTTTCTTCTATAGTATAATTAGAAAAATCATGTCAAAATTCTTCATAAGAACCAGATTAAACAGTCTGTGCATCATTTCAGATCTGCCTGCCTTTACCACTTAAGATGACCATCTGCAAAAATTGCTAGCATGGGTCAGTTCAGTGAACTGAGCATGATAAGCACTAATTCTTAAAACAATTGCATTCCACCAATTGTTTTCATTAAACAATCCTGTTTAAATGACATCAATTTCATCAAATCCATAATCATGAATCACGCTAGTTTTCTTTCTACCATTATAATATGACTTTATAACATGACTCATATTATAGTTACAATTTCAATTTAAATCTTTTTGGATGATTCATCTTATACCAGAAAATAAGAAGAAACAATATGAATATTAAGTACCTAGCCATCCGAAAACCAAGAACAAAGTGTCAATCATGTTATAATCACTCTAAACAAAAGAATGAAACCTTCTTAAGGTATGCAACCAACAGGTTTGCATAAAAATAATTTAAACAAAGGATGATTACTGCCTCAAGCAAGTTCGTCTAGCGGATTTCCTTTAACTCTATCATATCAAATTCATAAACATTGATAAGTAAGCCAAACTTTTACTACAGGTCTACTTTTATACAAGTAGATAATAAACTGAAATTCTAAATCTGGATAATAATCCTACTAATAAAAGAAAGGAGACTTCTAAGTTAAGATTTCACCACTTACCACTCTTCCCACTTAATTTTTAACAGTCTTTTCATCTCAAAACCATACTGTAGAGTTCCTTACAGAATTCTATAGAAGAGCTCATTAATTTTTCAAGGGAGAGAGCGTGAAAATACCTTCCTTCTTCGAATTCCTATAACAACTATCTTTCATAACTCAGAGGAAGGAACAGAGAGATCAGAACTCTATTTTAATCAAGTTCAGAACTATACTAACTTCCAAGAAGTAATATATATATTCTCTAATTCAATCAGGGAAAAAGAAGGCAAGTAAAACAACACTTAAGTTCACCAATAGCTCCAATCAGGTAGAGCCGCCTTAAAAGTTTCCTATAGATCCCTACGGTCTTACGATTGTACATTAAACAAAGACCAATATTCGCTACAAAATGTTATAAACGTTCTAAACTCAGACCACAATCCTGATCTAAGTAAACAGTCTACATTTCACCCATTACTCGAATCATTTTGGACTAAGAGTTAGGGTAACTATCCCATTACCATTACTTACCAATGGATCAAACTAATTATTTCCAACCATTACTCTATTAGGTTGTTAAATCGTTCCAAGATACCAAACCAAAATGCATGTACAGAGTTAATAGTTGAATTCTAAATACAGATTTCAAAATCACCTCAGGTAACATCAAACACAGTCCTTTCTTAACCAAATATTAAACATAATTTCCATTCATGTAGATCTAGGATCAACCACAAATTGTCAGGGAACAGAGTTCCTCCAAGTACGTTTCCTCCCAAACATATCCGTGTTCCTAATATCCATGTAAAAATCACAAAAACAACATTACACCAAATACTTCCTTACTCACAGAACCTATATCCATAAGAACATTCAGACCCCTTTAAAATAAAGGTACAAGCTTAGAATTCAACAATATTTCCAACTCACGTGACTAAACCAGTGAGTTTTACAGAATAAACTAGCATTCCAACCACAAAATCAACTACTTACTTTCCTGAACATGTCCAATAATAGTTAGAGTTCATACGGCGAAGCAACAATCAAATAATCCAACCATATTCGAAACAGCAGTTAATTACAGTGGCATTTTCAAACATGAAATCATCAAGCACGAAGTCTATCATGGAGCCATTTTTAATCCAATACCTCAGCCAGATAAAGAAAACATAAAACACTTCCAACAGAAAGTGAAACCCATATTGTATTCACATCATGGAAACAAGAATTAAGAAGCAGGTTTCATCCAGGATCTACATACAACCCAGAATTCCCAAATCAACAAAAGAAAAACCAATATATTGCTACCAGCCAAGCCGACTGTGCACAAATCATCTGAACAGAGTTGTTCTAATGAAAACATTTAAAGGAAAGCAAGATTTTTAATAGTTAGGGCCTATCATGCCTGATAGTGTCGCTAAAAATTTGAAGAAGACCTCTGAATGCGCTCACACCTTCTCTTCTTCTTCCATGAAAGATTAAACAACAAAATATTGTTACCTCCATGCCTTATATACTTCCCCTGACAGAGAAGTAAATTTGAAACTCTAAAAATTGCCATGCAACGAAGAGTAGACGGCTGGTTCGAAGAACCAGTGCTCATGCAGAGTGAAAAATGGAATGCATGGAAAACAAAACAACCAAGCAAAATTCCACTTGCATGCCTTCCCAAGCAATCCGCGCTCAAGGCCCGATGCTCATTAATTGCATTTATTTTTATTCTCCCTGCCTATTTTCCATTGCCACCGACTGCCAAAGTTGGTGAATGCCAAAACAAAATAAACAAACATTCCCATCCTTAGAGATACTGCCACGTAAGACTCACTTAGCAAATTTACCCTCCGCTAAACCTGGCAGCACTCCCTATCCTTCATCCTTATCCATTCTTAAATTCCATGGAAACCACCGCCCATGACTCGTGACCCTCCTTAGGTCCCCCTTCATAGCATTAGTTTAGGATAGGTTAGTGACTTAGGTTAGATCATAGGATATGACATTAGTCTCATTTCCATAGGATATAACATTAGTCACCCTCCATAGTGATAGGTTTAGTTAACCCTTAGGAGTATTAAGCTCATAGTTTAAGGACTAGGTTAGATTAACTAACCTTGTAATATTAGGTTATAGTTTAGGTTAAAACTACTAACCTTACTGATTCTAGTATAGGTCCCCTAAATAGGACTAATCAGTAATAGATTTCAAACAGATAAAACATTCCTGTATCAGATTCCGTTTGGCATCAAGTAATTTAAACTTTAGATATAAAACATACACATCTTACCTGGCTTAAGGTCTAGGTCCTTCCTAATGTTATGATAACTGGAACCAATTTCTAATTACCATGATCAACCAGAGTTAACCTCGAATTGAACACTCAAAGCTTAGTCAGACTTAGTAACTCTTGAAATGTCAATACCATTTGCTCATCCTGAATAAAATTAAAACATCCCTTGGATCAATGCAACTGATCCAAGGTTGAGTCATAAAGGTGGATAAATCCACAATCTTCCAAAATCAGATTGTACTCAAATGTGAAGAATGAAAGAAACAAAAGAGTCCAAGCATATTCCGGTTCAGTCAAAGATCTTAAGAGCAGAAAAGATATAATCCATATCAAGCATGACTTCCCAAAACCAAAGGAACATGTCCTTATACAGGAGAAATCATATATCAACACTTGAATGCTCAGGAGAAAGTAACAACAGTTCAGGGTGTTACAACGGTGATATTTTACAAGCTCATAGAAAGTAAAATCATCTAGATAGGCCTGTAAGAACTTGTGAATGAAGTCATGAAAATCCTACATAACTATGCATGGGAAGACTATCGACGCATTCTTTAGTCCAAAGGGCATCACAAGTAACACAAAACTTCCCACTTAGTGGCGAAGTTGGTCTTTTCCTAATCCTCATGCACAATTCGCACCCAATGATAGCCTAAAAACCCATCAGTGAAAGAATAGATCTCATGCCCTACAATTCCTTCAAGTATATCCTCTCGTGAATGGCATAGGAAAAGGATTTGTGACATATGATGCATTTAGTTCCCTATAATCCACACAAATCTTGATACTCTCATCCTTCGATACTAATAACTATAGGTCCAACCCACTTAGACTCTTCAATTCGTTCAATGATGCAGATTTAAGAATTTTATCAATTTATTCCTTTACCTTCACGCACAAGTTGATTCATCTTGTAAGGCCTCTTCGAATGGTTCGTGCACCCTCTTCAATTTAATATTCATTTCTCCTAATGAGGGTGCACTCCTTTTAACTCGTGATAGCCTCTTGGAAAAAGTCTAGAAATTTACACAAGATCTCAATGATCTTTACTACCTCCTATTATGACCAAGTAATCCCTAATGATGGCCTCCTTAGGTGCATCCTCAATGCCAATGTTAACCTTCTTTGTCTTCATGGGGGCATGTTACACATGTGCCTTTTCATCTACAATATCCATTACCTCACGTTCACCCCGTGTGTGGCTAATATCCAAATTAGCCACCTCTTCATCATCAATCAAGTATACCATTTTTCCTTCTTATTTCTCTTTCCATGCACAACTTAGTTACATGTCATCCATCTCTAGCATATCCATATATACCTCATGATCAGGATTTTAGAGTAGCTGAAGCATGATCTCCTCTTCTTTCATTTTATCCCCCAATGTGATGTGTTTTATAATCTATAAATCCTCATTTACATGTGACTTATTAGAAAATTAGTCAAAGGTATGAGAAATACCTTTAATCATCTCATGCCATCTTGCATTCTCTTCTTTCAGACTTAGCATGTACATACCATGTCTATGTGCATCCGTATAGAGTGGAATATAGCTTATGTACCCACAAAGATGGTGTTAAATCTTCCTAACCTTGCGCTCATTGTCTCTCATAGTTATTAATGTATACCAAAGCATGAGTCTTTTCATGATAATCATAGATATGTGTACATAAATTTCTTCAAGTAAACCTTGTTGAAAAGGAAATTCTCACTTCTCGCCAACCCAACAAGTTATCTCTATGTGTTTCCCAATAGTCCATTGTTGTTCCACATAAAGTGTACACCTACATAGTCCTTCTATCACCCTCATTCATCCATTGGCTCTCCATGACATGTAATAATGAACTCGAAGTTTTCCCAAGTGCCTAAAAATTCACGGCTTAATCATTTTGGTTACTATCCCATTTTATTAATAAATATTGTACTAATTATGTAGTATGGGGATAGTTAATCTAAGATATGAACAATTGTAATAAAGTAAATAAATGTAGTAAATAAGAATGTAAATGAGCTAAACAACTATGCAAAAGGAAATGATAACCCTAATGTGTAAGAAAGAAGAGGAAATAACTCAATTTGAATAGCATATGCCTGTTGAGAGTGTCATAGAGGTAACTGGAACAATCAAGAGCATAAACAACTATGGAGAAGTCACGAAAAGGATGGATCTAGAGGATCTAGTTGGATTGGAGCACCTAGAGGAGGACTAGGGTGCCTCTGGACACTCGATCTACAAGATGAGTGCCATGGTCTATCAAAACACTCGAAAATGATCTCCACGAGAGATGGAAGATGGCTTGGAACCTTTGTTATGTGTCACATCAACTCCGTTGTCCCGCACTAGATTTCATCAACACTCCAAGATGAAAGAAAGACCTATAATACCCCGAAATAAATATCAAACACTAAAAAAATAATAATACATACTAAGGGGTCATATTGACCTTAGTTTCCACAATAGTGGACTTAATAACTAAGCATTGTGATGTAGTTTTATGTGTGAGTGTGTGTGAACATGCCCTAAGTTTCTCTTATGTCAGTCACACTTTGTGAAGTAGTGAGAAATAACTATGTGTAGAGAATGTAATAGAATGTGTACATGGAATAGAATAAAATCTCCCCCTATGAAGTGTGATGAATATGTCCTAGCCTTTTCCTTGATGATGGATCTATGTGGACACAAGTGATCTTAAATATAATAGATGGATGCAAATCTAGATGGAGTGATAGTAGTAAGTGATGCTAGGTCCCTCATTATGGTCTCATAACTTTATATTTATAGGGTTATCTTGGTCTAATTTTGTAATCAACCCCGAAAATGCTGGCCATAAGAAATATAAAGATGTCAAATGGATAGAAAGAGCCCAAAAATAAGTAGGGAAATATCTAAAAGGATCGGTGCGCCGTTGGTGGGACTAGGGCACCCATGGGTGCCCCAGTACTAATATCGATGCCCTAGTCAAGGCTAAAATGACATAGGATGACATAATCTAACTGGGCATATGGGTGCAATATGTTCGTAATGAAAAAATAAAATAAAATAAAGTGGCCAAAGGACATGCATTAAGTAGTACTTTCTTCCTTAAGAACCTTCTAAATAGTAGTATGAGAGCATGACAAATAAATGTCTAAAGAGCATGATTTTTTACTACATATTTCCCCCACTATATGTTGGTGAGTGGAAATCTTGGAAACATAAATTAGATAGAGATGTGTACCTGATACCAATGTGAATGATGAAGAAGACATGCCGAAGGAAAATACAAAGCATGGAATGACAAAAATATGGAGGAGCATGGAAACTAAAGATGAAAATTTGCAAACAAAAAGTTATGAGAGTGAACCTAGGGTAGAATATGTGTGTATCTGTTGTGGTGTGTAGTGTACATGCATGGTTAGTAAAGCATTTGTGTTGTTGCGTAGTGTTTTCACTATCACTTTTTCATCATTGCTTGTTGTTTCCCCAATTTAACTACTTGTTTCTCATATGGTAAGACCTGTAAGGATAAAATGATCAAGTAGTCAAATATGTATGTATCTATATGTAAAAATACAATGTAAAAGACTCGTGTGTATGTAAATGTAAAATATGCAAATGTAAATGGAAAATGTAAATATAAATGTAAATATAAATGGAAAATGTGCACCTGCTCCATTTCAAGAGAGAGAGAGAGAGAGTAGAAGGATATCATGTACTGTGAGTTTTTTGGGTGATCTCACGCCATAGGCAAAAGAAGTGTAGGTAGGAAATGCTTCGTGTCCTCCAATCTCTAAATGATTCCCTGAATATGTGTATAGATCTATATATGTCCTAGTTTTTTGGGCGATCCAACGCCACTGGCTGAAGTAGTTTAGAGAGGTACACCCACTATAACCTCCAAGCCTGTAACTACTTTCCATAATGCTAAGGACACCATGTTTATAAAATTCATTATGTATGGGTTCGTAGACTAGTCTGAACCCACTCATTGTATCATAGCTAACAACAAGTAGAATATTTGTGTTAGTATGTAAAAACCCCAAATGATGCCCCCTCTTTGGGGTGCATGTGACATCACGGATAGGAGAATGCGACCCAAAAAGAGGACCAACCGCATATACTCTATAACTCTACCCTACAAGGGGAAGGGAATTTTCTTGGTAAAAACTAAGAAGTGCACAAACAAGGATGGCTAGCCAAATAAAAGTGTTAGTAAAAACACATACATGTAAAAATGATTGTAAATTACATAAACAATGTAAAAACTACCAAGAATAGTAGTGTAAACACAAAGAAGACAAGTAAGCCACATAAATCAGGTCATAAACATGGGACATCACTCATGATGTCACAAGACATGCAAGGCCATCATGGCCATAAACAACAAACAAGTGTGCACACTAAACATAGGAAAAACATGCATACAAGAAACACACAATGAAATAAAAGTAAAAGAAGTCATGGTAACATGTAATCCTACTAAAAAAAGTGTTGCACATGGAACACTTGTTAACATGTTAGAGAAATAACCAATATGTCAAAGTGTGAATAACCAAGTAATGTAAAGTGCTAAGTACAAAATGAAACAATATCATTTGGAAGAGATGAAATTGGATGCCCCCAATGACCAGTGTAAGAAGGGAAGAAAGCAAGCATCCATGTTAGGTGTAAAATACTTGTATCTACGATCACAACTAAATAAAGACATGAATGTGCATGTGTGGATGGTAGAGATAATAACATATAATAAATCAATCTAACATGTATAGTAAATCGATCATGTAAAACACTAGTAAACAAGAGTAAATGCCCCCAAGACAATGCAATATGTTGTGGATGGATGGAATGGAATGCAAGATAGAATGATAGGAGTCATGTGCCCCGAGTGAATAAAAGTGTGTATGCAATGAGGTTCATTTTTTTTCCACCTTAGAAGTCAAGAATTAACTATAAACGAGAGTGCCTCATCGGGAAATGGTCGAATAGTGTGTGTTGTGTCTAACGAGTGTGAGGAATGTGTAAATGTGAGATGTGATGACATACGACCTAGTGATGTGTGCATGAACCCTATATCTGAAGTGTATATCATGACTAGATTAACACATAAATGATGATTTAGTCTAAGTTTATATCACTATAAGGTGAATGGATGAGTGATGATTTAGTCATAAGCGTATATCACTACAAGAAGAAAGGAGGTAGTGGTGATGGAACCTGAGGTGTATACTACTACAAAATGACTAAAGAGGTGAACATTTAGCCTAAAGCATATGTCACTAACCTAGGATTGTCACATATGTGATTATTGTAAAGTCCATTTGATTTGTAAACCCTCGCAAATTCGAGTATGGATCAAGGAACTAAATTACATCATCAGGGGGTGAGTGTAGCACGTAAAAGATAATGTAGTATAGGAAATGATTAAATGCACCATGTGATGAATAGAATATGTGAAAACATAATGTGTAGAATGTGATGCTAAATGTTTAGAATGTATTAAATAATTATAATTATAACACGTAGTGTGCTAAATGTAGATAGATGTAATGTAATGTAGTATGTAGGATAATGTAATGCTAGACTCATATATGTAGAATATGTGGGACATAGAGATGCACAGTGTATGATGTAAGGCATATGTCGGGAGATGTAGTGTAGTGTAGAGATGGAATATGTGTAGATATCCTAATAGTATGAAGTGTTTCATATGCATAATGGACAATATGACATATAATATGCAACGCTAGACAATATAAGTATGATATATGCACAATGATGACTAATATGATGTATGATGTACAATGCATGATGTGTGATGAAAAGTAGTGTATATATTTCTATAGTGCAATGTGTGGGGTTCAATGTAGTAATAATCCCTCAACATTCAAGTGTGAACCAAAGCACAAGAGTGCTTCATTGGGTAATAACAACACTAAAGTGTGTAATGAGTATGTGTATGCTATTAGATTGATGCATGAGAATGCAAAGTTTATATATACATATAGATGCTAGGATGAGGGGGAGGTGGGATGCTATGCCCTAAGAAAGTGATGATAATACATGTACTATGGGATAAATGATGTATGAGGGTGATGAATAATTATAGATTTTGATTAATTGATTATATGTAAGGAGTATGAAATTATTATATATGTGTGTATACATATAGATGGTAATGTAAGATGAAGCAAGGTTTTTTTGGTAAAATGTCCTCAATATAAAGTAATATAAGAACCATAAGAGAACCATAAGAATATGAGTGTGTCATCAGGAGGGTAGAGTGACAAGAGTCACCTACTAAAGACCAAGTTTGCGTGCGGTGGAACCTTGTTAGAAAAAGTTTATATTATAACTATTTGGTGGTGGTGAAAGTGAAAATATATCATAAACGCTAGGAGAAGGATTAGTTGTTGGGACAAAATTAATTGGTTGGAGCTTAGACTTGAGAGGAGGCCAAGTTGCATTGAGTCTCAAGGATACTTCTTAGGTTGACTTGGTAATGTAGTAGATGGCTTAGTAGGAGGGGTTTGTGAACTAATTTTTATAGGTGGTTGAATTTGTTGACTTGGGGATACCGTAGGTGATTGCTTAGGTGGATCATGACTAACCAAAGAAGGAATAGCCTTAGGATCCCATGTGGGTGTAACCTTTGTAATAGGATGTTGTGCATTAAATGAAATAATACCTTGATACTTAAGACTTTGGATTATGTGATGAAAAGTATGGCAATCATTTTCATTATGTCCATTGATTCGATGATAATTATAGTATGGACGACCTTGATATTTTTCTAACCGATAAGGGGAATAATGTTGCATATGTGGTAGAGTGATCAACTAATGATTAAGGAGGTGAGGAAAAATGTCATGTGGTGTGGTATTGTGCTCAAACATGAGAGGCTCAGAAATGGTGTATCTTGAGGTTCAACTAGATGACATGTAGTGGACATAGATGGCATAGAGGATGTAGAATGAGCACAAACATGTGATTGAGAATCATCCTTAAGTTCTTGAATTTCAGATCTAAGGGATGTAATGGTTGATTCCATAGCCTTAAATTTGTCTTGAAATAAAGCATGTAGATCTTGAATTGAATCTAATAGGGGTTGATTAGATGGATAATCACTAGGGTTGTTAAATAGACAAGTGAGCATAGGACTTAGTTCGTGTGGCAACGTATTGTCATCATAATACTTGGTGTCTAAGGATTTTTACAAAGTAGCCTAAAAATTAGGGTATCTCATAAGTAAATCAGATAAAGAAACTTGACCCATGATAAAGGAAAAATGAGGATCTTAAGCATGCAAGATGTCGGGTTCACCAAAATGATTAACTAAAAATGGACTAACTATGTAGTATGGGGATAGTTAATATAAGCTATGAACAACTGTAATAAAGTAAATAAATGCAGTAAATAAGAATGTAAATGAGATAAACAACTATGCAAAAGGAAATGCTAACCCTAATGTGAAAAAAAGAAGAGGAAAGAGCTCAATGGATAATGATGCCTACCAAAGAGTGTCACGATGTCAGGTGAGACTGGAAAAATTAAGAGCAGGAACGACTCTCCAAAAGTCCGAAAAGGATGGATCTGGAGGATCTAGATAGACTGGAGCACATGGAGGAGGACGGGGGTGCTTGTGGGTACTACTGTCTGTAATCTAGGTGCTCTGGTCTATGTAAAAGCTCTAAAATTGATATCCATAAAGCTGAAAGATGACATAGAACCTTTTTTGTATATCACATCAACTTCACTATCATGCGCTAGATGTCACCAATACTCCAAGATGAATGAAAGACCTACAAGACACCAAAATAGACATCAAACTATAAAAAATAATAATGCATATGTAATGTATGGACTAAGCTCAGCTGCCACAATGGTGGACTTACTAACTGAACATTGCACTACATCTCATACGTAATGTAGTTCTATGTGCAAGTGTGTGTGAACATGCCCTAGGTTTCTCTTATGCCAGTCACAATTTGTGAAGTAGCGAGCAATAACTATGTGTAGAAAATATAATAGAATGTGTGCATGGAATAGAATAAATCCTCCCCTATAAAGTGTGATGTAGATGTCCTATCTTTGTGCCTTGATGATGGAGCTATGTGGATGTAAGTGATCTCCAATGTAATAGATGGATGTAACTCTAGATGGAGTGATAGTAGTAAGTGATGCTAGGTCCCTCATTATGGTCTCATAACTTTATATTTATAGGGTTCTCTTGATCTAATTTCATAATTAACCTCGAAAAGGCCAACCATAAGAAAGATAAAGATGTCAAACAACTAGAAAGAGCCCAAAAAGAGGAAGGAAAGCTCTAGAAGGATTGGGGTTCCCACATGGGACTAGGGTACCCACAGGCACCCATCGAGGCTAAAATGATGTAGGATGATAGAATCTAAATGGGAATATGGGTGCAATATATTTGTAATGACAAAATAAAATAAAATAAACTAGCCAAAGGGTAGGGGTTAATTAGTACTTTCTTCCCTCAAGAACCTTATAAATAGTAGTATGAGATCAAGATAAATAAATGTCTAAAGTGCATGATTTTATGACTACACCATTCATCTCACGCCCGACCATGTCATACATGTCATAGGCCTAGTTATCAAAAGCAACTTTATTGATGTCATTAATTGACTTCACGTCTTCCGACTAATGTACACCTTCCTTAAAGGGCTCCACGGACTCATGATCTCTTACCATGTGCACATAAATCATATTCACTCTTCTTTCCTCACGGCTCAAGTATAGGGATCATCCTTCACATCATATAGGGGTATGATTACATGTTCATATGTGTTCTCAAAACTGATATACCCCTTTTGTAAACACAGTCTGCATTATTCACATAACACCGGGGTCATCTAAGTAGCATTGGAATGTTGTGCGCCTCGGCCTAGATCTAATACTTCAAAGTCTCCAAGTAAACTTGGCTCCCCGAATGGTAACTATATATGGCTATAACAATGGTCTCCTCATTTGGTTCTATGAATCCAAATTTAGAAAATTCACCTAATTGATTGTATCAATCAGAATATTTCTCACCAACCAACCATTAATTATGACATCAATTATGATTTATTTCTCATACTCATGGTTCTATGGTGGAAAGTTTACATGTAGTATCCGTCACTCATGCTCAACACCGCACATGGTACCTTCTCACAATCACCCCTCATTGTGGGATGATATTCTCCTACCTCAACATCTTACACACCTCCTTCAAATCATCTACATCCTTCTATGGGAGCTCAATATTCTTTGCGCACTCTCTCTCACGTGTTTATTCCTTTAAGCTTGAATCTCACCCTCGCAACTCTCTAATGACTCCCATATTATCTCGATAAACCTCCTTCTTATTAGCAACATCTAGGTACTTTGCATACATAATAGATTCTCTCATAATGAGTGGTTTGGTTTTAGAGAGGCTCATGCATGTATGTTGCTTCTTCACGAGTAGTGACCAACAAAGGTTATAACTCGGATCAAACATCTTCTTCGGATTCACTTGTTCAGCCATCAAGTAGTGTAACTATTATCCATATTTGCACCCCTACAAAATGGACAACTTAACAGTCTAAATTTTAGTGGTTGATGGATGAAACACTTGTAATTTATAGGATATCTCGCAAGTTGGTTTCCTTTCACGAAAAGCTAGTGAGCCGTGGCGGAGCTCCAAGCTAATTAGATGGAAAAGTGGTGGTAAAATACTACCAAGAAGCATCAAAGATACTACCGGTTAGAAGCATTTTATATGCCACCTTTCGGTAGAATTTTTGTGCTACCACTGGTAGGAGGGTCGATAGGCCACATAGATAAAATGATGCGAGAGGCACTAGTAGCATCTTTAGATACTACCAACTGGTAGCACTCATGATGCTACCACCCAAGAACATATATGGATGCTTCGGCTAGTAGTGGATAGTGACACTTACGGACGAGGTTTTAAATGCTACCGAGTGGTAGTATTTTTGGTGCTACCAGATGGTTGTACAAAGGTGACAAAGGAGTTGTCGGTGACAGTGAATTTTGTGCTCTTCTTGACCTGTAGTAAAAATTAAGTTCTCGTGGCATGATGAAGAGGAATTTCGATAAGCGAGAGAAAAATGTTACCAGCCAGTTGTATTTATACAACCGGTTCACACTAGAAATAAAAAGAGAAACCAGCCGACACCAAGGGAAATCATGTAAGCTGTTTGAGTGTAGAAACAAACTAGACATTAATGGAATCCATACAATTTTTTTCAACCACCAGTTTAATGAGGTATGACACACACAATTACTCAGGTAAGAAAAGTACCAAATTTGTATGGCCTCCCATACCTCTTTAATGAAATCTTTTAATTGGTGAGGAAATTTTGAGGATCTTCATCTATATATTGTAAAATTCACCTCATTTGGAAGGGAGACATTCTGGAATGTAAAGGAACTCTGTCAAAATTGTTCTAGCACTTCTGTGAGTTACATGCCTCAAATTTGGACATTTTGTAAAGGATTATTTCCTTATGCCTATATTGTAATGGATTGTGCATCATTTTGAGCAATAAAATTGGTATTTTGTGGATTTTCTCACTCTATCTTGAGTTGTATTTGTTTTTTTCCTTCCATTATTTTTGCAGGCATATTGTGCATATTGTGTCTTCTTGCAGGGTTCAAATTCATTATGCTCCATGAAATGGGAGGTTTGAATGTGTCATTTGAACTGTGGCACTTTTGTCTACCCTCTTCTACCTCATTTTCTTAGATTTTATCTCACCAAGAATATCTCCCCCTTTTTCTTGGTGTTATTGCCTCCCTTTGTTTAGGACTTTCATTTTATGCATCTTTCTCTTCCCTGGTGCCTTGGAAACTATAGGTTAGTGTTATAATAGATGAATTTCCTTTTCTAGGAGTAGTGTTAACATTAGAATAGGTAGAGGAACTAGACTTCTCTTGAGGTTTGTCTCGATTTTGAGGGTCCTATTGGCACCCAAATTTGTTCTCCTTTTCAGTCTAAGCAGCATTAGAGATATGACAAGAAGCTTGAAATCAAATAGATCATGATGTGTGTCATTTTGTAGCAGGGGATGTGATCTAACTGGCACTCAGATTTATGGAGAGATGGATAGCACTCAAATAGGACTTGTTCTTGTCCTAACTATTTTAGGTTGTGCCTTTCAACCAAGGTAAGAGGATTGGAAAATTTTTCATGGTTTTGTGCTCTTTGCTAACCTTGTGAAGTCTACCCAATTCCCTTCTTAGCTCTTGCCAACTTGTAAGAGATCTCTTTGACATCCCCTGCCAAAGTCTTCACAACATCCTCCAAATGAGCACCCTTGCTAGCTTGAGGTTTTTCAGGGTTTATCAAATTTACATCATCTCTCTTGAGAGATTTCCTAATTTCTTTGATATTTTTTTCAATTTAAAGTGCCATGGTTAAAACTTGTCTTAGATTAGTATGTTTCTTATCTCTTAGGTAATAGGCTACCTTCTTATCAAATGCATCTACATATTTGATTAAACAAGACTCATCACAAGGCCTTAGACTAACAAGAAGCCTTCTCAAAGTTTTGTTAAACCTTGTGTTGAAGTCATGAACTAATTCATTGGGATTCTTCTTGATATTTTCAAATTCAGACAAGAGAAATCTAGGATCAGTCTTATCACCATATTGCAACCTAAATGCATTCTTCATCTCAGTCCAAGAATCAATTGAATTATCAGGCAGAGCCTTGTACCAATCCCTAGCATCCTCTTCTAGTGTATGAATGAAAAATTTAATATACACATCTTCAAACTCTATTTCAAAATCCTCCATCATGTTAACAAAAATTTTGAGATGCTGATCACTAGTTATAGCATTGTTACCTTGGAATTTTGGCAACCTATTTCTGACATCTTGTGGGACAACATTTGGGTAACCATCCATTCCTCTAAATTCTATAGGACCAAAGGTGTTAACAATAAATGGAGGTCTAGGCTGAGCCATATTGTTTGGTGGAGGTGATCTTGGGGGTGACACAAGCTGATGAGGAGTGCAAGGTCTTTGGGGCTCAAGAATGTGGTTCACAAGACTAGTATTCTCTAAGTGCTGATTTTATTGGAAAGTTTTATTTGAATTGAAACACATAGGTGTAGATTGAAGAAGGAACTTACCAGGTACAACAGAAGGACCTTCACTAGCTGAGGAAAACAAGTTTATGAGAGGATTTCTTGAATCAGAATCACTTGAAGAAGAGTGATAGTCCTATAATAAAGGCTGATCTCTCTCACCAATGGATATATCTTTGCCTAATGTCTAACCTTTAACAACTTTCCAAACTCTTCTCCCTTCTAACTCTGAGTTCCTTGAATCTATAAACAACTTCTTAGCAGAGTCCCTAATGAAGAGATATCTTCTTCCTTCCAGTTTTGCAGAGGTTAGCAACACCAAATTAAATGATAGAAAGGGTAAGACACTAGTATTTATCAATATCAAAACAACATGGAGTCACCACTAAGGATTTTCACCTTAGTTGTGCAAATGCACTAAAATACTCTGTCAAATATCTATCAAAGCACTAAAAATCTTGCCAAACTTTATAGATCAGACCTTCCTTTCTTTGAATTTATCAATCACAAATGCAAATGAAGTGCAATAACTGCTGGAAACTGATAAAATTGTAGGTAGAACTTATATCTTCACTTAATCCTTACAAATCTAATTATAAAATGATGCTCCAACAATGTATTTGCATGTAGAATTTGCAAGGGACATTACCAGGGTTTGATATGCATTCAAATAAGTATGCACATGGATCAGATTGAACTAAGAAAATATCAAACTCAGAACTCTACTCTTCATTCCAGCCTTATAAATCTAATCAGAAGATGATACTCATATTAGTAATTACAGGATCTAAAATATTGAAATACTAAATAATTTCCCTGCAATAAAGTGATCTAAGAAAGTGTTGGTACCCAATTTTTTTCTCCTTTTTAGTCTAAGCAACATAGATATATGGCATGAAGCTTGAAGTCAGACAGATCATGATGTGTGTCATTTTTATCCGGGGATGTGATATAACTAGCACTTTCATTTGTGAAGAGATGGATAACACTCAAATAGGACTTGATCTTGTCCTAACTATTTTAGGTTGTGCCTTTCAACCAAGGTAAGAGGACCTATTTTGTAACCCTCAAATGGTGAAGGAGATGAAGATATCCCTCAATTTGTGTAAATAGTATGGAAAGGGCCTTGGGAAAATATGATCAACACTCCAAATCTAACTTTCACAAGTTGTCACTCCCAGATTATGGAGATATTTTCAATGCAAGGCAAGGGTTACTGAAGACATTATATGATCCTGATTTGCTTTGTGAATTTTTGTAGATGGATTGAATTCTTTTGTTGACACACAATGCAATGCAGGGGTAGTATGGGGTAGGATTAGTTATTTTGAATGAATTTTTGGTGGGAGATATTAGACAAGACTAACAGAATTTGCCAAATTCTTTGAGGACCTTTGCAGGAATTTGTAAGACCTAAACAATAGAATGCTTCAAAGGGGTTAAGGTACTCCTTCAACCAAGATATGTGCACCAAATGGAGGCCCAGATCTACACTCTTCCACACAATCTTTGAAAACCTGCCACAAAATCTTGAAGCAGATGAACCAACAAAGCATCTAGAAATCTCTATTTTACCATGACCTAAGGTACACCCAAAGGTTTACAAATAATCTCTGAATTCAAGGAAGGTAAAGTGATTTTAAATTTGTTTATCTCTTTATCAGATGAAAGCTCTTCTAAATGTGAGATTGTAAATGCCACTAAACTATCAACAAGAAATGAGACCTTGTGTGGTCAAGAGAGATTTTAAACACAAGACTACAACAGGAGCAAGAAACACAAATTGAAAACATTCTGAAACATAAGTGCATGTAAATTTTTCCAAGAGACAACACAAAATAATCTAGAAATGATCAATTTGTTAGCAGGGGAATGTTATAAGAACAATCTCAAAGCTTGTTGATGGCTTTACAACTAAAACCAACTCAACATGATACAAATATTATGAAAAAGGAATTAGAAATGGTTCTCAGGTGTTTTCCCAGAGAACGGGCTTCTTCCCATATTTTCCCATGAAATTCTAAGTTTGTCTGACCTTTTACATGTCAAAAAACATGCATTATATAACATTTTATTACATTTGATCCTTCTTTCCCAAGAAAAGAATGCCCAACATCAAGTTTTTACAAAATTCTAACATGATTCATCAGATAGGGACGTTTAACATATTTGCAACAAAAGTTGCCAGGTGTTTCAAAAAGGTGAATCATTACAAATCCTTCATCATTATACATTGTGGAGGTAAGTTTTTTATCCTTAAAGCATACAGGCCCCTTTTATGTCAGCATTTCATCCCTATCCTTCCAAAATTTGATTATGTAACTTCTTGATTTGATATTTCACGTTTTGACAAGGTGGGGCAAAAATCATTTCAAAAACATCTCAAATCTACAAATTGATCCCTAAAACCACTTGCATTGGTCCTTGTAGGCACAAATGACATGAATTTTCCAAAAATTGATGCAAAATTCACATTTTCACACTTCCTAGAGCAAAAATGGTGGCCAAAATGAAAAATGCACAATTACTATTGATTTTCCCTTTTTCCTTCAATCTGAGCCCTCCATGTGTCAAAATACGATTGGGAATGGATTTGGGATCATTTTTTGACTTTTTAACATCTTTGGAAAAATGTAAAATTTTGACTTTTTTCTCCCCTCTGCCCTTGAAATTTGGTGCTGACACATGGCATATGGTGGGTCCCATTGGGACCTGTGGCTCAATTTTGCACATTTCCACCTTTTTGGAAATTTGGAAATTTTTCACTTTTTTTTCCCATAGGCCCGTACCTCCGATTTCTTCCCTACCACGTGTCACCTTCTAATTTTTCATGGAGCCACGCCTCAAATTCTCATTCTAAGTCTTTTTTACCAAAAGGGAAAAATTTTCCTTTCCTCGGCAACTTCTTCGACCTGCTTTACCCACCACGTGTCTCCCGCTATACTTGGCGGACTTGCATGCCCTTTCGTAACTTTCATCACTTTCACCAAAAAGGTAAAAATGCCTAAGTCCTCCACCAGTCTACACTCCCCTCTGACCCCACCCTACCACGTGTCCACCCCGATTGGCTTGGTGGACGCGCGGGCCTATTTTGGTCTATAATACCTTTTCACCAAAGGGTGAGATTTTCCAAACTACTCCGCCTTTCTCCCTGCCTACCACATGTCCCCCCATGGTTCATTATGGACCCGCAGCCCTTTCCTCACCTTTTTTCCTTTTCACCAAAAGGTAAAAAACTTCCAAGTCCCCTGCCAGCCTTCCATCCCACCTTTGAATAAGAACACGACACGTGTCCTCCTTGGGACTTGCGGAGTTGCGGAAAAATTTGTGAAATTTTCCAAAACCAAAAATGTTAAGTTTTTATAAGAAACCCACTAAATCTCATCCAACCACAAATGGCCACATAGGAGATGTCATTTGAAATAGAATTTGACGGGCATATGACACTCGTATAACCGTCAAAAACACATAATTTGCCCTAATGACCTCTAAAATCTATTTTTCTTTGTGGATGAAGGATTTTTGGTCAAAAAAAAAGGGAAATTGATTTTATGTAATTTACGACCATGATGATAGATATTTTGAGGATAAAAAAGCATAAAACGAACAACCACGAGCTCCAAAGGCCGGAAAAGTGGAAAAATGACAGAGGCTCATGGATTTGGAAATTTGGGGCACAAAGTAAGCCATACATGTATATTTCTTTCACATTGGGGCAAAATAATAAGTTGTGAGAACTTCAAGGCATTCAATACGGAGGAGAAATTTTACAGATCACCAAATTTGAAGAAAAAAGTTTTAGAGCACGTAGAACAAAGGGGGAAAATGGCAATATAACAGAGGATCAAAATGGGCACCAATAGGTCCCACACCTTGAGACAATACCATGTTAGTCAAAAGTAGGGTTTTGTAATGTGTAAATCCTAGGGTGCTAATTTTTTGACATAATAGTTTTGGCATGCCTGGTCGGACGGAGTTTGAAGCACCTTACCAATTCACTTCATCAAGTTTGATGTGTTCTTGGTGAAGATTTAAGCCTTTATAGGAATTTTAAAGTACATCTAGTGACTCCCTATTCTAAAAACCCATCATCTCATAAAAAAATTCATTTCCCTTCCATTCATTTTCTCATATTCCATTTTTTCCATTTTCCTCTTTCATGAAGTTGTGTAATCATGACTTCATTCCCTTCATGGAATTCTGATTTACAAGTAGCAACACTAGTTCTCTCCATCCCCACAGTTTCAAAAGCCTCCTCCAAATCTGTTTTATGAGCCCCATCATGTTGAATATGCATATAACCCAGCCCCCAATGATCCATATGGTTATATTTCTAACCATGATGTTTGTGAAGAACAAGGTTATGCATGCTATGGTGGTAACTTCACGGAAGATGTTGATTTGTAGGGAAGATCCAAAGAATAGAGGAAAATATGATGTAGACTAAGGCTGCATCTCAATTAAAAGCATTCAGGATTGGTTTCAAGGTCCCTTGTCAATGGGTTGGCCTTATGCCAAGACACTATAACCCTCGACAAAATCTTGATTTCATAGTTGAAATGTTGCCACAACTTACAAAGTGGATTGAGGAATAGAGGCTTGTGAACTGATTTCCAAGAAACCTTGTCAATGGGTAAGTCCTACACCACAACCTCATATTATTTTCATTCCTCCTCTCCAACCTATGTTATCTCAACCTACTTTCCATATTCCTAATTTTACTTGCCCATTGCCCCCATTGAGAATTCATCTTCTCCATCTTCTTCCCTCCCAACCCACCTTGAATTATATACCATATTTCCCTCTAAATATGCATATCCTTTATAAGAAGACAATACACCTTCCCCTCCACCACAAAATTTTCAAAAATTAGTGGAATCCCTGCCCACCCCTCTTTTTGCAATCCGAAACCCATTTTTGGGAGAACAGAATCATAAAATCAGGCAAGGAGGAAAACAATTTGAGGAACCTAACAGAGAGAAGAGATTGTAAGAAATATAAGAGAGTGGGAAATAAATTTCAACTTCAATTATATTCCATACTTGGTTAAGCCTTCAACTAAGGTTGGGATTGAAGAACAAAAGGTGGAGGATGATTTTGTAGAAGAACTAGCACAAGAAGAAGATGACCAACAATCTCTATGCTCCGAGTGTAGTATGCATATTGGAACTATATTCTCAGAATTTGTTTTCTCATCACATTATTAAAAATAAAAAGAGAAGGAAGAATCGGATCCAAATGAATAGGAGCACATGGAGGATAAAAATTATATTCGAGATGTTGTATACAAAGAAGATATGATTGAAATCTTCTTTCTTTCATTTTTGAATCTGATTTGGTTTATGAACCTACCATGGAGAAGAGGAATATGATGACACCATTGTAAAATCAAAATTCATCATGGAGAAGGTAGAGTATTTTGTAGGGCTATTTGTAGAATAAAAATAAATTACATACATAAGCTTGTAAGCACCCACCTTCCAAAAAATCTACAACATGCCCCCATCCATGGGGTTGAGGTTCAAGGAAATGGGAAAATCATAAGGAACAACCCATTGGTTCCCAATGTCACTTGCCCGATCAATTATTTATCTAGCTTGGAGCCAAAATAATAGTTTTCACTTGGTCACACTCACTTCATAGCATGAGTAAGAACTTCAACGCACCAAATATCAACAACAATGCCTCCCAAATCCAAATGTAGAACAACAAAAGGATGTATTTTTTTATTTGTTGATACTTTGGGAAGGGTGAGAAACCAGCTCCATGTCATTTTTTCACTCTCATTTAAGGCTATGTTCATTACAAAATTAATTACATGGCCACACTTTGTAAAGTAGGGAAGTTATTTCTCCTGCAACATTACGAGCTTTATTTAACTTCTCTTGTCTTTGGTTAGAGTAGGGTAAGATTAGGTTTATTCTCGGCATAAAAGTTTGTGTACACACTCGCATGATTTCACTTGGAACATGTATGATTTTCCATCTTTGTAAATATTTTTCTTCATTGTTGTTGTTACAGTTCATTTGAATTGGTAGTGTTCATGGGGAAATCGGTTTTAAGTGTAATTCCAAGTGTATCCCACATCAAAGCATGTGTTACAAAACTCTACGATTGCTTCATATTTTTTCATGATTCAATTCATTTTTCTTCAAATCTTGGAAAAGAAATCATATTTTGGGACAGGTTCAAAGGTTCATCCTTCATCCCATTAGATTAACTACAGAGTGATGGAGATAATAATTTCAGATTCAAAACAATTTTCCACTCAATCAAAACTCAAGATAATTTCTTATAAAAGAGGGAAATTTGAGCAGTGGATCAAATTTAGGTTCAACTAGCACTTTAGGTGGCTCAAGGGTAGGACTTTAAAGTTTCATATCAGATTTCAGATTACCGGGATGACTTCATGCCCAATAATTGCTTCATGGCCACTTATCAACTCATTTAATAGGTAGATGTCCCATGAGTCACCAAATCATTATCCATTTTTCCCCCAACAAAAATGGAAAAATTAGGAAAAATTAGACTTGGGTAGTTGTGAAACCTCAATGGATGATCTAAAGAAAACAAGGTAGGTTTCATGTTTTGCGGAACTTAGAACAATTTAGATGCATTTCCCTTCTTCTAGAGGATTCATGACCCACACTTCACCAATTTTGATTAAAGATGGGGAAAAGTGAAAATATTGTCTCTTGGGGTGTCCTACTTCATTTTTATAACTCCATAGATTAAGAGAAATCCAAAAAGTTAGAAAAATCGAGAGAAATGGAAAAGGATATGTTTTACAACATCCCAACAATAGGAAAATAGTTTGGCATTTTGTAGTTGGGTGATAGCAAATATTCTGTCAACCGATAGTATTTTTCTGCCACTAGTCAAGAGCATAAAAATACTACCGAACGATAGTAGGTCGACAAAAAAATGACAACGTGATCGAAAAATGGATGTAGCCAACCGACAAGAAAGGTATGCTACCAATCGGTAGCATAAAAAATACTACTTGGTCGACGGTAAAACCACAACACAACTATCTTCACCAACAGAAAATTGAAGCTATCGACCAAACGAAGAGAAAATGCAAGCTGGATGTCAATAGGAGCATCAAGTGCTTGTTGAGCATTAATTGTGGTAGTTTTAGTAGCTCAACTACCTATCAGCGATTAATGCCTGGTAGGTGGGAGCTCATTTTCTATATATATGTAAAATTTTCCCTTTTGAAGGGCTTATTGAGCTTTTCTTTATAGTAGTGGCACCATGCCAAAATGGTGGCTGACTTCCCACAAGTTCCAAACCTCAAATCTGGCCTCTACAATGTAATTTTGTGCCTTCTTCCATGAATATAATTGAATTGTGCATATTTTAATCATGTAGAATATGTTTTGTGGTACTTTTAGTCTACCTTAGTTTGTTTTACTTGCAGTCTTGCCTTTTCTTTTGTTTCTTGGCATGTTGTGTGTATTTGTACTTGCAGGTTCCAACTTTGTTATGTTTTCAATGTGTGGGTGAGTGGAAAATATGGTTTTGTACTGTGGCATGTTGATTTCTTTTTTTCAAGCTCTCTCTCTCCCTATCCCCTTTGAATTGATAGATTTAGAGTAGTTAGTTTAATTTCCTTCCTTAGGAGTATTTAATTGCATTTCCTTCTTTGTGATTATTTTAGTGTTAGGATTAGGTAGAGGATCCATCCTTCTTTAGAGGTCCATCTCAAGTTCGCAAGTCCCACAACTTGAGAGATGGTCCAATGTTAGCAAAAAGTAGGGATTTTTCATTTTCCTATCCTAGGGTGCACCTTTTTGACATAACAATACCTTAATCATCCCTATGTTTTTGTCATTCTTCTTGTTCTTACACATATGCTCATAAAGGTTGGGGCAATCCTCAACCTTATGTTGTTTTCCATAATTTGCACACACCAAATTTTGGAGACATTTGCATTGGTAATGATTTTGGGTGTTTAAGATAAATCTTACCTCTTCAACCTAACTAAATAAGTAAGATAATAAGACTCACCAAACCTCAATATGGCGGGGTTTTGTTATATCGGTGGATGTGATGGAAGGAAATTGGATTGTTGCACTCCATGGAAGAAATGAAACCAGCTCCTCTATCATGATAAGACCTACAGATTACCGACACTAAATAGAGGAGGATTAGTAATATAGGTAGGTGGGTTGCTTGGAAAAAGACTAGTTCCCATAATTCAAAGGACTTCCTTGTATGGATGTCAACCCGCTTTGAAACACTCAAGTTTATTTATGGAAATAAAATACAACATATGATATATGAAACATGTGATAAAATGTTTATGATTTATTTAGATTATTATAGTGATGAAGATAATTGTTGGTTTCTCAAATGTACACCCACGTCTCGGATCTCGAAGGGATGAGGTGTGTGATACCACAATGGAAACATCCCCAAGTTGTGGGACCTTGTGAGCTTGGGATGGATCTCCAGAGAAGGTTGGCTCCTCTATCTACTTCTATAGCTAATCCTAGTTTTGAAAAGGGGAAACTAAGCTAATAATGCCAAGGGATAAGGGATAGAAGAATAACATGAAAGGAAACTACACTAAAAGGTGATAGAACCAGAAAGGAGGGATGAACACTATATGTTCTAAGAGAGGATGAAGGGGAATATGTGAAAGGAGGCTAGGCACGAGTAGCATAGCAAAACACGTGTTCACCAGATCATTTTCATGGAGCACAACTAAATGTGGAATTGCAAGGGACCTGAAATCGCACAACCAACACACAACGCAAAAGCAAAGGTAAGAAGGAGGAATAAAAACATGTTAGAATAGAGAATAATCACAAAACGATGCTTCTATTAGTTTCATAAATGCATAGAGTTGTTACAACGATGGAGGAGGCTGATATCCACATGTAAGAGCTAAACAGAGAGGTCTACAACTCAAAATATAGAAAATATGAATAGCAAAATGTGTAAGGATCTAGAGTGTCCAACATAACAAATGAGACTTTCTTTTACATTTATAGATGAATCCTTGGAGGAAGAAGGGATGAAGGAGGGAAAATCTAAATTTGAAACAAAACCACCAATAAGAAGCATTCAATGCCTATAAATCCACACGGATATCTCAGTGAAATACTCTTCCCCATACCTATTTGGGCTGTTGAAGAAAAGGGAGGGTGGATCGTATCAAATTGAGTGGTTGGAGAAATTAGATCGCTTATTAATGCTCAAGAAGACGTTTTCCCATTTCTCACCTACCAGATCCACCAAAATTTGAATTTAAAATTTTGACACTATAGTTGATGTCGTAGCTCTCTAACAATTTGAGGCGTGCACTAATTTGAACTCAGTAGAAGAAGACATGGCTGTCGAGAAGATGTCAGAGTCATCGGTGCATGTAAAACAAGTGGCACTTGTGGATTGATTGCAATGATGGCCAACTATGTGAACACTTTTCATTTCTTCCACATGTTGATCATTGATTTGTTGTAAGGATTTTGTGCCCTATTGGCACACTTTGATTGGTTGCGCACGGTACACTTAAGCATGTTAGAATATGCCTGACACAAAAGGGTGCAAAGGAGAGCATAGGGATGTGCATTGAAGAATGAGGCATGGGAAGAAGACAGAAAGAAGGCATGCAATATTGCACACAAGAGGGAAAATGAAGCAAACTGGTGAGCAGAGAATGCATGGTTAAGGCACAACTATTACAAAGTAATGGGCATAGCATGAGAGGAGGCTAGGGATTTAGTCGATTGAAGCAATAGTGAGGTGCATAGAAAGGGAAGAAGCTGACTAGGAAGAAGGTGAATGCATAGATGGTGGGTGCAAGGGAAAAGTGGAAGGAGAGAAGAGAAGGGGTGCGTAGGGAAACTATGACCAAGGGAATGTGCCAAGTGATCTTGAGTGCGTGCAACATTGCAATGAATAACCTAGAGCCAAAATGTGTATGTAAGTTACCCAAATTGCTAGGAGAGATATTTAGATAACAATAACATAGAAAGAAATATGAATAAGGCTCAAATTCAAAATAAAGATCAATATTCATATTATCGGATAAATTTGAACCTACAAATTAGTCTACACCATCTTCCTCAAAGAAGTATAAATCAGTATCCTTGGTATAATCGTCCTTGAAGAAGTCTGAGTATTCTTCTTCAGTGTCGTATTTTCATGCAAAGTTTGAATTGGAGTCCTCAAAACTAGGCTCACTTTCAAAATTTGCTTCAAATTTAGTTTTGAGCCTTCAGGAATGTCTAATCTAGCCTCGTAATCAATCCAACCGAGATTAGATCAAATTCATTGCACCTCATAGTAAGCCTCCAAAAATTCATCAATATCCTCGTAGATCTTCTTAGTAAATTCAAAAATGCTCCCTAGTCTATCAAAGGGGGTTGAATGAATAACACACAACTTGAGGTTGTGCAAAAGATCATATTGCTCCCAATGAAGTGGATGATGGATGATCAATAAAGAGTTGATGCTTGTGATTGGATGATTGGGTCCACCTATGGCCATCTAATAGAAGCCATTCTTGACAAAATGTTAGAAAACACAAGAGATAAAAGTAATTGATAGGAATTATTGAATGAAATATGACTATAGGAAAAATAGAATGCAAATGAATCATAGGTGATTCTACAAGATTTAAATAGATTGATAAAATGAATAATTTGACTAATTAATACGTAATTATGACCTATCGAGGCTAGTGTAAGAAAATAAATAGTGAGATATGAATATTTTCATGTAAAGATAGAATGAGAAGAAAAAACATGTCCTTTATTGATAATGAGAGATAAGAGATTGACAAGATTTGTAATTTGGACTCGAACAAGCTTCAAAACAAATCTAGGATGCTTTGACGATAATGAAGGAGATTTTGGGATGATAGCACGTTCACGTTGATGTAGAGTGGCATTGATGAATTTTGATAAAAACTCAAAAAGTAAGAATGCTCATGGATTATCATGGATGGTCCCCAAGTGTGGAAGAGAAGCTGGTTTATATATATTTTCAGTGAACAAAGAAATCACTGGCAATTTCGGTCAGTTCGAGTTTAGGAGTGATAAGGGTGATTATCTTGCTAATTCAAACTTGATTTGATTGGGTATTTCGAGGGATAAAATGTAGTAACTGGACTAAGGTCAAGATTAGTTTAGTTATATGGGTTTAAGTTAGGAATGAGTTTGTTAGGATGACCATGGGGTGATTTTGGAAGGTTTCCTTATTAATTTTAAACTAGACTTAACTAGTGTGAAAGAGGGATTTTACATGGGGGTGAAATAGGAATATAGGAATATGATTAATTAATTAATTAATTAAAATAGGGTGGATTATGACTTAGGATAGGTGGGTGTAATTAAATTAATTAATTGAAGGGTACTAAGTGGATTACCTAGATCAAGGGATATTGCGAAAAGGAACAAAATAATGTAGTGGCATGTTTTAATTGTCCATAACTTTGTGAATGAGTGGATAATTGAATGAGGACGTGTGGGTGTAGATTTTTGGTGTCTACATTTTCCCCTTTTTTCTTTGACAGTTTGACAAATCGTTAGACAAAAATGATGAAGAAGTTCATTTGCATGGTTGACTCATCGCAACGTAATATAGTAAACACTAGTGTGTTTCATTTTAAAAGTTTCCTCAATCCGAGGGGATACGAGAATGTGATCCGAGGAATCAAATGATAGGGTGACCAAAGGGTTTGACACCTATAGATGGATGATCCTTGCCAAGTAGGCTAATTTGATGGGAAGGTCAAGTGATGGGGGCGAAAGGGCATGCATCCCATAGACATATGACGAGTCCCAAAATTGATTTTTTTATTTGATTTAAATGTTCCAAGGAGTTGGGTCCTTTGGAAGAGACACACTTGTGCAAAAGTGGTGTTTTCCATGCTTAAGGGTGAAAATGATAATGTTTGCTAAAAATGAGGCAAACCACACGTGATTTGAAGAATCACCCATGATTATTGACAAATCACTAGCAATTGAATCGTGGTAAAAATTGGGGCATATAAATACCCAAGCCCTACAGTTTATTGTTCATTTTAACCATGGGATAAAATAACTTGGAGAGGAGCATTTGGGTGATTTTGAGCAATTTTGAGTGATTCGATCGAGATGGAGACCCTGGGAGGAATAGGCAGCCACCTATAGCAGAGGTAAGTCAATTTTTTCTTGTTTTTGTGTGATTTTTGGTAGTTTTAGGATTTCATTGTCATTTTTGGGGAGTATATATAGCCTAGCCAAAATCATTGGCGATTGATGGGATCGCTAATGATTTACCTTTGTTTTGGTAGTTTTTAAAATGGAGTGGGATGTTTCAATGTTTTAGATGTTTTTAGTGTTATTGTGATGATGTTGATGTTGGGGTTGTGTATTTTTGACATGTTTTTTGATATTTTTGTTGATGATATTAATGTTGATTTGTTTATTTTTTTGAAGGTGGATGCGAAGTTATCTATTCGTGACCATATCTCATTGATTTTGGAGCAGGTGAGGGAGGTCATGACTAATGATGACTAGGAGCATATAGAGGCTATTGATTTGGTGCTATGAGATATTACTAGATGGATCCACAGATATTCGAGTTTGATACTAGCATTGTTAGAGAGGTGGAATCCTTCCACCAACACTTTTTGGTTGCCCATGGGAGAGATCATGATCACATTAGAGGATGTTCACCACATCTTGAGACTACCAATCTATGGGGAGGTGATATATATCATTACCGAGGCAGAGAGAGATGGTGTGATGACTAGATTATATTGGGAGGATACTGCAGACATCATATATGAGTCAAGTTTTATTCATATGGGAGAGATGGTTGTGCACAGATGACTATGATGATGATGGACATCATTTGTTATGCATTTCCAGATTCTAGAGGTGGCCGCTTCCCATGGATGATGATTAGGGTGGTGGACAAGATTATGTAGCATCGTACTATTTTTGAGTGGGGTCCTACCCTACTTTCTCAGACATTCAAATATTTTTGGCCTGGTAGGCCCATAGGCATTATGGGATTGATGTTTCTTTTCTATTATAGGCTTGGGCCTTAGAGCATATTTTTATTGCTTGACTAGCAAGATTACCATGAGGCATTGGTAATCAGCACCTTGAATTCATGATATGGAGATCGAGGGATGGGGTAGTGTGGAAAAGAGGATGAGGAAAGGGTTTAATATAGATTTATTATCTAGACTACAGGTGGGAGATGTCATATGGAGGCCTTATTTAGATTTACCTTCTTGACATGAGTATCCTTAATATTTACTTGGTTTATATCATCCTATGTGGATTTAACCACGTAGATCGGGTGAGCATAAGTTTCTCAGTTTTGAACTTATTCAAAAATAATTTGGATTGGTGGAGGAGTCCCTAATGAGCTTGTTTAGTATATATGGGAGGGTATAGATATAGATACTTCGTGGGCAAAAGTGATAAGCGAGACCCGTTGTTATTGATGAGCTACCCGGGGCTATATGACCTAATGAGGAGGGACATATTGTATATATTAATGATGCACATGTTAAACCTAAGTATACTTCATGGTGGGTTCCTTCTTTGAGGAGCTTTGACAGAGCTCAAGTGGCACAAAGGGATATACGAGAGGGTGAGACAAGTGTGTTCTCAAATGGAGGGGGAGCACGGGAATTTCTAGGTGAGGAGGATGAGGGTGATGATGATATAGCTATAGCTATTGCAGTAGTGATGACCGAGAAGGATGTAGCGGAGGGAGAGAGATACATGGCTCGAGAGAGAGCATGATGACCTTATAAGAGTTCAAGATGCTCTTGTTGTAGAGAGGGATGGGTTGATTATTGAGAGAGACACAATGGTGGCAAAGTGGGATGATCTCCGAGTATAACTTGTATAGGTCTCTATAGATAGATACAAGTAAAAGGGCCATATGGATCATTAAGGAAGGCCTTGGGGATCATAGGGACTTCTATTTCTAGAGTGGATCATCGGTGATGGTTTGATCTAGCGCAGACAAAGAGGGGCACCTATAGAACCTCCTCCATCTGGGATGATTTTTTTACTCATTATGATGTTGTGTGAGCTAAGCGAGATTATTATGTTGATTTTATCATCAAGAACTACCCTAAGGAAAACTTTTATGTAGATCACTTGGTTGTTAAAGGGGTAGTTGTAGCAGAAGAAATACCTAGTATGAGTGTGGTGAGCATGGGGTAGCCACCTCAAAGGCCAGAGAGAGTGGATGGTGGTGAGGGAGGATCCAGAGGCGAGATTATGGTAATGAGTGCTCCTAGAGGGGTCAAAGATACAAGTGTTGCTGGGAGCCCACCTTCTCAAGAGAAGAGGGAAGTGCTAGTATGAGACTCAAGAGATGTATATTTTACTAGTTGATTCAGATGTATATGATGGCATAGGCTCATAGAAGCCCATTTTTGTATGATGATGATATATATTGATTTTTTGGACATTGATCATGATGTATATTGGACTATTTATATATATGATGATGATTTTTATGGCTTATATTGTATTTTAATTTGCATGTGTTATATGTTGTATGTTTTTATTAGAATGTGTTAGTGTATGTGATGTAATATTGAGAAGCATGATTTACAAACACATTTGGTTACATATGATTAAGTGTGGTTGAATGTTTTATTGATTCAAATGACTTTAAAATGTGATCTTAAAATATGGTGTATCAAAAATGTGACTAAATAAAATGAGGTAAAAATGAAATGATTTCCCCATTATGGATTTGATATATACGTGACGGGTTTTGAAAAGTGTGAAAACACTTGCACTTGTAGCCTTAACAAATGTTAAATAAGATTATCAATAGGTAGTCACAAAATTTTAATAAGATATGGAGTGAATGTATTTCTTAGGATACAGAAGGGGGAGGGGTTATATGTATAAATCAATGTGGGAGAAAGGGATCTCCTTTTCAACGAGGCTTATAGAGGAATGCCCCAAATTTTACATTTTTAATTTTTGAAGGAAACTGATCGATGCGGGAAGTCTTCCTTAATGGGAAAGTTGATCAATGTGGGAATCTTTCTTGGGATGCTTTTTGAATTTAAAAGGTTGATCAATGTAGGAAGCCTTTGACATGGGTAGCCATCCTTCAAGGGTATGGTCTACATTTTCAACTTTTTGTCTTTTTACAAATATTCATCCTTTGAGGGATCACTCTATAATTTTGAGTGGTAGTTATCCTTCAAGGATCAGTCTACTATATTTTTATATTTTGATAAGAAGCATCCAATTAACTCTACATAAATTTTTGAGCTAAGAAAAAACCTAATAGACCATATCAAGGAGGGGAAGAGATGTATATATGACCTATACACATATGCCCCATGTCATTATTTTGAGATGGTACAGGGTAGATGGATGTAATGATTAAGGGGATCTAACAAGGTGGACCTATACATGAATGTAATTGACAAGTTTCATGTTTGAGAATGAAGCTACACATGGTGAAGAAAATGCAGATTTGGAGGTCACCATGTAAGAGGGAAAAGCTTTGTTACTGACCAGGACAACGAAGAGTTTGATTGTTTATCAGACTTAGAGGAATGTCTTGAGGAGGAGCCAACTAAAATTACAACATTCTCTTCTCCACCATTCATTCTCCAACATCAAGAGCCTGCTGCCACAAAGGAGAACATTGAAAAACAACAACCTGTGTTTTGTGACAGCTCATTGGAACCAAGTTTGGAAGATTTATATCTTCCATGTACTTCATGGGAAAAGGAAGGGGAAGAGCAAGATATTTTCACCACCTCTTCCACATCATCCATCCAAGAAGGTCCACAAGAAGGCTCCATTCTTGGAGTTGAAATTCAGAGCTATGGGCATATCAAATGGATCAGACCTTGCCCAATAAGGTATTTGGCTTCATTAGAGCCAAAGGAGAAGTCACAACCAGTCATGCTTGCTTCTAAGCATGAGTATGAGCATCAAAGTGCCAAGGATCAGCTGCCATACCTCTTTAATCCAAATGTAGAGAAACTAAAAGAGGTATTCAATTTTCTTTCAGTTGACACCTTGCTGATTTGGGTAGAAGACCAGCTTCTTGTTGATTTTCCACTCATCCTAACAGCCATGATCAGCTCCAAATCAATTGCATGGCTGCCCATTTTGAAGAAAGGAAGCTATTTTGCACAACCAGTTGCAGGGTTTGTTTAGCTTACCTTTGCTTCTAGTTAGAGTAGAGTAGGTAGGTTTGCTTTCAGTAGAAGAAGTGCTTGTGCACACTCTGCATGTTCCATTTGGAGCATGTATGATTTTCAGTTTTGTACATAGTTGTTTGGTGTTGTTTTGGTTGCTCTTGCATAGTGCATTCTAGTGGGTTTTGGTGAAAAACAACTCCAAGTTTCAGTGGGTTTCCAAGTGGCTCAGAGGTCATATTTTCATAGTTCAGATCAGAATTGGTTATCAGGCTTGACTCCATGCCCAATGGATGCTTCAAAGGCCACTGATCATTCATCTAGTAGGTAGATGACCCTCTGAGTCGCCAAAATTGTTATCCAAAATGAGCCACTTGCTTAGACAGGCTCGTATCCAATGAAATGGTGCCACGTGGCAGAGGAGGTCGGGCTAGCGGAGTGAAGTTGGAAAATTTTCCAAGAAGATTGGTGGAGGTGCAAAAGAAAAAAATCAGCCCGCGGGCCCGCGAAGGAGGATGGAGGAAATTTGCAAAGGGCCCGCCGAGCACTGAGGTAGCGCCACATGTCTAGTTGGTGGTGGGAGTCGGGGTGGCGGAAGGATTTGGTGAAATTTTCCAAAGTGGTCAAAAATGCAAAAGGAAAATGTTGGGCCACACCTCCACGCTGAACTAGAAGCCGACACGTGTCACCGGGAGAGCGGGGGTGAGGAAATTTTGGGAAATTTTCCCAATGAAAAATCAAAAGGAAAAAGGTGAAGTTTGAGCCTATGATTCCATCAATGAATTGGGGAGTGACACATGGCAGTAGAGTGGTAGGGCATGGGGAATTTTTGGGAAATTTTCCCAAATTCAAAAAAGAGGAAAATTTTCAAGTTTCGGCCCACCAACCCGATTTTTGCCCTAAAATTGCCATTTTTGCCCTAAATCTTTAGAGGGGCATAACTTTCGATCCCGAGCTCAGATTTTCACGTTCTTTATATCAATGGAAATATGTTGAGATCCTCTACATGATGGAATATTCAATTTTATATTTTGATGGAGTTTTGTGAGAGAAAAATGAAAAATGTCTCTGGCATGCAAAAACACAGAAAATGACTCCAACCACCAAAATTAATGAAGTATGGGCCTCTGTTTTGCTCTGTAAAGCAATGTACTTCAAAGTATGGGATTTTTCATGGAAACCCATCATTTTGTAGGCCAATTAGATGAATATTTTTGGTGGTTGAAGTTCCAAAATCAATTTTCGATGTTTTTCACCTTTCTTTCTTTCTACTTCACCATTAAAAGCTAGATTTGGCTCATTTGTAAAAGGTTGGATGTTCTTGCTTCTGCAAGCTCTTCTTTTCCCCTTAGCAGGTGGATTTGAAGGAGTTTTAGACCTCCCATGGATATTGTAACATGTTTTTTCCTCTTTTCTATTGCAACGTATTGTATCAAATTTGGGCATGATAATGTATGTTTTGTGATCAATTTTCAATCCTCTCATGCAGTTATTATTGTCTTCTGATCCTTCATTGCATTCTAGTAATTTGTGCATGTTTTTTTCTGCATCCTCATGATCTATGTCTATTTTTCAAAGTAAGGAGTTCAGCACTCCTTTGGTGTATCACCTTTCTATTTTTTTGCTTAGTTTTGTTTCCATTTCCTTGTTTTCTCTCAACCCTGTCTCCTTGGTAGTTTTAGAGTAGGAATTTTGAATCAAAACCTCTGCAAGAATTACATGCATACACCTAAATAGAGGAGTAAGAACCAACTTCAATCTAGAGATTTTTCTCACCTTGCAAGGTCCCACACCTTGGAGAAAACTCAATGTTGTGCATTCACACCAAATGACTTGCCTTAGAAAAGCATATCCATGGGTCATTTTGGGGGTGCTGTGAATTTGCACTAACAGTACCCTAGCCTTATGACATGTTTAGTTATGACATTTCCACTGAAGTGACCACCACAAATGCCATCATGGACTTCTTCGATTGTTTTGATTGATTCATGTGACTTAAGGCATCGTAATAGTATACCATCAAAGCTACATTTATAAAGGATACCGCCTATAATGATAAAGTGAGTGACACATTGAAGAAATGATCATTTGGCACCATGTGATAAATCTGATGGTAGTTTATATTTGGTGAGATAGTCATATATCTAAGTGTACCATAAATCAGGTGGATTATTGTCAATGATATTAATAGGAGGAAGCTCATTTTGATGTGAAGGATGGTCCAAGCGTTGAATGACTACGAGACATTTTAGTGTTATCTTTTGATTTTTTGTTTCTAAAGGGATGAGGGATCCAAGAGATGCCATAGTGTCTACAAATCTATTAGAAGATCATGGAATAGTTTGAATGGTATAATGATTGAATGTCGTTGAGGAGAAAGTTGACAATAACTTTATATTTTTGGAGGATTTCATTTTTACATTGATATTCTCCTTTAACCTAATTGATGACAAGTTGTGAATCTCGTAGATTTCCGTGATTAGGCCCATGATTAAGGCTTCATATTATACCATGTTATTAGTACATTCAAAGTTAAGTTTAAATGATAACAGAAGTGGAATTTTTGAGGGAGGTATTATAATGACACCGAATCCTCCTCCTTGGCATTTAGAACCATCAAAGAAGAGGGTCATCTTGATGGGGATACATTCTAATTCCTCAATGTTATTGATGGATTTGTCAAGAAATTACTTATGTAGGCTTTGATTATCTGGAAGGGGTGCTTCAGTGAGTTGATCTAAAATGGCTTGATATTTAATAGATTATTGAGATATGATTTTGAGATCAAATTCAGTCATGATCATAATCCATCGAGTTATATGATTGTTATGATAAGGTTTAGAGTACATGGTTTTAAGAGGATTAAAGCTAGTAACGACATATGTATTTTGATTGAGGAGATAATTTTGAATTTTGGAGGTGGCAAAATAGAATGCACAACATAATTTTTAGCTTCGATGTAGCACATTTCATACTCATGAAGTGTGTGACTAATATAATATACGACATGTTCACGACCTTGATTATCATGATGGGTGAGCATAGATCCTAGAGCATGTTCTAAAGTGGATATGTATAGATAAAATGGCTCCCCTTCATGAGGTGGAGTAAGCACAAGAGGTGATAATAGATACTATTTGATTTTTTCAAAGGCTTTCTGACAATTAGAATCCCAATGAAATTCTACGTCCTTGTGGATCAGATGGTGAAATGGTTGACAATAGTTGAAAAATTGTGATATGAAATGCCAAATTGACCGTGTGAATTACCTCGAGGCTACGTAATTTCTTAAGATTATATGGTGGAGGCATTTTAATGATTTCTCTAACCTTTTCTCGGATCAACTTCAATGCCTCGGATAGATATGATGAATCCTAAAAAAATTCTAGTGAGGACACCAAAAACACACTTTGCAGGATTAAGACAGAAAATATTGAATGAGACGAGTGAAGATTGATTTAAGGATGTCAAGATGGTATTTTCGTGATTTGTACTTTCCTAAAAGGTCATCGACGTAGTCTTTGACAATCTTGTGGATGAGGTCATGAAAAATGTATGTCATGGCACATTGGTAAGTAGCCCCTACATTTTTAAGACCAAATGGCATGACATGGTAACAAAAGGTTCCCAAGGGGTGATGAAATAATTTTTATGTTGATCATGGGGGAAATAAGGATTTGATTATAACCAAAAATCCATCCATGAGGGAAAGAATTTCGTGGCCGGCTGTTAGGTCAACAAGCTGATCTATGTTTGGAAGAGGGAAATCATCCTTAGGATAGGTGAGGTTGACATCTCTAAAGTATGTGCAAATCCATAACTTTCCTGAAGCTTTAGTTACGAGGGATGATGTTAGAGAACCATTGTGGATAGTCAATGGGTATGATAAATTTTGTAGATAAGAGGTGTTACAATTATTCTTTAACAAGGAGAGCTATACGGGGATGCATTTTACAAAGTTTTTGTTTAACCATCTTAGCATCGGGATACATGACTATGTTGTGTACAATGATGTTAGGATCGATTTTGGGCATATCACTATATGACCAGGTGAAGGCTTGGTAATATTTTTCTAAGAACAAAGTGAAATCTTCTAGTTCTTGTGGATTTAAAGATTGACCGACCTTAACTATGCAAGGATCCTGGGGGTGCCTAAGTTAACATCGAGGGTGGATTCATTAAGGAGAGTTGGTGTGTTAAATGGTAGGTATTTCTAAAGAAAGTGGTCTTTAGCTCCCATATGGGAAAGGATATCCTGGTCATCTTGACACTGGAGGATATCTACAATAGGTGAATCCTCCTCAACCATTTCTAGCCAAATAAGAGGTAATGATTTGGTGGAGTGATTGGATTGATAAGTAAGCGGCCCTAAAGATATAACATTGATTAAAAAAAGTTAGGTGGGATGGATACAATGTCATATATGTCCATAATATCTTCATGGTTTACTATTGATGATGAATCTGGTTTGGGAATGAGTATGGATGTAGTGGCTTCAAATATTTTAGAGCTAGACTTATAACCTAAACCATATTTCTCATAGGCTTTAAGAGAATGTTGGATGGTCAAGTCATGGGTTCCTTATTCATAATGGTCAAGGCCAAAACCTCTCCATGCATAGTGGTGAAGATACATACGAGAAAATTTTGGATTATCGAGGGATTTGAATTCTAATGTGAATGGCATGGCATGGTGTGGATTGATAACATGGGATGAAGGATTATCAAGTCCCCCATAGACAAGGTTTGTTTTGAGATAAGTAGGACTGTAAGAGATAACATCTCCTACATTTGGCTCATACATGGGTTGCTTATCAGGGTGGCCATATGTTTTGGGTGAAGGGATAGAGTTAAGCATGAGAAGATGGTATTCCTCGAGCGTAAGACGTTTTACAACCTCACCAAGAGAGGAATCATCTAGTAATTTGGAAGAGGGGATAGATGTACTAGTAGACGCTTCATCAGATGATCTAGATGTGGATTTAGGTACAAGGACATCATTTGGGTGGTATGTTAGGTAACAGTCAGTGAATGGATTTGGATAAATAGGGACAGTGAAATTCTAACCTTTGTGTTCATATTTGAGACAACGATGGAGGGTGGAAGGAACACAACACATGGTACATATCTAAGGGTATCCTAACAACATGTTGTGTTTAAATTATCCTTCTATAATGTAGAAGAGCTTAGGTAGGGTTTTGAAACTAACTTTAAGTGGTTGAACAACAATTCCTATTGTAGGTGCAATGGTGTCATTAAAATCTCGCAGTAAAACTGGAGTTTGAGAGATAACGGTGTTGGGTAGTTTAAGTTGGTAAAAAGTGATGGAATATATAATGTTAATGGTCGAGCTGCTATCAATCATGACTCTCTTAATGGAGATGTCATGATCCGAAAGATAATGAAGAGTGGAAAATAAGATGGTTCAAATGATATAGTGGTGGATGCTTTAAGGGCACCTACAAAGTTTCAAATAAATAGGATCATTGGTTGACAAGGTTATGGATTAAAAGGATTCTATCATAGCTTGTTTATGAGAAAGTGATGTTTGAACTAATTCATAAAGTGACATCCTGATGGGGGATTGATGTAATTGCTTGATAACAACCTTATGTATTGTAGTTAAAGGGGATGTTGTCGCTTGTATCAAATCTTTGTATTTTGGTGACGGTGTTTGATTAAACACCTCAGGAGCTAATGAAATAGATATCTTAGATTTATCAAATGAAGCGATCAGTTCATAAAGTGGAGGTATAACGATGAAATTTTTACTTTTCTTAGGCTTGGATGACTCTTTGTCATAATTTGTGAACGATTAGTGATGTGAACAGTGTCAACTTGATGAGAAGGATTTTTAGGCATGCATTCCTTAGGTTTTGTTGATGGCGATGTTTATGTTGGTGTTTTGGTTTATCGAGAAGGAAGAGTGGACTACCAACTTCCTAAACTTTTAAATGAAAGGCCCTAAAATTTTCTATGGAATGACCTTGTGTTCTGTGGTGGTAATCACAAAAAAATTAAAGCATGCCAGAAGGTTTCCATCCTTGTTGATCAAACAAATTAAGAGGTGGTAACATAATAAGTGACCACTGAAGGAGGTCATCTAAAATGGTGGTGTAACACCCTTAGGTGTAGACGTGGATGATGACAATGTTCAATCTATATTCTCCTTGGGAGGAAGTAAAATTTTAGTCATAGATTGTTTAATTGTTCGCTATGGAGGATTTTAGGTTTCGTAACAGATGGAGGACGAGGACCATGTATGGATGGTCATTGTTGAGGGTAGTTGGACTGTGTAAGGGATGAGGGGAGAGGACCCAATATAGATGTTTGTCATGGAGTGATGGGTGTAGGATATAAACTCAATGTAGGAGCTTGGTAGATGGATGTTGACCCTGAAATAATAGGGTGATTAACAGGTATAAGGGAGTGAGGTTTGCACATAGGTTTTTGATTTGGAAAATTATACCGAGGGATTTTGAAGACCTGAACAACACCTTTTTTATGAGGTAATTTTTGGTTTTAGATGAACTTGGGGTGGTTGATGAGGATGCAGAATAGCCATAATTCCCTAAGGTAAAGTGAGTTTTGGTTTTTTTGTCAGATGTGGATTTAGGTATAGTTTTGGGAGGCATTGAGGATGCAGATATAGATTCGGTAATGGCATGCAATGATGATATCGGAATAGTTTTAGTAATATTTTCAGCAAACAAATATTTAGTAGTCGTAGTTTTAGGATCATTGGGTAATGGCATTGATTCTATAGGTTTTTATTCGGTAAGCAATGATGTGGGTTTAGGGATAGGCTTTTTCTTTGTTATTGTATTGATGGTGTGAATAGAGTTTGTTTGTGGTTGATCTGAGGATGAGGGTGATTCGGAAAAGGTTTCTTAAATATGTCAAGATTTTTATTTGGGGGTGTGTTTGGATTGTCCAAGTGGAGTTCACCCTTTTTGATCAAGTCTTGAAGTACATTACAAAAAGTGTGACACCTCTCAATGTCATGTCCCTTAACCCTATGGTATTTGCAATAGTCATTATCTCGATACCAAATGGGTTTAGATACTAATGACGTGTCGATGGTTTGAATAGGTGGGAGAGATATCATGTTGGTGGCAAGTAGTTTGTCAAAAACTGCACTATAAGTCTCTCCTATAGGTGTATAGCTACGTTGTTGATGGGAACGCTTAGTAGTAGGTTTTTCCTTGGGAGAATATTTAACTACGATAGTGTTGGCAGATGTTTAGAATTATCGGGGTTGGATGATGACTTAGATGGAAACTCAACTTTTAGTTTCTTAGGACAAAGCTTAACCCGACCATCTTCTAGAGCTCACAATTCTAATTTACGGGCCATGGTAAAATCTTCATCAAAATTTTGAAATGATTAGATTTGTAATGTAGATGAAATATGTTTGGTGTGTGAGTGGTAAAAACTTCAGTTATGTTTGGTGTGTGAGTGGTAAAAACTTCAATTATTTTTTTGTGATTAGTTACACCTCTCCAACGGGTGACGTTGATAGTGACTTTGTAGGCTATGTTTATGGAAAAGTGTTCTAAGAAGAGATGAGTAAGTTGTGCAAAGGAAAATAGGGAATATTTTGGAATGCTATTATACCAATCTAAGGCAAGACCGGAGAGGGACATGGGAAAAGTCCTCAACATAAGGTCTTGATCATGAGCTATTAGATAACATGTGTGACGAAAAGCATGGAATTTTTGTTGAGGATCTTCCTTGCTATAAAATTTGATGAACTTTGGAAATTCCCAGTGAGGCGAGATATGATTTATATGCAATTAAAGGGTGAATGGTCTCATTACAAATTTGATCATAGGAGAGCACATTCTTGGGTGCAAAACAAGCATCTTCAAGACTAGATATGTGGATCATAAGGGCTTGGTGAGGATCTGGTTAAGATTTTTGCTACTAGGATGAGCCAGGTTGAAATGAGAACTAGTTAGGTTGTGAGTATGTTTGATACTATCGAGGAATGCTTTATTGGTAGGGAATATTTTGCTACGGGATATTTTTTTGGGTAATGTTCTATTAAGGAACATTCTACCGGTGAGGGAAATTTTGTTGTAGAATATTATATTATGGATTATATGAAGGAAAATATGGAATATTACAGTAATGTTATTTTACCAATATAAGGCAAGACCGGAGAGGGGCATAGGAAAAGTCCTCAACATAAGGTCTTAATCATGAGCTATTAGATAACAAGTGTGATGAAAATCATGGATGTGTTATTGAGGATACTCCTGGCTTGTAGAATTTGATGAACTTTGGAAGTTCCCGGTGAGGCGAGATATGTTTTATACGGCATTGAAGGTTGAATGGGATCATTACAAATTTGGTCATAAGAGAGAAAATTCTTGGATGAAAATGAAGCATATTTGAGACCGGATAAGTGGTTCATAAGGGCTTGGAGAGGATCTGGTTGATCTTGTTGCCGTGAGGATGAGCGATTGAAATGAGAAGCTGGTTACGTGTGAGTATGCCGATATTGCGAGGAATGTTGTGTTGGTAGGGAATATTTTTGTTGTGGGATATTTTTTTGGGGAATGTTCTATTAAGTAACATTCTGCTAGTGAGGGAAATTTTATTGCAGAATATTGTATTGTGGATTATTTTTTTGAGGTACGTATTGTTGAGGTATGTTGTATTGTGGGATGTTTTGTTGCGGTATACTCTATTGATAAGATATTTTTTTGTTATGGGATACTCTATTGAGATGGAACACTTTGTTGACAAGATAAAGGTTGTGAGGGTTGTATATATTGATACTAGAATGGCATTGATGTGTAAGTGAGTGGTTGTGAATAGGTAAGAGGTTGTTGGAAGGGTATAATGAAGCAACTTGGGATTATGCTTATTGCAGAATTTTTGTTGTGGTATATTGCATTGTGAAATGTTTTGAAGAGGTTTATATTATTGTGGAGATTAGTAGTTTTGATGGTTGTGGTATGTGTTGTGAAACAGGGTGAGTGCTAGCAATGACACTAGTATTGATTAATGATGTAGTTGTAGGGATATACATGGTGATGTTTTTAATGGGGCTAGTGGCGCTTGTGAAGATATGACATTGGAAAGGATACAAAACTCAATGGAGGTGTTTGATCTTGTGAAGAAACTGGAGAGGTAGATGAGGAAGTAGTGGTATTACTTAGGGGAGGTGTGGAACCTATAGAAGGGTTTGGTGAAGATGTAAATTGTTGGGAAAATATGTTTTGTGATGAAATCATATGAAGGTCATAAATAGGAACTAAAGAGACATCAGATGTCTCGGGTTGAGTGGTAGAATATTGCTCACTCAATGTTTCAAATGGGTTAATAGGGATGGAAGATATTTTGGTTTGACTGACATTTGATGTTTCAGATTGACCTATTGAAGTGTATGAGTATAATTATTGGATGACATGCTCTTGATTTTGATTGATAAGACATGCAATGGTAGATGAAGGATTATAGGTGTATGGAATTGGTTGGGGTGTGAATGGTTGTAGTTGAACACCCCTAGTTGCTAGATAAGCATTGAGAGTAATGGGATTTGAATCTAACATTTCTTCAAAAATAGGGTCTCCCTTATTATAAAAAGGAGGTTCAGATGCCTCTAATTGAGAACTAGGAGAAAAGGGTTGTTCTGTTTCTTCTAGTCCAGATGTATGAAGGATTTGACTATGATATTGACATGTGGAATTCAAATTTTTTTGTCTCATTTCTTCATTATTCCAATTTTCTTCAGCATTAGAAAGGGAAGTGGAGGTAATTGTTTGATAAAATGGAATTTGTTATGGCATTAGAGAAGAAAATTTTTTATGGGATAGTGTAAGTGATGTAGTATAAAGTGGAACATGTTGTTGAAATGATATAGGTAGTGGGGTGGACATGTTTTCAAAATTTTGGTTATGAGCTTGTTGTCTAGTAAGTACCATGGTAAAAACACACAAACACCTAGAAAATGAAAAATAACTAATTGGGTTGATTTACAAATAGTAGGAAAAAGAAAGCAAAATATCATTTTATATTTATCTTGATTAATTATGAAAGAGTGAAATGTGTAAGATGGTTAACAAAGGTCCTAGGAAATGGTATTCTATGGCTGGTTTTAGGAATTTTTAAGGGTGGAGTCCTTGATATACCCAAAGGTACATGAGGCCCAACTCTATACATCTATTGGTACAGGCATGGTATTGGGGCCAACCCCGACCTGTAGGGTCTCGCACCGATAAGGGTGTCGGGAGCTTTCAAAATATACCGACAAATAAGTTATTATACTCATCCAAAACACCAAGTCATCTTCTCCTCTTAGTGATCAAATCCAAGTAGGTATCCACCTGGGTAGGAATTGTTTAAATGTGTTTTGATATTAAAGTGATTTGGTTGTGTGTGGGGGAAGAAATAAGTGAATGCAACAAATTTCCTTCCTAATTAGAAAGTGTGAAGCAAGAAAAATGTAACTTGTTTATTTTTTAAAACCCAAAAAAATGTTTCTTTTGATGAGGAAAAACAAACAAGGATGCAATACGAGAAAGAAAAAAGGAAAGCTTTAGGACTCACCTTGAAATCACTCCCTTTTTTTAGTAAATTTTTAAGCTCAAAGAAATTTATAAAATAAGGAGTCTAAAATAGCAATTTGTAACCAAGTTAGGCTGAAAAATTGTAGTCATTTTTATGCCCTTAGAACAACAGTCTAATCCCATGTGTGTTGGCCTATCACCCCCAGCGGCATTGGGCACTCACCGAGGCATGCGTAGGCATCGAGCCCCTCCTTTATGTGATTCTTGTGAGAATACATTGCTTAATGACATAAACTTAGATGTAAAAAGGTAAAGAACCATGCATTCATTCTGAGAGCTTTAAGATGAGTTATTATATCATTATACCTAGTTTGATAACAAGAGAAACATCAAATAAATAACAGATTTGATTCATACCATAAAGGAAATGCACTAGGGTTTACACCCATGAACAATACATATTTTAACATAACCATATATTTCATATTGATCATAGTTTACAACCATATTACATTCACCAAGGCCATACTAGGCCAATGTATCAATGTAGATAAGACTCATGCATCAAAAGTCCTAACTATGCTTCCCATATTACAAAAAATTTTCATAGACCCATCCCTCTAGACAAGCTATTACTCCTACAATCCTCTAAATGAGAACCCCAACTCTCTGGAACCTTCTTATTATTTCTCAAAGCTTCACCTTCCATTCTCTCTATTCACACTCTCTTCCTTGATAGTGTCTCTCTTATTTTACCTGAGCATCTCTATATATAGTTGTATTCGCCCACCGCCATGCCTTTCGAAGTAGTAGATCAGTCACCAAGTGTCAAGGTGGTCCTCTAATGGAGCATGCTTATTCTCATCTAGGATCTCCACTCTCTACAATGATGTCTTTCTGGATCCTTCCATCACATGGAATATTCCTTTCTTGACCACCAAGTTTCTAGGTTGACACCTTATCCACTCCGCATGCTTAGTCGGGTCATGCTTTTCTCGTGTGCTCCTTAGAATGTTGAATATGGATAAGTCCTGAAACCCTTTACTTTTCCTTGCACGTACCATGGGTTCTACTAAAACCCTTGTCTTGTGCACCTTTACCCCACATGCCCTTCTTCATATTGGTCCCACATGCCCATGTGCCTTCTTTTACTTAGCCAATATTCTGAGGCCAACATCACCCCACACTAAGCTTGTTCTCCATCCTCGGGAACACCTCTTCTTCAAAGAATAAAGAATGGTGAGAATTTGAAAAATAATTGGAATAAAGAATGAAGGAATGAATGAATTAAAGAATGGGGGGAATGAAGAAGAATTTGTTTATTATTGAAGGAGGAGTGGGAAATCCTTCCTTATATCTACCTCAAGCTTCTCCTAGGAATCTACCTCACTCTACGCTTGCTGATAGAGGTCACCTACTAGGGCGCTCACCTCCTCAAAAATTATCTCATCCCCTTTGGCACTCATCGTATCAGCAATCCCTTCTAGTTGTTTTCCAAAATCATCAAGCGCATCCATCCTTTGGGTGATTTGGGGGTATAATTCCTTCATTAGTTTTTGATCGAGCCCCACAAGGTCTCGATGGCTTCTGATTTCTTCTCCACCTGGCTAGGATCTTATCCCGCTCTTCTCTATTCCCCTTATTCTTCTCTGAAACTCCTTGAGCTCTGCTTCATGTGTATCAAACTAGAATATTTTTTCCCTATCTTTTTAGTGTAATTATCATAAGAAGCTTCAACAATTTATGTGGCGGCCTTTACATCGGCAAGGAGTTTGGTATACCGAGTGAAGCGATGATCTCTACAACCTTGACTTTTCTTCTTTTTCGCATGTCAGCGCCTCTTCTGTTGGACTCTAAGGTGAGTGGCCTCCTTTCCATTGTGAGGATGTGAGTCAAATCCTCCAGGCACTACAAGGTTGATTCATACTTTTGCTCGGTAGTGCTAGGTCGGGATGCTTTAAGACAATAACATCCGTAATCATCTCAATTTTATTATATACTTCACACACCCTTTCCTTTTCCTCTTTTAGTTTGTGCCTTAATTATGTGTGTTGATTATCTCTTCTTACTTCAGGTCCTTTCTCTTCTCGAGGAGCTCCTCCTCCTTCTCTAATTCCCCTTCTAGGAATCTCACCCTGTCATTCCTCCCAAAAATTCTGGCCTCAACCTCAACTGAAACCTTGTTGAGTGCATTACAGACTTGCTCATTTGATAACTATTGAGCATTCACTAGGGGTTTATTCCTTTTCCTCTGGCATCTTCATCAGCACCCCTTGGCTCACTTCAAACTCAGGCTCATCAACGTGGGACTCAAATGCCTAAGATAGCATCTTCTTGGTCCATGGGTACACACCTTCTTTGTCAAATGAATACATGGCTAGAGTTGTTCTATTGGCATGATGCTTTGGAAACACATGCATAGCACCTTACTTGGATCATTGATATAACCCATTCCTTTCCCTTGTGTTGCCACTACGCTCTTCCCACCTATTTGCACCTTTAGAAAGCTTATTGCTAGGTTGGGGTCTCGCCCATGCTGCCATACTCTTTTCCAATGCTCTCCTCTTCTATCTCCTTAAGCACTTCATCCACGTTGTGCTCTACCTCTTGTTCTACCAAGTCCTTAATGATGTCAGCCACTTCTCTCTCCTAGCCTCCTTTATTTACTCCTTGGTGAGGCTTGGGGTCCTTTGATCTTTGTGTTCACCTCTTTGCTCACCCCTCTTCCTTGAGCATCTGCTTCCTCTTCGCCATCCTTTTCTTCATTTCCTTCTTCTTTTGAATCATGTATATCATACACAAGATGATTATGAACTTCTTCATCCTCATCATCATCCTTTCTCTCTCTTGTAGGCCTCCAAGCTCTCAGTCTCCTCGATTCTTCCTTCTCTTCCACCTCTCTTCTTCTTCCTGGTGATTCTAGTATAGGAGACTCTTCCCTTTCTTCCTCTTCAATAGGTGACTCCTTCCTTGGTGATTCTTCTTATGTGGGAGGCTCCTCTTACTATGGAGCTTCTTCTTCTGAGGTATTCTCCTAACTAGGGACTTCTTCCTACGCGTGTAAGTGCTTGGCTTAGCACCATTTTCTGGTGCACCCATAGATTGTGTTTTTGTACACTTGGTGCCTTCTTCTCCTGCACTTCTCTCTCCCTCTTCTTTGGCACAACCTTCTTCCTTCCTATGGGGTCTTTGGAATGGAGACATCATTCTCTAGGTAGGTTCCCTTCTCAAAATTTGGCCTGATGCACAAGTATACTCTCATTGCAGTCCTTCTAGAAATTGGTAGTGTCAATGTCTTCATCATCTACACTTTGTGGGAGACATAATTCTCCACATATGTGTACTTCTTTGGGTATACGATATTTATGCATAGCTGTAGTGGTCTTGGTCCACTTCTCTAGGTCGAACCTTATCCTTTTGGCCTCCTTGAAATGGTTGACCCCTGCCTGGAAATATTGTGTGGTGAAAGAGAATGGAAATTTGCACCATGGACTCTTAGTCCCATCCATCAGAGTGAATCTTCCAATGTAGAAATGTTGATATACAAAAACTCACCTCTCCATCTATAATCATGAAGTTTCTTAGGTATCCTCCACTCTTCCCTGAATACGTTGCACATTCACTTATACCATTTTCTTGAGATGTACCTTGTGGGCTGCCATCATGGTATCACAAGTATACTTCTCAAATATTTTCACGGGTGAGGGATCTTCATCTGGATACTCCCATACAAACTTCTCTGGCCCATTAGGCACTCTAATCTCTGAGAAGATGATGGTGAGGAGAATATTTCCAAACATTATCTTGTCCCCCTGCATTCATGCTACTAATGATTTCATTTGCAATAAAGGTGGACAAGTTGTAGATGGTTCCTTTTGAAAATTTTCCAACATACATTCAACCATGCCTTGTTTACTTGTGTCCACCTCTCTTGACCATTCAACTTGGTAACCAAGCATGTGGCCATCCTCATTATAGGGTCAAGGATATCTATGATATCAAAGTAGCGTGAACCCTTTTTGTAGTCATAGGCTTCCACAGTCACCTTAATGGCCTCCTTATCCTCCAAGTCATCATCTATGGAGTCCCCTTCGCAAACTAGGCCAGTAAATTTTGATATGAGCTGAGGGTTATGTGCATTTTTCAGCCTACAAAATAGAAGTGGTATTCATGTACATGTGACATAAACCACTGGTATAACCACTCGGGCTTTCTAAAATAGGTCAACTCATATAGTTGCTAGTAACTCAACCTTACCCAACTTCACCTTCACCTCATCGTTGTAGATCGGCATTCCTTCTGGTGTCCTCATATATGTTAGACAAACCACTTCAATGCATCATCTCCTTCTGTGGTATGGTACTGTGCGATGATTATAGTCACTCAAGGACATCTTTCTGACATGTGATACCCATTCTTTCCCTAGAAACACTCCATCTGGGTACTACATCTCTACATACCACTCCTCATTAAAACTAGTTGTGGAGTTTGTTTCCCCTTTCCCTTCTTCTTTGGTGAAACAGTTGCCTTCTTTGGTGTCATTTTTACTTGTCGGGTTATAGCCTAAACTCTTCTTTCTCCTCTTCCTTGCTCTACTCAATCATGTGGCTCAACTCTATGGAATAATCCTTCTACTCCCATGCCCTAGCTGTAGAACCCTAACTTGGAAAACTCTTCCACAAGATGGCATACTCCTCTGAAAATCTCTTCCCTACATGCCTGTACTTCTTCCACTTTGGTTTATAGATCAACCCTAGTCACATACTTAAATATCTATGATTCTTTCTTCGCATAACTCTCTTTTATGGATGCCCTAGTTCACAAGAGCTCTTTAATCTCGTAATAGAAAGGTAAATAATAACGTGCCCGACTTCATACTTATAGTTTTTCCTCCTTTCAATAATAAATGCTACACCACCTACCAATGTACTTAACATTAAATGTGGATTTTTCTACTAAAGCTGACCTTAAGCGCCCTTACCCACACACCCAATCCTATGTGAAAAATTCTATAACCTTCTCGGCATGTAAAAAAAATTCTTACCAATCAAAAGACTCTTACGTGTGCATCTCTAGTGTCTTGAAGGCACTTCTTCTATCCTTGACCTAATTTTTTCCCTTACCTACCTCATGTTGTTCCTACACTTCTTATCCTTTGTACGTGGTCTTTGTTAAGCTATCTTGACACCAAAATTTCTTGTCCATTGTTTCCATGTGCGTTCCTTCTTTACGCACTTTTTATCCTTCAACTGGGCCATTTAACACAACTTCCACCACTAATCCTTCACTTCACACTACCCCACCCCACACTAAATGGATGCATGGTCCTCTATGCATACATAACTTTTTGAAAGTAATAAGTGGTTACTAAGTGCACAAGGTGCAAAATAGAACAAAAATAAAGGAACAAGAAATGAGAAAGGGAAACACAAGGAAAGGAAATGCATAAAGGGAAATCCTAAGCTATTGGAAATACTTGCCTTATTTACAAACACAAGGAAGACTTATTTATAGTAGGGCTTCACCTAATCCCATTGAAATGGCCAAGTAACCTCATCCCATCCAATGCTTACAACTGGTAGGCACCTAAATCAAGGATGTATGAGATGATGTAAGGGCCCAACCAATGGAATTTCAACTTCCCAGGATGGCGTAGAAACTTGGAATCATACAACAAAACCATCTACCCGACCTCAAATTACTTATTCTTGATATGAAAATCATGTCATGCCTTTTTTCTAGCCTTTTCAGTTTTTTGACTCCATCTAGCAAGTGATCTCCTTTCATCCAACTATATTAACTTGTCAATCCTTTCCTTGAGTGCTTTTTCATCAGCCAATCCTCCTACATGCACTATACGTAGTGATGGTAACATGAATTCAAATGGAAAAATAACCTCCACATAAAACATCAATTGAAATGGTGTGGCCTTATTCAGCCTCTTATAGGATGTTATGTATGCCCATAGAATAGTTGATACCTTTTCATCCCATTCTTTCCTTCCAACATCAAAAATTTTGGTTAATGTGTGACTTAGTATCTTGTTAAACACCTCCATTGTTCCATTCACTTGAGGGTGATAAGGTGTAGGATCTTTGATGGGCCACCATGAACTCTACCAATAATATATTGATCGTTTCATTTAGAAAATGTGTTCCCCTATCACTAGTGAAGATCAAACGACATCCATACCTGTTGATTATGTTTTCCCATAAGAATCTAGCAATTGTCGTTGCAGTGTAATCCTTTGTAGGCACTGCCTCTTCCCATCTTGTCAAGTAATAAGTGCAAGTAATGATATACCATGAACTAGTCCTTCGCACGAATCATGAAATTGGTCCTACAAAGTTGATTGCCCATTTTTCAAATGGCTATGTGCTATTTATTAATGGCATCTCATTCCTCTTTCCAAGTTTTCCAAGGCATGCTAGCGACAATGGTCACGAGGCCTTACAAAACTCAATAAAATCTGTATATGCTTTCCCACCAGAGCCCTATGAGCATAATCTTCCATGTAGTTACATTTCCTGCATAGTGCCCTCCTACAATCCCACCATGCACTTCCTCCATAATCATCATGCGCTCATGTTCTAATATGCATTGGCGTAGAACCTCATCATGGCCTAACTTGTACAGATATCCACTAATCAACATGTAGGGTGCATCACATATTGCTAACTATTTTCTCTCCAAATCCTTCATCTTGTTCAACACCACACCTATTTTAAGAAAGACTATAATATCCTTCAAGTTAGATGACACGTGTTGTAACCTAAATAGTTGTGTGTCTATCATGGTATCCTCAATGCTCTGTGCATCCTCTCTCAAGTCAATCCTTGATAAGTGGTCAGGTCCTAAATTAATTTTTCCTAGTTTTACCACAACTGAAAACTCAAATTCTTGAAACAACAGGACCAACAACATATGTTCCCTTACAAAATGGGCTTATTTACCAAATACTTTAGTTTCATGTGATATGTGTAGAATATAAAAGGTGTTTCTAGAAGATACTACTTGAACTTATGCAGTGCGTAGATCATTGATAGGGCCTCGCACTAAGTAGTTGTGTAATACTTTTTGTTGCACTTTAGTGTCAACTTACGATTTACAAAAAAAAAGGGTGATAAGAAAAATCCCTCACCAGGTTGTGTGTTAGTACTACTGCTCCAATGGTTGTCCATGAGGCATAAACATGAACATGGAAAGGATTATTCCAAGAAGGGAATTGTAGTATGGGCACAGTAACAAGCTTATCATTCAAAGTATAAAACATATTCTATTGCTTCTCCCAGTGAAAGGAACTCTTGTGCTTAAGAAATTCTTCCAAGGGCACATCGATATTGGCATATACTTTGATGAACTTCCTATAGTACCCCATATTCCCAAGAAACCACACACTATGCTCTGACTAGTAGACTCTCCCAATCCCACAATAACAAAAACTTTGGTGGGATCCACTAACAAGCCTTCCTTACATATAATATGTCCTAACAGGGTTCCAAATGGAGTAGTAAAGACACACTTCTTAATGTTGAGGGATATCCTCAACTATCGACATATTTCAAACATCAGCCTCAAATTGTCACAATGGTCTCTTACCAGCCCATACACAATCTAGTCATCTAGGTAGACTTGAAGGAATTTATGGATGAGTCCTGAAATTCTTGTACCATGATGCACAAGAACACAGTAAGCACATTCTTCAATTCAAAAGGCATGACCATGTAGGAAAATCTTCCCCACTTAGTGGCAAAAGTTGTCTTTCTCTAGTATTCCTTTGTAATTCAGACTTGGTAATACCCTGAGAACCCATCCATGAAGGAATAGACCTTACCCTTGGCTACACCTTTCAAAATTTATTTAGTGAATGGGGTTGGAAAAGGGTCAATGACACACATTACGTTCAAGTCCCTATAGTCAACACATATCCTTATCCTTCCATCCTTCTTGATACTGATGACCTATCAAATTTGATTTGATTCCTCCATAACTTCACTAGTGCCTGAAGTGACCATCTTTTCTTTCTCTTCCTTGACCCATATGCATAATTTTGGATTCATTCGATAGGGTCTCTTACAAATTGGGTTCATTCCTTCCTTCAAATTTATCCTCATCTACCCGAAGGAATGGTGAATGCTTTGAACTCATGGTACCCATGCGGGAATAAGTCTTGAAATTTTTACAATAGATCAATGATATTTGAAACTTATTTCTCTGACCAATAATCCCCAATGATAACTTCCTTAGGTTCTACCTCTGACCCAATGTTAACCTTACTCATTTTCAAGGGCTCATGGTAGGTGTGTGCTTTCTCATCGGTGTTATCTATGACTTTACATGTACCTTTAGAATGGTTAACATCTAGACTTTTCATTTCTTCACCATCTATTACATAGACCCATTTTCCTTTTTGTTTTCAATGCACACACACTCAAATTGTATCTCTTCTAATTCCTCTCCATTGAGATGACCCTTCAAACTAGGTTCACCCAGAAATTCTAGTAACCTATCTTCTTCCATGGCACTATCTCCCATTGTAAGGCGCTTGACAACTTGCAATGCCTTATTTACTGATGGATTGGTACTTTGATACTTGAAATCTTGAATGAGATCATCTTATAACTCCTGCCAATTCCTTTTCTAATGGTGCATCTCCGAGTGAATGTACCATACACGCACACAACCTTATAAGGTGGAATATAACTTATGTACCCATAACAAAGGTGGTAAATATTTTTTCCTTCCATCTAGGCCTTCTCACATGTTTGGATATGGGAAGAGGCGGGTTCTTTTCCATGGTAGTCTTGGATAACAGTGAATGCGTTGCTTCTGCAGAACCTTACAGAGAATGTGATTCTTACCTCGTGTCACTCTAGAAGACTCTCACGATGTGTTTCCCACCAACATGCTGCAGTCCTAAGCAAGTTATAATTGAGCATACTTCTCCTTTCGTCCTCATTTCTCCATTGAGCCTCCATCTCTCACAAGAAATCATCAGGGCTTGCTCCTCCAGAGTAACTTGGTAGCTTCTTCCTTCCTAGGTGCTTGACTAGGTGCACCTTTGTCACCCTTGTTACATATCCTCTTAATTGTCTCCCAATTAACTCATAAGTCCCGTGTGCCCAATTTTCACATGTTATGTTAGTTATATCACTCATCAATTGAGAATATTCAAATTAGATAACTCCTTCTATAGGATGAATTATCTCAGGGTCTTTGATGGAGTGCACATAGATTCTATCAAGGACTTCTTCTCCCAAGGGCTCAATATAGGGTGTTGATTTCCCATCTATTAAAGGGATGATGACCCATTCTTCCTTGTTCTCAAAATTGATATACCCCTTGTTAAACCATAGGTCAGCATTTTTTATAACACTAGGGGCACCCAAGTAATGCTAGAAAGTTATCCACCTCGGCTAGTGCCAAGACTTCAAAGTCCCCAGTGAACTTGACCCCTTGAATAGTGATAATTACATCCTTCAAGACACCAATGGGCATTTCTTTTGTCTTGTTTTCCATATACAACACATTCAAGGATGATTATAGTTTGGGCCTTCCCATTTGATGCCATGCATCTAAGGTGAGTACATTGAATTCTGTGCCCGTGTCAATAAAAATATTGCTCATAAGCCATCCATCTACAACAACATTTAAGGTTATTTCTTTTTCATAATCAAGGCTATGGGGAGGAAGGTTATCATGCAAAAATTTCCCCTCCCACTCTTTCCTGGCACGTGGTACATTCTCCCATAACCATTATCCTAGCAAAGGAATGATATTCTCCTACCTTAACATTTTCCACACTTCCCTGACCTCATCCAGATCCTTATGCGGAGCTTCACCATTCTTCCCTTGCTCCAACTTCCCTAACTACTCCTTTAGACACTAGATATCCCCTTGTAAACTCTAAATTACATCCATAGTCTCTTGATACACCTCCTTCTGATGAGAAGGGTCTGGATACTTCCAATGTACAAATTATTCCCTAACAACCAATTTCTTTCATGGCATATCCTCAGTGCATGCAACCTCTACTCGCGTGTCACTAGTACAGGTTTTAATCCTGACTCAAGTGCCATTCTTGGCATCCACTATGGGTTGGCCTTCTTTATGCTTACTATTCTAGTGTCTTTATCCTTTTGGTTTTGTTAGCTCATGTGTTCAAATAGCTCAGGACACTCCTCGTACTTATGTTTCTTTTCCCACCACAAGCATTGCAATAGATCATGACACTCATGTTTATAATTCTTTATCAATCCACAATTGTAATAGGTTCCATGTAGGAACTCACTTCTCCCTCTACCATGGTTACTGCGACCATGAAATCTTCCATGAAAACCTCTTCCACGCACCCTCCATCTTCCCTCCCTTCATAATGGCAATCATCATCCTTATAACTACTTACAAGGCTAGTCTGGCACACACCAAGATCAATAGCATCATGAATTTGATCAATCAACCTACAATCCTTAGTGTCATGGGTCATAGAGGTATAGATCTTATAATAGAAAGACACATTCTTATGGATCGCATGTTGTAGTAGAGGAAACCTACTTGCATCATGATCACCGTGTGTAAAATTTCACAATATATTGTCATGGCACATACCGATTTCCAAGGGCAAGTATCCTTTGTATGCCCTTCCACTTCACAATATGTGCACCAAATACCACTAAAAACCTCATGTATTGAGTTCGTAGATAGCTTCTCTAGCTACTTAACCATTGCAGTAATTTGAGCCTTTATGGAAAGGCTCACATCGGTATCAATGCTCCTAACAACCTCAATGTGTAGGGCAGCTTCCAATGCCTCACGTGGGTCTATGAAATTCTTATGTGATAATTCCATTATGAACGGTGTTATCAATCCCTGCAACAAACCATTGAGAATGTTGAGAGGGGTGTATTTCATATGATATTTTTGTTAAAAGAGTTTTGAACTATGTGTCATACTCTTAGACATTCTCTGTCATTCCTTGATGGATCTCCTTTAGAGTTCTGATGCTCTTTTGCTCAAACTCAGGGATATGGAACTCTTTAGGAAGGCATTTTTCAACATAGTATAATCTGTGACCATCGATGGGGTCATACTTTTGGTACCAGCTATGCACATGCCCCTACAATGTTATTACAAACTAACTTACCTTTCACTGGGGTAGTGATCCCCTTCGCGTGCCATAGAAATTCACACTTTTGCACATGTTCTACAACATCCTCAATACCTATGTAGTGAGGTAGGTGCAAGACATATCAAAAAATATTTTTGGGGGTGGTTGAGGCATTTTTCCACCCGACCCAAAACCTTGGTTTCCTCTTGTGTTTCCTCCATCACCAAATCCACTAGACCCCCAGGTCATGTCCTCCGACCCACCGAGATCCTCCGGATACACTAGTTCCTCTAGCCCCTACATCACCCGAGATCCACCTCATGTAGCTAACAAATGGTTTGAATTGGTCACACCTAGTGTTCCCAACATCCCACCGAATGCGTGCAATGATTGTTTGTGATATTTCCCGATGTCGATTATGTATCCCATGCCACTCCCAGATGTGATACTCAAACCATGTGTATTTCCACCTTATCCAAGAATTACTCCAAATACGGGGATGGTTTTGCATCCATAGATGTCCCAAATGAGAAATTATATCTCCTAGGTATAGATTGGTTAATCCCCCAATACCAACTAGATTAACAATACTTATCTCTTAATCTAGAAAAATAAGTGCTAGGGGTTGGTCACGAGGTTGGTTTAGATGCATGCTAAAGACTCTCCTTTATCCAAGTGATGTACTCTCATCGAAGTGAAGGGGATTCTCTTCCATTCTTGCTAAGATGGGGTAGTATAGACTACTTAGGTTCCATGTCCTCTGTGTGAACCTCAACTCCTTCCCACAATGTCTACCTCCATAAATCCATCACTCCCGTAACCTCGCATTGTCTAGCCAACTCCCTTTCACACACCTAACTATACTTGAGTCATCTTTCCTCCCTTTCCTTTTCATCCACAATGTTTTCCATCTTCCTCCACCCTAGCTTCCTTGCCTAACACTTAGAGAAGCTTAGCTGGCCATAGGGAATGCCTCCAAACTTAATGTAATGATCAAGATCTTCATAGCCAATGGGATAACATGTAAACTTAGCAACCTCTTAACAAGAATATGTAGAAATGGTGTATTTTAGGGTATAACTGGTTAGCACTCGTTCACCACCAGTGATCGACAACATGCGTCCAAGTTAGATCTACATCCTACAACCTTTAGTAATCATCTTGGGTCCATACACACGATCTAAAGTACCATCTCGATCTGGATGCATATGCTAAAAGACACTCATACAGTTCCACTGGAAAGCAACAAAAGAAGGTTTCATATAGCTCATGGTATAGGTGGATTTTGGATTGTCCAAGTGGATTTCACCCTTTTTGATCAAGATTTATATTTGGGGGTACGTTTGGATTGTCCAAGTGGAGGTCACCCTTTTTTATCAAGTCTTGAAATACATTATAAAAAGTTTGACACCTCTCGATGTCATGTCCCTTAACCCTATGGTATTTGTAATAGTCATTATCTCGATACCAAATGGGTTTAGATATTGAAGTGTTGATGGGCTGAATAGGTGAGAAAGATATAATGTTGGCAGAAACAATTTTTCAAAAATTACACTATAAGTCTCTCCTATAGGTGTATAGCTACATTGTTGATGGGAACTCTCGGTAGTAGGTTTTTCCTTTGGATAAGATTTAACTATGATAGCATTGGAAAATGTTTTAGAATTATCGTGGTTGGATGATGACTTATGGAAACTTGAATTTTGGTTTCTTAGGATGAAGCTTAACCCGACCATCTTTTAGAGCTCGTAATTCTAATTTACGAGCCATGGTAAAAGCTTCATCAAAATTTTGAAATAATTATATTTGTAATGTAGATGAAATATATTTGGTGTATGAAGCAGTAAAAAACTTCAATTAGTTTTGTTTGTGGCAATGAAAAGGATAGTTGATTAATTATACCTCTCCAATGGGTGACAAAATTGGCAATAGATTCATCCTTAAATTGTTTGATGGCATATAGGTCATTGATAGTGACTTTATAGGCTATGTTTATGGAAAAATGTTCTAAGAAGATATGAGTAAGTTATGTAAAGGAAAATAGGGAATTTTTAGAATGCTATTGTACCAACCTAAGGCAGGACCAGAGAGGGTCATAGGAAAATTCCTCAACATAAGGTCTTGATCGTGAGCTATTAGATAGCAGCAGTGTGACGAAAATCCTCGGATGTGTTGTTGAGGATCTTCCTTGCTGTAAAATTTGATGAACTTTGGAAGTTCCCAGTGAGGTGGATATGATTTATATGACATTGAAGGTTGAATGGGATCATTGCAAATTTGATCATAGGAGAGAAAATTCTTAGGTGCAAATGAAGCACCTTCAAGACCTGGATATGTGGGTCATAAGGGCTTGGTGAGAATCAGTTAAGATTTTTTCTACGAGGATGAGCCAGGTTGAAATGAGAACTGGTTAGGTTATGAGTATGTCCGATACTTGTTGAGGAAATTCTTTATTGGGGAATATTTTGTAGTGGATATTTATTTGGGGAATGTTCTATTGAGGAACATTCTATTGGTGAGGGAAATTTTGTTGTGGAATATTGTATTATGGATTATGCGAAGGAAAATAAGGAATATTACAAAATGTTATTATACCAATCTAAGGCAAGACTAGAGAGGGACATGGTAAAATTCCTCAACATAAGGTCTTGATTGTGAGATATTAAATAATAGGCATGACAAAAAGCATGGATGTGTTATTGAGGATATTCCTTGCTATAAAATTTGATGAACTTTGGAAGTTCCCAGTGAGGCAGATATGCTTTATACAACATTGAAGGGTGAATGGGATCATTACAAATTTGGTCATAGGAGAGCACATTCTTAGGTGAAAATGAAGCGTCTTTGAGACTAGATAAGTGGTTAATAAGTGCTTGGAGAGGATCTGGTTGATATTTTTGCTGCGAGGATGAGATAGGTTGAAATGAGAACTAGTTAGGTTGTATGTCCGATATCGCTAAGGAATGATTTGCTAGTAAGGAATATTTTTTTGCCTAATATTTTGTTAGGGAATGTTCTATTGATGAATATTCTTTGGTGAGGGAAATTTTATTGCAGAATATTATATTATGGATTTTTTTGTTGAGGTATGTTGTATTGTGGGATGTTTTTCGTGGTATACTCTGTTAATAAGGGATGTTTTGTTATGGGATACTCGTTGAGATGGAACAATTTTTTGAGAAGCTAAAGGTTGTGAGGGTTGTATATATTGATCTTTGGAATGGCATTGATGTATAAGTGAGTGGTTTTGAATAGGTAAGAGGTTATTGTAAGGGAATAAATGAAGTAGCTAGGGATTATTTTTATTGTGGATTTTTTGTGGTATATTGTATTGTGGAATGTTTTGAAGAGGTGTAGATTATGGTGTGGAGATTAGTAATTGTGATGGTTGTGGTATGTGTTGTGAAATAGGGTGAGTGCTAGCAATGGCACTAGTATTGAGTAATGATGTAGTTTTAGGGATATACATGGTGATATTTTTAACGGGGCTAGCAACTGGTTGTGAAGATGTGATAGTGAAAAATGATACAAAACTCAATGGAGGTGTTTGTTCTTGTGAAGACACCAGAGAGGTAGATGAGGTAGAAATGTTTTGTGATGAAATCATATGAAACTCCTAAATAAGAACTGAAGAGACATCAGATGTCTCGGGTTTACTGGTAGAAGATTGCTCACATGATGTTTCAAATGGGTTAATAGTGATGGAAGATATTTTGGGTTGACTAACATTTGATGTTTCGGATTGACCTGTTAAAGTGTATGAATATAATTATTGGATGGAATGCTCTTGATTTTGATTGATAAGACATGTAATGGTAGATGAAGGATTATAGGTGTATGGAATTAGTTGGGGTGTGAATTGTTGTATTTGAACACTCCTTGTTGCTAGATAAGTGTTAAGAGTAATGGGGTTTGAATCTAAATTTTATTCAAAAATAGGGTCTCCTTATTATAAATGGGAGGTTCAGATGCCTCGACTTCGAGAACAAGGAGAAAAGGGTTGTTCTATTTCTTCTAGTCCATATATATGAAGGATTTGACTATGATATTGATGTGTGGAATTCAAAGTTTTTGTCTCATTTCTTCATTATTCCAAGTTTGTTTGGCATCAAAAAAGGAAGTGGATGTAATTTTCTGATAAAATGCAATTTTTGTGGCATTGGAGTAAAAATGTTATAGGGGATAGTGTACATGATGCAAAGTATAAAGTGGAACATGTTGTTGAAATGACATGGATCTGGGATTGACATTTTTCAAAAGTTTTGTTACTGAGCTTGTTGTCTAGTATGTGTAATGGTAAAAAACACACAAACACATAGAAAAGGAAAAATAACTAATTGGGTTGATTTATAAACAATAGGAAAAAGAAAGAAAAAATCATTTTATATTTATCTTGATTAATTATGAAAGAGTGAAATGTGTAAGATGGTTAACGAAGGTCCTAGGAAATGGTAGTCTATGGCTAGTTTTAGGAATGTTTAAGGGTGGATTCCTTGATATACCCAAAGGTATGTGAGGCCTAACTCTGTACTGACTACTAGTATGGGAGTGGTATTGAGGTGAATCCCTCACTATATGGTCCCTAGATTATAAGGGTGTCGGGTGCTTTGCCAATATACCGACAAATAGGTGATTATACTCGGTCAAAAACCTATTCATCTTCTCCTCTTAGGGATCAAATCCAAGTAGGTATCCACATGGGTTGGAATTGTTTAAATGTGTTTTGATATTGAAGTGATTTGGTTGTGTGTGGGGGAAGAAATAAGTGAATGCAACAAATTTCCTTCCTAATTAGACTATGTGAAGCAAGCAGAATGTAATTTGTTTATTTTAAAAACCCAAAACAAAATGTTTCTTTAGATGAGGACAAATAAACAAGGATGTAATATGGAAAGAAAAAATGAAATCTTTATGACTCACCTCTAAATCACTCCCTTTTCTTTAGTAAATTTTTTAGCTCAAAGCAATCCGAGAAAATAAGGGGTCCAAAATAGCAATTTGCAACTGACCAGGTTAGGTAGAAAAATTGTAGTCATTTTTATGCCCTTAGAACAACAGTCTAATCCCATATGCATTAGCTTATCACCCGGTGGCATTAAGTGCTCACCGAGGCACATGCAGTGCAAGACCCTCCTTTATGTGAGTCTTGTGAGAATACATTACTTAATGACATAAACTTAGATGTAAAAAGGTAAATAACCATGCATTCATTCTAAGAGCTTTAAGATGAGTTATTATATCATTATACCTAGTTCGATAACAGGAGAAACATCAAACAAATAACATATTTGATTCATACCATAAAGGAAATGCACTAGGGTTTACACCCATGAACAATACATATTTTGAACAGAACCATATATTTCATATTGATCATAGTTCAACAACCATATTACATTCACCAAGGCCATACCATGCCAATGTATCAATGCATATAAGACTCATGCATCAAAAGTCCTAACTATGCTTCCCATATTTTCAAAATTATTTTCACATACCCATCCCTCTAGACAAGCTATTACTCCTACATAGTCCTCTAAATGAGAACCCCGGCTCTCTGGAACCTTATTATTATTCTGCAGAGCTTCACCTTCCATTCTCTCTATTTACACTCTCTTCCTTGATAGCATCTCTCTTATTTTACCTGAGCATCTCTATATATAGTTGCATCACCCACCACCATGCCTTTCTAAAGTATCGATTGGTCGCCAAGTGTCAAGGTGGTCCTCTAATGGAGCATTCTTATTCCCATCCAGGATCTCCACTCTCTACAATGATGTATTTCTAGATCCTTCCATTACATGGAATATTCCTTTCTTGACCACCAATTTGTCAGGTTGACACCTTATCCACTTTGCATGCTTAGTCGGGTCACGTGTTTCTCGTGTGCTCCCTGGAACACCGAATATGAATGAGTCATGAAACCCTTTTCTTTTCCTTGTGTGCACATCATGGGTTCTACTAAACCCTTCTAAAACCATTTTTGTGTGCTCCTTTACCATGCATTCCCTTCTTCATATTGGTCCCGCGTGCCCTTATTCATATCAATCACAGACACTAAATAGAGGAGGATTAGTATATAGGTATACGAGTTACCTAGCAAAGGCTAGTTCCCTGAAGTCAAAGGACTTATTTGTATGGATTTTAACCCTCTTTGAGACACTCAAGTTTATTTATGTAAATGAAATATAACATATGATATATGAAATACATGAGAAAATTTTTATGATTTATTTAGATCATTACAATTGATGATGATAACATAGAAAGAAATATGACTAAGGTTCAAATTCATAATCAAGATCGGTATCCATATTCTTAGAGAAATTTGAACTCGCAGAGTATTCTCAGGTCATCTTCAATATATAGTTCACCATGCCTTTCTGAAGTATCAGATTGGTCACCAAGTGTCAAGGTGGTCCTCTAATGGAGCATTCTTATTCCCATCCAGGATCTCCACTCTCTACAATGATGTCTTTCTAGATCCTTCCATTGCATGGAATATTCCTTTCTTGACCACCAAGTTGTCAGGATGACACCTTATCCACTTTGCATGCTTATTCGGGTCACGTGTTTCTCGTGTGCTCCCTATAACACCGAATATGAATGAGTCATGAAACCCTTTTCTTTTCCTTGTGTGCACATCGTGGGTTCTACTAAACCCTTCTAAAACCATTTTTGTGTGCTCCTTTACCATGCATTCCCTTCTTCATATTGGTCCGCGTGCCCTTATTCATATTAGTCATAGACACTAAATAGAGGAGGATTAGTAATATAGGTATACGAGTTACCTAGCAAAGGCTAGTTCCCTGAAGTCAAAGGACTTCTTTGTATGGATTTTAACCCTCTTTGAGACACTCAAGTTTATTTATGTAAATGAAATATAACATATGATATATGAAATACATGAGAAAATGTTTATGATTTATTTAGATCATTACAAATTGATGATGATAACATAGAAAGAAATATGACTAAGGCTCAAATTCATAATCAAGATCGGTGTCCATATTCTTATAGAAATTTGAACTTGTAGAGTATTACGGGTCATCTTCCTCAAAGAAGTATAAATCTAACTCCTCAATATGATTGTCCTTGAAGAAGTCTGAGTATTCTTATTTGGTGTCATATTGTCATGAAAATTTTGAATAAGAGTCCTCAAAACTAGACTCACTTTCAAATTCTGCTTCAAATTCAGTGTTGGAGCCTTTGGGAATGTCTAATCCAGCCTCATAATCAAGCCAAGTGAGATCAGCTTGGATTCATTACACCTCGTACTAAGCCTCCCAAAATTTTTCAATATCCTCATGGATCTTTAGGGTGAATTCAAAAATTATCCCTAGTCTATCAAAGGAGGTTGAATGAATATCGTACAAATCGAGGTCATGCAAAATATCATATTTCTCCCAATGAAGTGGATGATGGATGATCGGTAAAGATTTTATGCTTGTTATCAGATTATTATGTCTACTTATGGCCATCTAATAGAATCCATTCTTGAAAAAATGTTAGAAAACATAAGAGATAAGGGTACTTGATAGGAATTATTGAATGAAATCTGACTGTAGGAAAAAAATAATGCACAGGAATCACAAGCGATTCAAGGAATCATAGGTGATTCTATAAGACTTTTAATAGACTGATAAAATGAAAGATTTGAATAATTAATATGGAATTATGATCTATCAGAGGCTACTATAAGACAATAAATGGTCAGATAAGAATATTGGCATGTAGAGATATAATGAGAAGAAAAAACCTGTCCTTGATTGATAATGAGAGATGAGAGGTTGACAAGATTTGTAGCTGGACGACGAACAAGCTTCAAAATGAATCCAGGATGCTTGATGATCATGAAGGAGAGTGTGGGATGAGATAACATTCATGTTGATGTAGAGTGACACTGATGAATTCTGATAAAAACTCAAAATGTAAGAATTCTCGTGGATAGTCCGCAAGAAAGGTAGAGAAGTTGGTTTATATAGATTACCAGGTGGATGAAGAAATCACCGATGATTTTATTTAATTCAATTTAAGGAGTGATGAAGGTTATTATCTTGCTAGTTTGAACTTTATTTGAGTGGAGATTTTGAGGGAAAAAATGTAGTAACTAGACTAAGGTCAAGATTTGTTTATTTATATGTGTTTAAGTTAGGAATGATTTTGTTAGGATGATCATGGGGTGATTTTGGAAGGTTTCTTTGTTATTTTTAAACTAGAACTAACTAGTTTGAAAGAGGTATTTCACATGGGTGTGAAATAGGAATATAGGAATATGATTAATTAATTAATTGAATAAAATAGGGTGGATTATGACTTAGGATAGGTGGGCGTAATTAAATTAATTAATTGAAGGGTACTAAGTGGATTACCTAGATCAAGGGATATTGTAAAAAGGAACAAAATAATGTAGTGGTGTGTTTTAATTGTCCATTGTTGTGAATGATTGAATAATTGAATGAGGATATGTGGGTGTATATTTTTAGTGTCTACATGGGGATCCTCAAGTATAACAAGTCTCATGTGTAAATCTACCTCTACCACCACAACCTCTACTCCTATATCCATCTCAAAACCCACCTTCATTACCATGCCCTTCTATAGGATGGGATTCCTTTACCTGAGAGCTACTTTTCATAGTGGTCTACCACAATCCTATCTCATAGGCCTCATGAATTTTATCTTTCAACCAAAAATCTTAGTATCATGGGTGTGAGCATCAGAAATCTTTCAGTACATGGATGCATTCTTTATTATCGCGTGTTGCAAGAGTGAACAGTTTCAGACATCATGGTTCTTATGGAAAATATCACATGATTGTAATAGTGTGAGCATGTTCCTGCATGTGAAACTATCCATCATATGTCCCTCAACTTCCTTATCAGTGCACCATAACCCGATGTGTGCTTCATGTACCTTTGAATTGGAAGAAATATTCTTTTATTTCTTAGCCATAGTTTTTATACGTGGTTCAATAAAATGAATCACTCCAGTATCTACACTTCCAACTACTTCACAAAGTTTCTCCCAAAGCCTCACGCAGATCTGCATATGTCTTATGAGATAAATCCCTTCAAAATAGAGTCGGTAATCCTCTAATGAATCATTGTGTGTGTTTTTAGACCCCTAGAAAGGATAATAAGTATAAGTGGCATGGGGAATTTTGACGCACATGTAATTAATGTGTGAAGGCACATGTGAGGGAAAGATAAATAACACACGAGAGGCTCATGCCCTAGTAGATTTTATTCCATAATTAACCGCATTATGAGCCATGGGAAAAATTGGAAAGATAAAGGGTTGGAGTAGCGGTCAAACAAGGTTTTAAAGATAAGAATAGAACATGAAGACTTGCAGTTCAAGAAAAGTCTATTTTGAGATAGATCTCATGTGAAGGAAGTTAAAATGTCATATAGAGCTTAGGCTATTAATAGGATTAGATCTATAATTTATATTAGAAGATAATATATTATTGGTGAGATTGCATGCTCTTGTAGTTGACTTGTAACACACACATGGCTATTTCTAGCATGCAGGCTATTTTTGGAGAGTGTATGAGTAGTGAAGGTCAAGTCCCCACTACCTATATATGTATTAATTTTTATAGTTTACGGGTTCTTGATCAGGTTATGTTAGAGTTATGTTGTTGGTTTATGAACGTGCATGACTTATGGTGATACTTTTATGTATGTATTCAGCTTTTGTGTTTTACAGTGATTAATACAATGGATATTTGTGGTTAGATATTGGTTATTGACTTATTTGTAACTGGATCTTGCATAGTAAACCTGATCTTGATTCTTATTTAGTTCATTCTTACATATGGTTATGATCTATATCTAATTGTGGTTTATCCTTGCATGGCTATTATGGATCTGGTTGTTATGATTATGGATTATATGTCTTTTCATACTAACACCTTGATAAATTTTTCATAAAAGAGGGACATGGTACCCTTACATGCTTTGGGTGAGTGCTCAGGTATGCCTGAGTGGTGTGCCAGCATGCCTTGGGCTATTTTGGTAAAATAAAAGACTACATTTCTGTTTAGTTTTCGAGACATCTTTTCAATTTATAGTAAGGATGTTGCATGATGAAGATGTATTGGTTGAATTTGGCCAGTATTGAGAGTTGGGTAGAAAATTTAGAAGAAGAGTTTGCTCACAAATTTAACACTAGTCTCTATTTTGATGCAGTAAGCATGGGTTGAAGAAAATATATATCATAATCTCTATGAGATGTTATTTTGGTGTTCTATATATTTTTATGTGTTTCTAGTAGCATATGCATCAAAGATAAATTGGAGGTATAGAATAATTGTTTGGACACAAGAAGATTACCATAATCACGTATGATGTTGATTTGGTTGGGACACGCATTGTAGATCATTGGTGGGGTGGTGTCTTGAATAGTTATACATTGGTGTATGTTATTTATACTTATTCATGTCTAGATGTTATTGAGTTCAAGTTCTTGCATGAACCCGCAGTATCTTATTTATGTGTTATCCATTTAGAAATTAAGATCTTGATTGTAACTCTGGATTTGGAAGAGTGACCAATGGATAGATAAATCCCACTTTGCACATGGGGGAAGGAGAAGGTGTGTTGAAAGATGGCATACCTATAGGTAGAAAGGAAGAGATAGGAAAGATGTCTTAATTATAATGAAGCATGCGAGAGGGAATTGACGAAGAGATGTGACATTGAGGAGTCTTTGGAGTTGTAGAGAGAGATGGCTCAGGAAATATTTAGGGCTCACATGGAATATGTGGAGCTAAAGCATCTGGTTCTTCCATCCTTAGGAAATCTTGTTAGATGGTCCCCTTTAGCTTCTAATGAGAGCACATATGAAGAAGAGAAATTAAGAGTTACAGTGCGCATATGATCTAGCACTGGTGACCTAGCCCTTGCGCTTGGTGTTCCAGTTCTGAAATAGTTATTGAGAATCAAGCTAGTGTAGGTACTTTAATAATGACATGGTATCTTCCATTACCCTTTGAATACAATATTTTTCATATGGCTACATAGTCTTCTTTTTTAGTGGTCTTAGTGGTAGTATATTTTTGGTGCATCATCTATATAGAGCTTGGGCACACAAAACATTGGTAATACATATGGAATAAGCACAAATTCACAAACCATGGGTGTTTAATTTAGCACAATAGTTGGGACATAAGGTATCACATCCTCTTTTCTATTTCAGATTACATGAGGGGGATCGGGAGGATCATGTGGTTTGGGATCTAGTGGGGGTGGTGGTTCTAGAGATATAGGGAATACTAGAGGTAATACGGTGTTACGGATTTGGTGGGCATGACCTTCACTAACCCCTACAAATGTATTATGCGATGTATCCTTTCCTACCAAAATATAGAGGAATTGAAGATGTAACTGATCATGTGTAAATGTGTGAGATACTATGGACCACTAAGGTAATCATAGTTCCTGAACATAAGGCAAGTCAATTTTCTACTACTTTGCAAGGGTGCGTGCATAGCTAGTACAAAAATATGATCCGAACCAGACTTGTGTAGACTATACCGCACTATGTGATGCTTTCTTAGTTGAGTTCCATATACCTGAGTTTGAACAAAAAAGCATCAACGTCTTTGAAGGACATTAAGAAGTGCGCATGGCTAAGAGTGTTAGGGAGTATGATGCATGGTTTAATAGTTTTTTGTCAAATTTATCTTATGACATACACCCTAGTCAGCATGCTCAGTGTTTTTTTAGAGGTTTGATCACACCTTTTAGAAGGGAACTTTCTCATAAGATAATTCGATCCGTGTGAGGCTATGCAGAAGCTCTGCGTCCCGAGGCCATTGGAAGCATTGATACTAGAGTTTTCCCATTCTTGGAGGATCAGATTGTATCTATGGAAAAACAGTTAGAAAATTTGTTAGCTAATTCATCCCATGAGACACACAAAGTGGTATTTGGTGTATGGATTATGAGGTGGAAGGACATACTAAGGATAGTTGTCCTCATAAATCACTTTGTGTGCCATGTTGTTGGATTGTGAGATCTATCATTTGGATCATGATTCAAGTAGGTGCCCCTTATTGTAGTGTGTGATTAGGAAGAACATGTCTTGTTATTATAAGATTTGTAAGTCTACCACTCATGATATAGATAATTACATATTGATTGATCATATTCATGATGTCATTGAAACTGGTGTATGTTAGTCAGTGTTGCAAACAATTATAAGGAACAAGGTGAACATCATAATCATAATCACAATGAATGGCACTCTAATGGAGGTGGTAGAGGTAGAGGTTACTATGGAGGATTCAAAGGCCGAGGTCACGACGGTGTAAGAGGTGAATTCCCAAGAGGAACCTATTATACATGTGGATCCCCTAATAATTATCAAGCATGAATTTCCTCGTAACATTATTTTTCTCCGGTGCGAAAGAATCACAAGTTTGAGGAATGGCCAAATTTGTATGAGCATATGAGCAAGTAGCACAAGCAGGATAAACGAGAAGGAATGGTTAGAGTATAACACATTTTGGAAGATCGGTGGATGCTGAAATTAGCACTTAACCACGAGGTGATATCAATGTTGGTGACCACATGCGTTGAGGCTACACATACACATGAGACTCTAAAGTAGAAACTTGTTATTACAAAACGGGAGGTATTGTATGGAAAGTATATAGATCCTTCCCATCGAAGGAAGTCTATCAGGAAAATATGGAGGTTATTATAAACTTACGGGGTGAGAAACAATGCTTGAAGGAATAGTCATGGAATATGGATTAGGTAAAAGTGGTAAAGATTCCTCGAAAGACGTTGATGACTTAAAGGATATTTATAATATGTTGCACCACAAAAATATCATTCCTTTGTTAGGGAATGGTTAAGGAGAAGACACCATGTGCTAGACTTTAGTGTGAGAGAGATATTACATGCGAACTTACCTCCTCACGGTTTTGAGTATGAGAAAGAGGTCACTTTAAATGCACTTATTAATGGATGGTTTTTTGGTAACATTTTGATTGATATAGGTGTAGAAGTAAATGTACTCACCTTAGATGTGAGGAATCAGATGGGGAGGCCAAAATTACATCCATCTTCAAATGTGTTGTATGTGGAAAATAGGAATAAATCCACACCGTTAGATTATTGAAGGATGTCACTATAACTATACAAAGGGGCAAGTTTACTGGGGACTTTGAGGTCTTGGCGCTTGAAGAAGAAAATAGTTTGCTAGCTTTACTTTGGCACCCTTGGTGCTACGTGAATAATGTATATCTATGTTTTAATAAAGGTTACATCAGTTTTGAGAACAAGCAAGAATGCGTGATCATTCCTTTAACACACAAAAAATTTGTGCCTTATGTAGAACCTTGGAGTGAAGAGGATTTAAACATAATTTATGTGCTCACCATTAGAGATCCCGAAATTCTTGAGCCATCAAAGGAAGGATTCATTCAATGGAATGATCCATAATCTATGAGTGATATAACCATTGTTTCCTATCACAACTAGGTACATGTGACTTATGAAATGGTTAGGCATGAGATTAAGAGTGCATTACTCATGTAATCAGTCACATTGTTTTAGGAACTTTGGAATAACCAGGTACCAAGATACAATGGAAAAGGAAATCTAGAAATATTTTATGCACTATGGAATCCCAGTGGAAAGGTCAAGAGGAAAGAAGGAATATGTTGGTCTATACCTTACGTGGGATAGTGGCACGATGGTGGATTGCACACGAGATATTATTTTATAGTGGCAAGAGGTGATAATCACTTTCTCTACTAGGTTTCTTAGGAATAATGTGCCTACTTGTACATGTGAATTTCATGGGGGTCCAATGCCTTGCATCACATTCATGAATGTGAGAGAATCTAGATAGAGGGGTAAGAGGCCTTACCACCTTCACTATGGGTTCATAGATTCTACTTCACATTGCATGGTTTCGTGCTCTCATGGTATGTTTATGTGGAGTTGAATCGAGAAATAGGGAATTAGAAAGAACTAAGAATGCAGTATGATTTAGACCTTTGACTATTTTTCTACTAAACCACCGGTGAATGAGGCATTATAGATTATGAAGCACTTGACTATGGGAGATAGTGCAAAGGTGAGGAGCTTATTCAGGAATTACTAGGTGAGTCAAATCTGGAGGTGCACTTTGAAGAAGAAGAGACAGATGAAGAATAGCTTGGGCGTGCCTAGTTAGAAAAATAGAAAGGTAAATTAGTTTACATGATTAATGATGAAGAAGTGGAGAATTTGGATGTTGATCATACTGTGGGTATGCATAAGGTCTTAGATAGTGTAGATGAGCAAGTGTGTGCATATCATGAGCCTATGAAAATAAAGAAGGTCGAAATTGGGATAGATGCAGAACCTAAAGAGGCCATTATTGGTGACTATTGGTTTGACTCAGAGGATGTAAAAATAATTGAGTTGTTGCATGACTTCCAGGACTTATTTCCTAGAGGCTATCATGAGTTGAAAGGGGTACATCACTCTTTGGGTGAGATGAGGTTCAAGTTAAAGGAATATTCATGCCTATTTAGGAAGAGTCCTTACAGGATGAATCCTAATCTGCGCATCAAGGTAAAGGAAGAGATTGATAAAATGTTGAAGTCTGGAATCATTGAGCCCATTAAGGAGTCAGAGTGGATTAGCCCTATGGTGATAAGCATAAATAAATATGGAAGGATAAGTATTTGTGTGGATTATAGGGAATTGAATGATGTATGTGTAAAGATATCATTCCCACACCATTTCTCGAGGAAATTTTGGAAGGTGTTATAAGGCGCAAAATCTGCTCCTTCACTGATGGATTTTCAGGATATCATCAAGTGAGTATTTCTAAGGAAGATCAAAAGAAGACAACCTTCACTCTTGAGTGGAGAATTTTTGCATACACGTTATGCCTTTTGGATTGAATAATGCACCTATAGTTTTTTCACGCATTGTTGTAAAAGAATTTGAACTTTATTCATAAGTTTTTATAGGAACCTCATGGTGGTATTGGAGGTGGACATTATGCAGAAATTCTACCATGTGTAATATTCTATTATGCAAGCCTTTGGTCGGAAATGATTTACAAGGATTTTATAGAGTATTGTAAGGCATATTACCATTGTCAGTGCCTTGGAAAGCTTGGGCATAGGGATGACATGCCTTTGAGGCCTATTTCTTGTGTAAAATCTTTTGAAAAGTGGGTAATTGAATTTTTGGGTTTGATTTCCTCACCCCGCATAGGACTAGATCACACTATATTATATCTTGTACAAATTATCTTACAAGGTGAGAAGAAGAAGCACCTATAAAGGATTACACGGCGTGAAAAACAACAAGATTCTTTTGGTAGAGCATAATCAGCAGGTATGTGTTGGTAATTCGGGATCGGAATAGTGCTATGATTTAATAACAAAAAAATCATGCACACATGATCTAAAAAATTTCTATAAATCTACAGTAGTGTAAGTATAAACTAGAATAATCTAAATCAAAACAAAGTACACACACATAACACAACATGTACTATGGTTCACCCAATGTGGGCTATGTCCACCAAAGATATAGATATCATATATATAATACAACAAGATTACAAACTAACTCTTCAATACAAGAGTACAATGCATCTCTCTAAGAGTATCTCCTCTCCTCCAGATCTCTAAATGGATCTCCATGAGTGCACTACAATCATGCCTCCAAACACCACCAACATATCTCACATAACTAGGAACTACTACATCTCTGAACTGCTACCAAGTTCTCTATGGATCTGTAACAAGACCTCTTACATGGGTCTACCAATGTGCAACTATATATGTGCACCAAGAAATATTTTTTTCTTTCCATCACTTTGCATGCATAACTGTGAAAACATGAAGACAAGCTCCCCTACAATACCTAGATCTACATGGATCAACAATAAATATAATCTCATGGATCTACAATACAAGACTAGATCTACTTGGATATATAATATAAGATCTCACCAACATGTGGATCTAAAAGAAGAAACTCTATGTGCTTTACATACTATGTAAGCTATTACAATGAGACAATAACTATACAAAGAAAATACAGTAGAATACGTTACCCTCTTCTCACCATTCATATGTACCTACTATTTCCTTCTATCCAGCTCCTCTCCATGGAGACTCTGTCTTCATGTAACATGTTCTTTCTTTCTCTTCTTCTTCTTCATCCTCTCAATCTAGGAGAATCAAGGATCTAATTCAATCCTTCTCTTAATTCTCTTATTTACCCTCATATAATGCATGCATGCATATATATCTATTTTGGGTAACTTAACTTGGCATTTACAATCAATAAATCATCTTTAAAATAATTGATTTATTCTAATTTTTGACAAAAAACAAAAACGTGTCACACAGTAATCGCCGCGATTCTTACCTAATCGGTGCCGATCACTTCGACCTAGACTAATCGACACCGTTACACACCTAACCGACACACGATTCATTATCAAAACTAGTAACATGTAAAAGCAAGTTTCTTGTAAAGTAATTAAGCTCCGTTCTCAACAATCTCCCACTTGGAGATAAAAATTTAATCTTTGTACTGCACTGTACATCACTATCCTCTACACACCATGAAGACCATTTATTATTTTCTTCAATAATTCTCTTAAAAACTAGGAAGATCAAACCATCTTCTCAAACCAAGAAGATAAAAACATGACTTACCAAACCACCATGAAGCTACAACTGATTTGTGATAATCGAGCTATCCATACATCAAGCTCCCATTGAATCATAACACCAAGCCTCTCATGCAACCAATCCATCATGACTAACACACCTATAAGAGCTCCCACTCAAACTGAAGTATTGAGCTTCAATTGCAACCATAGCCATACCTATAAAACCAACCATGTTCTCCATCCATCTATCCATGTCTTCATGCAACCACCAATGCAACTGTCCAAAGACAAGTCAAACTAGAATATGTAAAAGAAAAACAAGATCCGAGTAAAAACAACCCTAAATGAGTTCTACATGCAACAGTGGGTGATCAATCCACAAACACCTGCATAACTCAAAGAAATCCAAACACTACAATCTACAAATCCAACCTGCATAAACAACTAGCATGTCCAAGACATTCATCTATAGATAACATACCTATCAAGGAGTAACATAGTAATCAAGAGGAAATACAAACATCCCCTACTCATGCTCAAGGAAACTAAACCATGCTCATAGGCATCCATGTGCAAATCAAACATCTGCATCATCATAGACTCACAAAACTAAATCTATCCACATGTATAAACTCACCTATACATCCATCCATATCATCGGGCTCTCCAGAAGTGCCAAGTCTCTCACCGACTAACTCCAAAGAAATATATGAATCCTGTGCTCATCAATGTCAATAACAAACAACCATGCTAAACCATGCAACTAATACCAAGTGCAAATACCAAGCAAACATGTCATCAACATACTGCACAAACCAAACCAAGATGAAAGCAAAACAAGGGCACCATCTAAAAATGGTAAATAAACACTGTTGTCAAACCTATAACCAAACCGACCATGGTTTCCGGATGTGACCATGGTTCATCCTAACCGACACTAGTCTGTAACTAGCATATTTTGTCTTTTAACCCTTAAAATTTTGAAAATTGCTCTATCATCTTCACCTAGCTGAATCTAACCATCAACTATAATCCCATAGGGATATCCAGGAACTACAAAATAAACAGAAGTGACATCACAAAGAAATAAATTCAATATACTTGCAAATCTATGACTTCCCTCCAAAACCAACTAGTGCTTCTACCACTCTGAAAAATAGAAATCTCCTCTCACTATGCATGTCTCTCATATATCTAATCCTATAATGCCAATAACCATCGCTTTCTCCCACTGAACACGAAATCCCCTACACTACCTCTAACACCAAGCTCAAAAGCTAATATGTCAGTGAGAAATAAAACCATATGAAAGAAAATATAAAATGATTCCCTTCTTATCAAAGAATACTCCTACATCACAAAATTTTGGACTTCTTGTGAAGTAGTTGAATCAACTTCTTTTCATCATGTGTACTCAACATCTTCCATTACTGCGTAATCGTGTCTAACTATGACTTTTCATTGAGGATCTCATCCTTAAACTAGATATCCTTGTCCTCAAGATTCCACACAACCGGGAAATAAAAGTCAAACAACACTAAAAACATTCAGTAGACACTGATCTTGATATTATTATTCATATTATGGACACTATTATGTTTTGTTTTAGTATGATGGTTAGATGCTATATCATGGATTATTATTGATCCGGATTAAGTTATTATGCTTGATGACTACTAGAGACATTTTTATATGTGGTTGATGATATATTGTTTTACATGGACATATTATAGATGTCAATTTGGACTTGTGACATTTGATATTTTGAGTAGACCTAGTATGGAATAGTATAGATGATGATATAGTTGATTTATGAATTAAAAAATGATAATGTTGAATTCTTGATATTGTTTTGATTCATATGTTTAGATAATTTTGAAATGTTGTTTATATCATTTTGGATGTTCTAATATGGCCACGAGGCTGAAGGAGGTATTTGCATTTTTGCAGGTTAAAAATCACAACAATGTCTGGGGACTGGAGACTAACCATATTAGAATTCTGGATGAAATCAACAAGGTCACCATGGAAACTGTTTTGTGTGTGTGTGTTTGTTAGGGATTTCCATGGGGGAAATTCCATTATATGTGACCATGGGATATGTATTTGTTTATGTGTTCCTTTTATTGTTGTATGTATTTTATTAGTAATGTGTTCCTTCTTGTAATTAATTTAAATGTGGTAGACTTATGTGAGAGATCATATAGTTAAAATTTAATTAAATTTAATTGGGATATGGAATGTAATTAATGAAGTTATTGATTTTAAATATTAATGTTGGAAGAGTGTGTAAGAAATGTGTAAGAAGTTGTAAGAGATATGTAAGAGTTATGTAAGATAGATTTTGGAGTGTAAGACACTTCATCTCCTTAGGAATTCGAATTTTCCTTGGAGGCCAAATTTGGAGGCTTGTGGGACAAGTTAAACTTGTCCCACACCTCTTAAAATGACTCACCAACCATATCTATGGTTTGGAGGGTAAATTTAGGCATTTTATTGCATTTTGAAATGACAATTTGGAAGTTTTAATTGCACTTCTCTTACATATTTTAAATTTAGTACTTTTGGGGTATGGGTTATGTTGGAGTATGTAAGTTAAATTGTCATTCTTATTTATTATGATTTGGTGGATGATGTTGATTTACTCTTGGGGTTGAGGAAGAATGATGTGGCATCCCACATGGATCCACATCATCCTCTTCTCTTCCCTCTCCTTTAAAAGTGAAACTCCTTGCTTATTTTGGGTTGTTGAAACTTTGTCCATTCCTCTGGGGCTGCATTTTTTTGTTGTTTTGGAGCTTGTTGTGGAGGAAGTTTGGAGTCTTTTGCATGCTTGAACATTGCTAGTTTTGGACTGCACTTTGACAGTTGGAAAGCTTGTGAGCTTGGAACAAACTCCAATATGGAGAGGTAGGATCTTGAGCTTGTTTTAAATATTTTCTTTCTTTCTCTTGCATGCATGTTTGAAATGGTGATTGTGTTATGTGTTCTTGGCTGGTTGGGTAGACTGCTTAGGATATGGTGTAGGAGAAGGCTATGGGGATTTCCAATGGGGGAATAAGGGATTGCTAATGGCACTAGTTTTATTGTGGAGGGAGTTTTGGATTGGGATCCACCTTGGAAAATAATTTGCTTGCATTTCTTACTCTTGGGGGGCATAAGGGAGAAAATTTGGGTGGGGCATAAGGATGGTTTGGGAGGCATAAGGTTTATGGGATTTGATATGTTTATTGACGGTATGATTTTGGTGGATGCCCAATTACAAATACGAAGGCTTAAATATTTCCCCATAGTTCTTTGCTCTTGATGGCTTGCTTGATCAAGCCTATGTTTTGTGTGAATGGTTTCAAATGTAGTTGTGAATTGTTGTCCTTGTTTGGAATGTGTATCTTATTGATCTATGCATGTGAAGAATGTTGCTTGTTTATTGTAGAAGCCATTGTTGCCATGAGTTGATTTTCATTCTCTATTTCAGTATGGTTGGGGCTCGGGGGCCAATGAGGAAGGATGGCTTCTCCTTCTCATTGGATGTCTTGGTTGGGTGGAGAGTGTTGTTGTTCCCCCTTCCTTGTTGTGATCAAAGATGAAAAGATGGAGAATCTAGCATGCTGTTATTTGGAGCAAGAAGATATACAGTTTTGATAGTCCCATTCCTTTGAGAAAATTCATTGTAACCCTTCCCACCTTGAGTGGATGAGTTGTATAGTAATTTTAATGTGAAGTTTTTGTATTTTCAATGGAAGATTGAATTTGAATTGAGAAATGCAAAGGAGATTCATAATTGTCCTCTGTTTTGGAAAAGAAATGTAAATGAAGTTACATGAATTATATTATGTATCTTGTAAACTGTATTTTGGAAATCAAAATGGAAAAATGATAAGTTGTAAAGATGTATTTGTTGATCAATCAAAGATTGCATTTTCTCCTCAAGTTTGCATTGTGTATTGGATTTGAAATTGTTGTTGAAGATTGGAATCTGCTGTTTGGAAAAGAAGCATGCATATGAAATAAAAGACAATGTATTGTTCTCTTGGAATGAGTTGAATTTAGAAATAAGACTTTGCAAAATTACTATTGAATGGTTGATTGAATTCAATTAAATATATTTGACTAGTTTAGTAACCATATACACATTCAAATGACCAAAATTGATATTCCAATTCAAAGAAATAGCTCACTGTCATACACTTCATTCTGGAAATTCACATTTTAATAAAATGAACAGTTCAGACCTGCACTTAGTAATCAACTTAAAAATGTTATAAGTTATCATGCTAAGACATTATTGAACCCAACTTGACAAAGAAAACTTAAGAAATAATCCAACCATTGCTAAATTTGAATGCAATTTCCTCCTTGGGTCATTTTTTGTCTATTGTCAGAGAAATAAAAATTGAAATCAATTGGACAAATTAATCTTTCCGAAAAAAACACTATAACCCTCCCTATACTAATCCTCCATGTCTGTTTGACATGTTGAGCGAAGGGGGAAATCTAATTTAAACTAATTGGGAAGTTAAAAACCTTACAGATTTCTTTCTCAAAATTTACAACTCAAAATTCATCAATTTCCAAAATTGATGATTCCTGTGTAAAGAGGGCATCGAGGGATTTCCGAAAAGTCATTATTTTCTCAAAATTGAGATTTCTAGCTCAAGTTATGGCCATTTGAAGTTTTACTTCAATTTGGCATTCAAAAATAATAATAATAAAATTTAAATCTAACTATAGAAAAATTTACAGTTTAAACTTTGGAAAAATTTCCCAAAAGGACCGCACCCCCATCATCCCACAACCAATCGGGGCCTACCACGTGGCACCCTAGGAGAGGCGGACCAATTTTAAACTTAGCCCTATCAAAAAGTTTGCCTTGGGAAATTTTTCCCATTTTTACCCCACAACCATGCTAGCCCGTAGCCAATCACATGCTCCCACGTGGCATGGCAGAAGGGTGGACTCTTTTCAAACTTAAAACTTATTATTTTGAAAAAAATTTACTTGGGAAAAAAATTCATTTTCTTCCGCCTGACCCCAGCCAATCGAGGGTCACACGTGTCCTCTAGGTGTTGAGGTGGATGCATGGTTTGTTTTAACATTTGTTCCTTTTGAAAATTTTTGGGGAAAATTTTCCATTTTGGCCGCATGGCCTGCAGCCAATGAGAAAGTGCCACATGGCACTTTGGGGTGGAGGCAGGAGGGCGGACCCTTCTTCTTCCTTTGTTTGTTTGTTTTGGCCTTGGGAAAATGTTCTAAATTTCTCCCACAGCCGCATCTCCACCTTCCCCTCAGACTTTGTTCTTCCGCGGGTGCATGCAGACCCACACACCTTTTTCTTCCTTTCCTCCTTCATTGGGTGCAAGGCACTAAATCCACCCGCCACTCTACCCTTCCCTTCTCCTTTTCGCTTGGCGCTCGGACTCAACACGTGTCCACCTAATGACCCATGGGCGTACGGAATGCTTTATGCTTTTGAGCTTTGCGGTGGGAAAATTTCCCTATGCCACCCCGTGACCCGCCAATCTGTCCAAAGTGCTTCCCCCTCCTCTTGACACATGTCCCCTAAGGGAATTTTTTCCCTAGGAACTCCGCCCACTCATATCTTGAGTTCTACAAGGAGTTAGGAGGACTTCTTTATATCATAGGAAGGTGAGAAAATTTCCTATCCATTGGGAATGGTTTAGGGAAATTTTGGAAGCATTAAGTAAGAGAAAAATCTAGTTAAAACTTTGATCCTGTTAGAGAGTAGGCATGGGGGTAAATTACTCCCTGAACCTGACTAAAACATGTAACCCTAAAATTTGAACCCTGTGAACTTGATATAAGTTAATAAAGGAAACTTGTGTTTTGGTAAATAGGATTTGTTTCAAACCTGTTAGTGAAAACTGATGTTTAGCAACCTGAATGTAGATACTTCTAATAAAAAAAATTATTCCATAATTTTTCTAGCTAACCCTAGGTAATTTCTTGGGTCTCAAGTGGTTGTTTAAATGGGCACTACAGTTTGGTATCAGAGTAATGGTTCAAAGGCTTGGACCATTGGGCACACTAGAAAAACTTGAGACATGAAAACTTAAACCTAGCACACTTAAATCTAGAAAACAACTTAGCAAGAATTTGAATATTTTTAGTAAACATGGAAGTTGTGTATAACTTAGCAAATGAACTAACTCTCACTTTGGTCTATGTAGGAGGCTCAGACGGAGTGGGAGGAACCTTCACGGAGACTCAGACTCACCACCACCACCACCACCACCACCGGATCAAGGTGTAGCATCCATTCTACCTTAGATTCTACAGACCCTTCAGGATGTTAATGTCACTCTATGTGGAGGATTAAGTGGAGGATAGGAAGCTAGTCATGATAGAGCTCCTTCGATTGAGGGTTAGGTATCTCCTCAACTTAGCGAGGGGCATAGAGGAGAGAACTCCCATGCAGATTTAGCCAGAGTAGAGTCACCACCTAGGAGATAGAGTGACAGAGTTCTAGAGCATAGAGAGAGGTCACAGAGCCCTAGGCTTAGGGATGAGCATGTAGAGAGACCTAGAGGCCGATCAACCATAGTAGCGGATCACATCAGGGAGATCCTGAAGCTTTGGCCTTCACATTACTCAAGTGATACGGGTGGATTTCAGGTAGAGGCCTGGCTAGTGAGCTTGAGTAGTTGCTTCAAGATTTTCCTTGTTCTAGCAACACGAAATCTTGTGTTACGATCCATCTACTAAGGGATGGAGTAGGAGTATGGTGGAGGACAGAGGAGCAGAAGCTCCATGTAGATTTAGAGACACTGACCTGGGAGCTATTTAAGGAGAGATTCAGGAGTAGATATCTATCATGGAGGTTCATCCAGTAGAGGATTGATGAGTTCCATGACCTCTAATAGGCTTCTCTTTTTGTAGCTGAGTATGAGAGTAGATTTCTAGATCTACTTCAGTATGTAGAGTATATGCAGGATGAGCAAGTGTGGATTCACAGGTTCATCGGGGCCTGAATTTGGATATTGGAGGTGTAATGTGGATTCATTGTCCATAGACTTTAGCTGAGGCCATTAAGAAGGCCTATATTACGGAGGAGACTCGGGGTAAAACCCAGCAGGCTAGAGACCGAGTCAGGAGCCGCATTCAGCAGATGTAGGATGGTAGATCGAGAGGTTTAGTACCTCTTCCTCATGGTGGCCAGGGTATAGCATAGTCATCCTTTAGGCCATAGTAGTAGCAACAGCATTACTCCCACCCACCTTATAGGCCTCCATAGAGATTTGATGCATAGAGAGGTCGGATATGGGGGCCTCCTCTTAGGGTCCCATCGTAACATAAGGTGGACCTAGAGATCAATACGATCTCGCTAGCAGAGGCCACACTAGACTATAGCCAGATCATTAGGATCCATGCCACATACTTCTAGGGCAACTACTAGAGGTGTTATTCCTTGGAGAGGATCAGGCGGTTTCTTTGGATGTGGAGTAGCTAGACATTTTTAGAGAGATTTTCCTTAGAACCCTAACAAGGGTAAGGCATAGGTTTCTAAGCTGACATTTGGTGACATGGGATGTAGCCACAGGATTTATGTAGGTTGAGAACTACTAGGCAGAGCACCAGAGCATAGTCATTGAGACCACATGTAGCATTGGTGGTATTCCTACCTCTGTATTGTTTGATTTTGGTTCTTCTGATTCTTTCATTACACCATCTTTAGTAGAGCAATGTAGGTTGGTGGCTAGTTAGGTAGGGTCTTAGTTGGGATGTCAAGATGGCTTCTGGAGCCAAGATCTCTGTGGACTCCTTAGTTAAGGAGTGTGTTGTGGATTTGGGACCTTTCACCACTACCTCAGATCTTTGTATTCTTCCTTTGGGCTCATATGGAGTCATCTTAGGTATGGATTGGTTATCTACACACATGGCCAGGATGGATTGTTATCATAAGACTATAGCTTGTGTAGATGATTTGGGAGTTGAGTCAGTGATCTCGGGGTTAGGAGACCCATTTCTATTTGTACTATCTCAACTATGTAGCTTAAGCAAAGTGTGTGTGTGACGAGGTTATCGATGTATGTAGTTACAATTAGTCACGAGATCTGAGGATGGGTCTAGTGGACCATCGCTAGATGATCATCCCATCTTGAGAGATTTTTCGATGTTTTTCCAAGGGATCTACCGGGGATGCCACCCCACGTGAGATTGATTTCCATATAGATCTAGTTTTGGAGCAAAGCCTATCTCACGGGCACCTTATCGGATGACCACCCCGGAGCTCTATGAGCTCAAGTTATAGCTTGAGGGCCTTTTGGAGAAGGGCCTTATCCATCCTAGTGTATCCCCTTGGGGTGCACCGGTGATCTTTGTGAAGAAGAAGGATGTATCTTTATGGTTGTGTATTGATTATTACTAGTTGAACAAGGTAACGATTAAGAATCATTATCCTCTTCCTTGTATTGATGACTTGTTTGATCAGATGAAGGGATCCATGGTGTTCTCTAAGATTGATCTCAAGTCAGGCTACCATCAATTGAGGATTTCGAGAGGTGGACATTCATTAGACCGCCTTCCACACGAGATATGGGCACTATGAGTTCACAGTGGTGCCTTTTGGTTTGATGAATGCCCCTGCAGTTTTTATGAGTTTGATGAATGGGGTATTTAGGACCTTTTAGATTGCTTCATGCTCATATTCCTAGATGACTTCTTGATATACTCATGTACACATGAGGAGCATGAGGGGAACCTTTGACGGGTTCTTTAGTGTCTTCGTGAGTAGAAGCTTTATGGGAACTTGGAGAAGTGTGCTTTCTTTAAGTCAGAGGTACGGTATTTTGGTCATATCATTTCTGAGGAAGGTATCACAGTCGATCCTTCCAAGATTAGAGCCATTACGGATTGGCCAAAGCATCCACTACGGTGACCGAGTACGTAACTTCATGGGATTAGTAGGATATTACTAGAGATTTTTTTCAAGACTTCTCTCAGATTACAAGACCCTATCACTTCCCTTCAAAGGAAAGGAAAAGTTTGTTTGGTCGAAAAATGTGAGTAGGCTTTCAGGACACTTTGAAGGAGTACCTCACTACAGCACCCATTCTTGCGAGTGACCGGATCCACGGGGTGAGTTCTTTGATTATACGAGATGCTTCTTTAATAAGGCTTGGAGGTGTGTTTATGTAGGATGGAAGGGTTGTAGCTTTTGAGTCTCGTAAACTCAAGGATTATGAGCTTAATTATCCTACCCATGATCTTGAGCTTACGACAATTGTGCATGCTTTGGTTAGATGGAGACACTTCCTTCTTGGACAGAGATTCACACTCAAGATAAATCATTTGAGTCTTCACCACCTCTTCACGTAACCCAATCTAAATGCTCATCAGTGACGTTGGATGGAGTTGATTTTTGAGTATGACATGGAGATAGAGCATGTGAAGGGGAAAGAGAATGTGGTAGTAGATGCTCTTAGCAGACGGAGACACGTGGCTATGGCCACCTCAGTGAGCATAGATTTGCGGAGTAGGATTCTTCAGCAGCTTCCTCTTGACAGCTTCTACATGGCAATATGAGCAGAGATCGAGTCACAGAGACCCCTTGAGGGGAAGTTTGATGGTTTTTCCTTAGAGGTAGATGGTATTCTTAGGCACAGAGGTAAGATATATGTTCCCAGAGATGGAGGCTTGAGGCAAGACATCTTGGTAGAGGCACATTGTGCACCCTACTCAGCCCATCCCAAGGTGAAGAAGATGCACGCTACCTTGAGACAGTTATACCATTGGAGAGGACTTCATCGAGATGTGGCTCAATTTGTGTCATGGTGTTTAGAGTGCTAGAGGGTTAAGGCCGAGCATCAACATCTAGCAAGTCTTCTTTATCCTCATGCCATACCAAAATGGAAGTGGGACACCATTTGTATGGATTTCATTGTTGGGCTACCTATGTCGAGATATCACCATGACGCCATCATGGTCACGGTTGATAAATTGACAAAAGTGGCTCACTTTTCTCTGGTAAAGACCACTTATACTGCTAGAGTAGTGACACGATTTTATTTGGATAAGATCGTCAAGTTGCATTGGATTCCACGGAAGATCATTTATGACCACGATCCTTTGTATACTTCTCATTTTCGGACTACCATGCAGTATGTCCTCGGGACAAGGATTATTTTTAGCACAACATATCACCCTAAGATAGATGGATAGACCGAGCGAGTGAATCAAATTTTGGAGAATATGCTATGGATGTATGTGATGGATCAGTAGTCTAAGTGGGAGGAGTACCTGTACTTAGTGGAGTTTTCCTATAATAATAGTTTTCAGAGTTCTATAGGCATGGATCCTTTTCAGGATTTGTATGGTAGAGAGTGCAAGACACCCCTTAGCTGGGACAGCTAGAGGACAAAGTATCTCTTGACAAGCTCTTTTGTAGACATGGAGTAGCAGGTAGTGTTGATTAGGCAGAGATTGTAGGAGGCATAGGATAGGAAGAATAAGTATGTGGATCAGCATAGGATTGACTATAGTTTTGATGTGGGCATGAAGGTGTTCCTTCGTCTCAAGCCACACAAGAGCCCTATACATTATGGAAAAGGTTCTAAGTTAGCTCCTAGATTCGTTAGTCTTTTTGAGATCTTGGAGTGTATCGGCCCTTGGCCTACTACCTAGCATTGCCACCTAGCTTGTCTCGCATATATGATGTGTTTCATGTTTATGTCCTTAAGAGGTACATTGCAAATCCTTCTCATGCGTTGGACTAGACATCATTATAGGTGTAGGATCAGGGGCAGGTGACGGTGGAGCCCATCTGTATCATAGATCGTAGGAGCCTAGGCCTTTGAGGTAGAGATTGATCAGTGTATGAGTACAATGGGATAGATACGACGAGACTATAGCCTCATAGGAGGATGCCATAGTATCACGAGTGTAGTTCCCACATTTTTTCCGGTGACTTCGAGGAAGAAGTCGAGTCTAAGGGAGGGGATGTAGTGCCCACTTCTTTTTGACACTTTTAGACACCGATCTTGATACTATTGATTGTATTATGGACACTATTATGTTTTTTTTAGTATAATGGTTAGATGTTAGATCATGGATTATTATTGATCTAGATTCGGTTATTATGCTTGATGATTACTAGAGACATTTTTTTATATGTGGTTGATGATTGTTATCCAAATGTTCCCCTTGCACATTTTGTGGGTAACTCCCTTCATTCTTCCCTCTCTTGTGCCCCAGTCATAATTTTCTACTTTTCAATTGCTTAAGACCTCCTGGAAATGACACCATTGGATAGAGCTTTTTCTCAACTTTCCAGAAAGGTAAAGTTTTCCTCCTAACTCCATGTATTTTTGAAGTTATGGCTCAACAGAGTTTTTGTGGGAAATTTTCCCTAGAAGGCCTGCAACCAGTAATATGGTGCCACATGTCGAAGGAAGTGGTGGGGGTCAAAGGAAAACTTGGATTTTTTACCAAGTGTTTGGAAAATTTCAAAAGGAATATTTCACCCCGCAGGCCCACCAGTGAATTAGATCCTACCATGTGTCCAAGGGGAAAAAAATTGAAAAATTGACTAAGTGTTGGCACCATGGAAAATTCAAGAGGAAAGGCCCATGCCCAATCACGTTATGCCATGTGTCCTTAGGCCAAGGGAGTGGTGGATGGTGGAGGAAAGATTGAAAATTTGGAAAAGTGATCGGCAAGGGTGTAATGTTAATTTTTGGCCGCCGCCCGCCGACCAATCAGAGCTCACCACATGTCCCTGAGAGATCGGACCGGCAAAACACGGGGAGATTGGGAATTTTTCCCAAAGGTAAGCGCAAAAGGAGATGTTTGCCCCTAGGGCCCGTGCCCAATGGGAGCCCACCACATGGCACCAGAGCTTTGGAATGTGGGGGAAAAGTTGGAAATTTTCCAAAGTAAAACGAAGGAAATTTCAAAGGAAAAGTCCGCCCCCAAATGCGAGCCAATGGAATCTTGCCACGTGTCCAGTGGCGGAAAAAAATAGGACAGGCCCGCAGGAAAAAGGGAAGGAGAAAGCCCATAGCCAATGGGGTTTTGCCATGTGTCCAAGTCAGAAAAGTGGTCAACAGTGATAGAAAATTCAAGAGGAAATGCCCGTGGCGAATCACCTCTTGCCACGTGTCCTCAGATCATCGGCCTAGCAAATTTTTGGAAAAAATTTTGATGGTCAAAACGATGGAAAATGAAGCATCAAATACCCATGGCCAATGGAATCATGCCACATGGCACCTGGAATGGTGGAGCATGGGGATTTTTTGGGAAATTTTCCCAAATGCAAAAAGTGGGAAAATTTCAAATTTTTCACCCGCCAATCCGTTTTTGCTCTTGTTTTGCCCTAAATTTTCAAACGATCATAACTTTCGATCCAGAGCTCAGTTTTTCATGTTCTTTATATCAACAGAAATCTGGTGAAATTATATACATGATTCCGGGCTCATTTTATATTTTGATGGAGTTTGGAGAGAGAAAATTAAGAAATGCCTCTGGCACGTGGTAATGGACAAAAATGATGTTTCAACCACCATTTTTAATGAAGAATGGCTCGCATTCTCTCCCAGCATGGTGGAAAATGTTAGGGAATGGACCTATAAGGATGCCCATGTTGTTTTATTGCATTTTTGGTTGGTGGTTGAATATCTCCCATGTTTTCCCATGTTTCTCTCTCATGGGGTCATTTCTGGCATGGTAAAAGCCATATTTGGCTCATTTTTGAAGGGTGGAACATTTTTCATGTATTGCAGGCACCCTTTTTCACCTTTAAAAAGTGATTTTGTGGAAAATCAGACCTCTTCCAAGACTGAAACCTATTTTCTACCTCTCAGATGTTGTAATGCATGTGTTTTTGATGTTAGAAATGACAATGCAAGCTCTGTGAATGAGTTTTAATCCTCTGTTTGTGTTGTTTGCTTCATTTCTAACTTTCATTACATTTTATCAGTTTGTGCATGATGTTTTGTTACATTTCTATGATCTGTGTCAATCTACAAAAGTAAAAATGCTCACCACTCCTTTGGTGCATCACCTTATTAGCATTAGTTTCAGTTTTTGGCATTCACTATCTCTGTCCCCTTGGAATTTAAAGTAGGATCTTGAATTTAAAACCTCTGTAACTTGCAAGTAACATACCTGATCAGAGGATTTAAGGAACCAACCTCTAACCTGGAGATTCTTTTCCCATTTTTACAAGTCCCACACTTGGGGAAAAGATTCAATGTTGTGCAATCACACTGGATGTCCAAATGTCAAACTAGAAATCTGATCAACATCCAAGGGTGCTGCTGATTTGCAACAATAGTTTTGGCATGCCGGTGGGACCTTAGAGGTCTTCATCTTCATTGCAACAAAATTGATGTGCATTTTTGCAAGTTTCTTGCTTAAAAGAGCCCTAAATTACACATCTAGTGACTCCAAGGAAGAAGAATCAGCTGGTTTTAGCAGTGCAGGCCTGAAAACTCATGAGAAGAATCACCACAAGGTCAAGAGTTGGAGAAGAAGAGGTGTTGTTTGAATATCTGCAATTATCTCCAAGAAGAAGGAAAAGAGGGAGGAGAATTCAAAGGTCTCCATCTCCACCAAACAGAACTCTCTCAACTCCTCCACCTAGTAGGCCTTTCATTCAATCAACAAGGGTTCTAAGGCCAATCAAAATGGCACAACACAACCCCTATGTCAATTTCACTGGCAGCAGCCCACTTTCTCTCAATGCACAAAATCCAATCCCAGTTGCAGCATTGAAGAACATTCCATACTTTACTGGAGAGAATCAGACCACTCCTGGTGATCATGTCAAGGATATTGCTAATATTTGTGCAATCCATGAGATCAATGAGATGCAAGTTGTTGTCAAACTGCTGGCATCTTCATTCAAAGGGAAAGCTTTGTAATGGTTCAGGAGTCTTGCCTCAGGTTCTATCCAAAATTGGAACTAGCTATGTATAGCCCTCCATGAGTAGTTTGGAGAAAAGGGAGATAACTTGTCCCTTTTGGAACAGCTGACAACCATCAAGAGAGCTCCCAATGAGTAGCTGACTGACTTCAACTTCAGATTTCAAATGACTTGGGAGAGAATTCCAATGGCAGTAAGGCCAACAAAGTAGAAGGTGCTTTTCTATATTACCTTAAAGCTCTAAATTCTTATATTTCTATGTTAATTCAATCCATGGGAGGCACAACTATCCCTGTTGCTTATAGCATTGCCATTAGAGCTGAAAATTGTTTGATTCAAGCTGGCAAGCTAGCTCCTAGGCCTCCAATGCCATTGTATCCAAGTTTAGAGAGCCCAAGTACTAGTCAAGTGCCTAGTTTAGCTCCTATTCCTACTCCTAGAAATCAGAATTCAAGTGAAGCTTCTACTTCATCTCCTAGTGCCTCAAATGAACTTCAAGAAGTCATGAAGCAATTGCAAAATTTAGGCAATGAGCTGGTTACACTCAAGAGGCAGCAAGCCCAAGGTTTTAGACCTTCTTTCCAACCTCAAGCTCAACCTAACAGGCAGCCATACCAGCCTCAAAGACCACCCAATCTAGTTGCAAATCAAAATCAACCGAGACCTCCTGCCAATAGACCATTTCAGCCCTATAATCCCAATGCTACATCTACCTCTAAAGTAATAGTGCCAGTGCAAAACAACATAGCTCAAGAGTATGATTGGTGTTTCCCATGCAATGAACCTCACAACCAATCTATGTGCTTCAATGGTGCCTTAAATCAAGCATTAATGGTGACAACTACTGGTGTGGAGGGTGAAGGGAGTCAAGGAAATAACCAACAATAAGAAACATTCCAGCAACAATTAGCTCCAAATGATGCCACACTTGTAAACTGGCAGGCAAAATATTTTTGTGGCATGAATCAAACAATCTCCCAAAGTGTTGCAGCCAACACAAGGTCAAAAAGGAGAAATTTGGGTGAAGAACAACCATTGGCTCCAAGTAATCCACAACCTTCTACCACTCCACAAATTATTGGCAAACAAAATGCAGTTCCAAACACGCAAGGGCTGCCTAAAATAGCTCCTAGGCCAACTCAAATGCTAGTTGTTGCTGCCCATGTGCAAGGAATGAATGTGTAGGCCAAGGGACAACAGAGAGATGCTTCATCTCCATTCAACATCATTGATCAGATGAAGAAGACAAATGTAAACATATCAATGTGGGAATCACTATCCATCCCAGGCCAAAGAGATTTGCTACAAGCTGCCATGAAGGACTAGTCAACTTCAAATCAGCAGGTCCAAATGTAAGAGAAGGTACTCACAAATGTTGCCTAGCCTAAGGGGAATCATGGAGGATAACAAGGTAAGATGTTGAATCCCCTCCATTCTATGTTTCATTGATCATTGGAAACCAATTAGTACACAATTGCATGATTGATTCCGGGGCAAGTAGTTCAGTAATGCCCAAGCAAATAGTTGATCAGTTAGGGCTTCAATATGAAGTCATATCCAAAGGGGTAGTATAATTGGATGGGACAAAGTAACAATAGTTGGAGTGATAAAAAACTTGAGTCTTACTTTGCATGCATGCCCCAACGTTGTTGTTTTGCAAGATGTCTCGGTAATAGACCTTCCACCACTCTTTGCCCTATGTTTATCAAGGGATTTCATAGCCAAGATTGGAGGGTACTTATCTACTGATTGGTCACACATGTTGTTCAGGACAAGATATGGAACCAAGGCCATAATTAGATATGAACCTATTGCAAACTTTCACATTGAGCCCCACACTCCAAGTCAAATCAATACCAATTGTTCAGCGTTTGATCAAGAAGATTATCCAAGCACTGATGAGGTTGACACCAAGGTTGGAAGCATCCTAGATTTGACTCTTGATGAATGGGAAAGCAAGGTGCATACTTTTGATCCGTATCAAGAAATAGAAGAATCTAAGCTAGGAGTCTATTACATGCATGAAGAAAATCAGCCTATCCCTAGCATCACCAAGCTAGACCATAAGGAAGACAATGAGGTATGGCAGTTGTTTTTTGATGGATCAAGGAGTAGACAAGGGGCAGGAGGGGGAGCTATGCTTGTTTCACCTCAAGGAGTTAAGTACTATTCAGCTTTTAGATTTCAGTTTGCATGCTCTAATAACACTGCTGAATATGAAGCCTTGATACAAGGATTGCATTGGTCAATCAAGAGAGGAATAAAGAACTTTCAAGTCTTTGGTGACAGTGAGTTGATTGTCAACCAAGTTAAGGGGCAGCATGCTACCAAGAATGATCTACTCAAGTGCTACAAAAATAGGGTGTGGGACCTCATTGAAGATTTTGAGGGCTTTGGCATAAAATCCATTCCTAGAAAAGAGAACCAAGCTGCTGATAGGCTTGTAGCAGTTGGAGCAGCCTTTGATGTTGTTAAAAGTATCAAGAAGGACAAGGTACAACCAAAAATCCATGTGATTGTAAGGCCTTCAGTGCCAGACAACAATGTAAGTTGGCAAGTGTTTGAAAATGACCAAAAATCATCCATTTCTTGTAAGAAGAGGCTGAGTTCTCAGCTAAAAATTAGGAAAAGTTAGAATAGCAGTATGGTGACCAAGTGGTATAGCTGAGAACCAACAAACTACCAAAGGGACTTATTACTTTGGAGTCCATTTTCAATCCTAATGATCAGTTTAGGAAGGAGAAAGCAAACATTCAAGTCAAGGGAGAAGATTCAAGTTTCCATCTTGGTGGAAGAAGGCAAATCACTCCAAGTTGGTAAAGTGACAACTGAGCAAGAAAGGTATGAGTTCATACAACTTTGTCAAGAATTCCCTGATGTGTTTGCTTGGAGCTATGAAGATTTGAAAGGTTTCAATCCCGAGTTAGCTCAACACACCATTGAATTGGATCCAAGTACTAAACCCATTAGGCAAAAACAAAGGCCAGTCAATCCACACATGGAGCCTCTCATGAGAAAGGAATTGAATAAGTTGATAGAGTCAAGAATCATATTCCCTATCAAGCATTCTAGTTGGGTGGCCAACTTGGTTCCAGTTAGAAAGAAGAGTGGGGAAATCAGATTGTGTGTTGACTTTAGAGATTTGAATAGAGCATCTCTCAAGGATCATTATCCACTTCCTTCCATGGAGCAGATTTTACAAGTTGTTGTTGGCTCTGAGAGGTTTTCATTACTTGATGGCTATTCAGGGGTACAATCAGATTATGGTGAAAGAAGAGGATCAGTTCAAGACAGCCTTTACAACCAAATGGGGAACTTATGCATACAGGAAAATGCCATTTGGGTTGTCCAACGTTGGAGCTACTTTCCAAAGGGAAATGGACATGGCATTCAAGGATTTGATTAACAACATGGTGCTGATATATCTTGATGATATCACTTTTTTTCAAAAAATGCAGCAGACCATCTCTTTCATTTAAGATAAGTGTTCCAAAGGTGCAGAAGATTTGGAGTATCCTTGAATCCTAAAAAGTGTATTTTTCTAGCCCATGAAGGAAATCTCCTTGGCCACATTGTCTCCAAAGAAGGATTAGCAATTGATCTAGAAAGAGTTGAAGCCATAAGAGCACTACCATTGCCAAGCCACAAGAAGGCCCTTCAAAGTTTCTTGGGGAGAATAAATTTCGTTTGGAGGTTTGTCCTAAATTTTGCAGCCCTAGTCAAGCCTATCACCAAGATGTTAAAGAAAAGAATAGCTTTCAAATGGATAGCAGAAGGCAAGGAAAGTTTTGAAGCAATCAAAGAAGCCATCTCTCAAGCCCCAACTCTCATTAACCCAGATTTCTCCAAGGATTTCATCCTCTATGCATTTGGGGGTGATGATACTATTTCTGCAATCTTGGTACAACAGAACAAAGACAATGATGAGCAGCCAATTGCTTTCTTTAGCCAAAGCCTAGAGGACTATGAGGTGAGATATTCTTTCATTGAGAAGCATGTTCTTGCAGTAATCAAGAGCTTGAAGAAATTCAAGCATCTAGTTTCAAACAACAAAGTTCAATTGCTGGTTTCTCATGTGGGAGTTAAAGACTTCCTCCTCAACAAAGACTTGAATGAAAAGAGAGTAGGCTAGATTACTCGTATCATGGAGTATGATATTGAGATCAAAGTCACCAAGTTGGTCAGAGGAAAAGGGTTGTGTGAGCATCTGGTCTTGAACAAACACAAGGAAGCATGCAATGAGAAGGAGGTTGCAAGACAGCATGAGCAAGGAAGCACTCAAAAGGAAAATGATGGTGTCCTCACCCTTGCTGGACCCAAGACATAATGCACTTCCTAAGCATAGGTCTATGCCCTCCAGAGATGAACAAGACCAAAAGAAGACACTTCAGATTGCAGGCTGTCCCATATGCCCTTGTTGATGGTGTTTTGTTCAAAAGGACGTGAATGGAGTGCTGCTGAGATGCATTGGTACAAATCAGATTCATAGGGTGTTGGAAGAGTTCCATGGTGGATCAGTTGGTGGTCATTTTGCACCAAGAGTGACAGCTCTAAAGATCATGAGGGCTGGCTATTATTGGCCCAAGATTTTCAATGATTGTTATGCATGGATCAAGAGGTGCAAGAATTGTGCATTCTTCACGGGTAAAGAGAGACTAGCTGCCCTTCCATTGCATCTAATTTCAGTTGACTAGCCATTCATGCAATGGGGTTTGGACTTCATTAGAGTCATTAATCCAAATTCAAGCCAAGGACACAAATGGATTCTAACAGCAACAGATTACTTCACCAAGTGGACTGAAGCAGTAGCACTCAAGGAAGCAAATGAATCTAGCATCCTAGACTTCTATGAGGGAATAACAACCAGATTTGGCATACCTGCTACAATAATATCAAATAATGCATTGGCATTCATTGGGTCCAAGGTAACTGAATGGGCTATCAAGAATGGGATCTACCTAAGCACTTCATCAAATTATTACCCTCAGGGTAATGGCCAAGTTGAATCTACAAACAAGAACTTGTTAAGGATCATTAGGAGGACTCTTGATGAAAATCAAAGATCTTGGCATACTAAGTTGAAATCAGCCTTATGGGCTGATAGGATAACTCCCAAAAGATCTACAGGTAACTCTCCATTTAAGCTTGTTTATGGAAGAGAGGAAATTTTGCCCATGTCACTTGAGTTGCCAACATTGGAACTCATGAAATAGTTGGAGTTGTTGGAGTTTGAGCCCATGGAGGTTAGATATGCAAAATTGATGGAGCTCCAAGAAATCAGAAATCAGGCATCCCAAGCAATGGAGAAGGATCAAGCTTTGATAAAGAAGACCTTTGATAGAAAGGCCAAGGATAGATCTTTCCAAGTTGGAGATCTAGTGTTAAAATGGGATGCAGACAGAGAAAAACCAAGGAGGCATTCAAAATTTGATGCCATTTGGAGTGGCCCATACATGGTCACAAAGTGTAAGGACAACAATGCCTTCCAATTGTCTACATTGGATGGTGAAGAATTACAGATTCCAGTCAATGGAATCCATCTGAAGTATTGCTACTAAAGGAAATTCTCACCTTGTACATATTAATTTAGGTTTTCATTCCTCTAAGTGCTTATGCACATTGTTTTGTTTTAGATTAGTTTTGCTTTCCCTAAGTGCTTTGGCACAAGCTTTTGTTCCAGGAAATGTGTTTTTGCAGGCCTTGCTCCAATCAGATGGTGTTCTACCTTCTATCTTCCTCCTTGTAGTGTTCTATTAGTTGGGGTACCAAGCAGAGAATTTAATGACTCCATGCCCAATAGATTGTTTCAGGTAACTGGTAACTTCATCCAATAGGTAGATGACCCCTCTGAGTCACCAAAATTGTTATCCAAATGTTCCCCTTGCACATTTTGTGGCTAACTCAATTCATTCTTCCCTCTCTTGTGCCCCAATCATAATTTTTTTATTTTTAGGCACTCAAGACCTTCTAGAAATGGCACCATTGGATAGAGATTTTTCTCAGCTTTCCAGAAAGGTAAAGTTTTCCTCCTAACTCCATGTATTTTTGAAGTTATGGCTCGGTGGAGAGTTTTGTGGGAAATTTTCCCTAGGAGGCCGCGTGACTAGTAATATGGTGCCACGTGTCGAAGGAAGTGGCGGGGGTTGGAGGAAAACTTGGATTTTTTACCAAGTATTAGGAAAATTTCAAAAGGAATATTTCACCCCGCAGCTTGTCGGTGAATGGATCTTGCCATGTGTCCAAGGGGAAAAAATTGAAAAATTGACTAAGTGTTGGCGCCATGGAAAATTCAAGAGGAAAGGCCCGCGCCCAATCACATTATGCCACGTGTCCTTAGGCCAAGGGAGTGGCAGATGGATGGAGGAAAGATTGAAAATTTGGCAAAGTGATCGGAAAGGGTGTAATGTTAATTTTTTGGCCCGTCGACTATCATAGCTCACCATGTGTCCACGAGGGATCGGACCGGTGAGCGCGGGGAGATTGGGAATTTTTCCCAAAGGTAAGCGCAAAAGGAGATGTTTTCCCCAAGGCCCATGCCCAATGGGAGCTGCCACATGGCACTGGAGCTTTGAATGTGGGGAAAAAATTGGAAATTTTCCCAAAGCAAAACGAAGGAAATTTCAAAAGGAAAAGTCCGCCCCCCAAACGTGAGCCAATGGAATCTTGCCACGTGTCCGGTGGTGGCAAAAAAAAATAGGACAGGCCCGCAGGAAAAAGGGAAGGAGAAAGCCCATAGCCAATGGGGTTTTGCCATGTGTCCAAGTCAGAAAAGTGGTCAAAGTGACGAAAGATTCAGGAGGAAATGCCCGCTGCGAATCACCTCTTGCCACGTATCCTCAGATCATCGGCCCGGCGAAGATTTTTGGAAAATTTTTCTGATGGTCAAAATGATGGAAAATGAAGCATCAAATACCCACGGCCAATGGAATCATGCCACGTGGCACTCAAAAGGGTGGAGCGCGGGGATTTTTGGGAAATTTTCCCAAATGCAAAAAGTGGGAAAATTTCAAATTTTTCGCCCGCCAATCCGTTTTGGTCCTGTTTTTCCCTAAATTTTCAAACCATCATAACTTTTGATCCAGAGCTCAGTTTTTCACGTTCTTTATATCAACAGAAATTTGGTGAAATTATATACATGATTCTAAGCTTAGTTTTATATTTTGATAGAGTTTGGAGAGATAAAATTAAGAAACACCTCTGGCACGTGGTAATGGACATAAATGACGTTTCAACCATCATTTTTAATGAAGAATGGCTCGCATTCTCTCCCAGCATGGTGGAAAATGTAAGGAATGGACCTGTAAGGATTCCCATGTTGTTGTATTGCATTTTTGATTGGTGGTTGAAGCTCTCCCATGTTTTCCCATGTTTCTCTCTCATGGGGTCATTTCTGGCATGGTAAAAGCCAGATTTGGCTCATTTTTAAGGGTGGAACATTTTTCATGTATTGCAGGCTCCCTTTTTCACCTTAAAAAGTGATTTTGTGGAAAATCAGACCTCTTCCAAGACTGCAACCTATTTTCTACCTCTCAGATGTTGTAATGCATGTTTTTTGATGTTGGAAATGACAATGCAAGCTCTGTGAATGAGTTTTAATCCTCTGTTTGTGTTGTTTGCTTCATTTCTGACCTTTCATTACATTTTATCAGTTTGTGCATGATGTTTTGTTGCATTTCTATGATCTGTGTCAATCTACAAAAGTAAAAATGCTCACCACTCCTTTGGTGCATCACCTTATTAGCATTAGTTTTAGTTTTTTTGGCATTCACTATCTCTGTCCCCTTGGAATTTAAAGTAGGATCTTGAATTTAAAACCTTTGTAACTTGCAAGTAACATACCCGATCGAGGATTTGAGGAACCACCTCTAACCTCGGAGATTATTTACCCATTTTTACAAGTCCCACACTTAGGGAAAAGATTCAATGTTGTGCAATCACACTTTGGATGTCCAAATGTCAAACTAGAAGTATGATCAACATCCGGGGTTCTTCTGCTGATTTATACCAACAATGATATATTGTTTGACATGGACATATTATATATGTTTATTTGGACTTGTGACATTTGATATTTTGAGTAGACCTAGTATGGAATAGTATAGATGATTATATACCTTATTTATGAATTAAAAATGATAATGTTGAATTTTTATATTGTTGTGATTCATATGTTTAAATAATTTTGAAACGTTGTTTATATCATTATGGATGTTACGATATGACCACGAGGCCGAAGGAGGTATTTTACATTTTTGCAGTTAAAAATCATAACAATGTCCTGGGACTGGAGATTAACCATAATAGATTTCTAAGGTGAAATCAACAAGGTCACCATGGCAAATTGTTTTTTGTGTGTGTGTGTGTTTGTTAGGAATTCTCGTGGGGGAATTTTCATTATATGTGACCATGGGATATGTATTTTTTATGTGTTCCTTTTATTTATTGTTGTATGTATTTTATTAGTAATGTGTTCCTTCTTGTAATTAATTTAAATGTGGTAGATTAATGTGAGAGATCATATAGTTAAAATTTAATTAAATTAAATTGGGATATGAAATGTAATTAATGAAGTTGTTGATTTTAAATATTAATGTTGGAAGAGTGTGTAATAAATGTGTAAGAAGGTGTAAGAGATATGTAAGAGTTATGTAAGATAGATTTTGGAGTGTAAGACACTTCATCCCTTTAGAATTCAAATTTTCCTTGGAGGCCAAATTTGGAGGCTTGTGGGACAAGTTAAACTTGTCCCACACCTCTTAAAATTACTCACCAACCATATCTATGGTTTGGAGGATAAATTTAGGCATACTTATTGAATTTTTAAATGACAATTTGGAAGTTTTAATTGCACTTCTCTTACATATTTTAAATTCAGTCCTTTTGGGGTATGGGTTGTGTTGGAGTATGTAAGTTAAATTGTCATTCTTATTTATTATGATTTGGTGGATGATGTTGATTTCCTCTTGGGGTTGAGGAAGAATGATGTGGCATCCCACATGGATCCACATCATCCTCTTCTCTTCCCTCTCCTTTAAAATTGAAACTCTTTTCTTATTTTGGGTTGTTGAAACTTTGTCCATTCCTCTTGGGGGCACAATTTTTTTGTTGTTTTGGAGCTTGTTGTGGAGGAAGTTTGGATTCTTTTGCATGCTTGAACATTGCTAGTTTTGGACTACACTTTGATAGTTGGAAAGCTTGTGAGCTTGGAACAAACTCCTAGTATGGAGAGGTAGGATCTTGAGCTTGTTTTAAATATTTTCTTTCTTTCTCTTGCATGCATGTTTGAAATGGTGATTGTGTTATGTGTTCTTGGCTGGTTGGGTAGACTTCTTAGGATATGGTGTAGGAGAAGGCTATGGGGATTTCCAATGGGGGCATAAGGGATTGCCAATGGCACCAGTTTTATTATGGAGGGAGTTTTGGATTGGGATCCACCTTGGAAAAGAAACTGCTTACATGTCTTACTCTTGGGGAGGCATAAGGGAGAAACTTTGGGGGCATAAGGAGGGGTTGGGAGGCATAATTTTTATGGGATTTGATATGTTTATTGGTGGTATGATTTTGGTGGATGCCCAATTCCAAATAGGGAGGCATAAGTAGTTCCCCATAGTTCCTTTCTCTTGTTGGCTTGCTTGATCAAGCCTATGTTTTGTGTGAATGGTTTCAAATGTAGTTGTGAACTATTGTCCTTGTTTGGAATGTGTATCTTATTGATCTATGCATGTGAAGAATGTTGCTTGTTTGTTGTAGAAGCCATTGTTGCCATGAGTTGATTTTCATACTCTATTCCAATATGGTTGGGGCTCGGGGGCCAATGAGGAAGGATGGATTCTCCTTCTCATTGGATGTCTTGGTTGGGTGGAGAGTGTTGCCTTTCCCCTTCCTTGTTGTGATCAAAGATGAAAAGATGGAGAAACTAGCATGCTACTGTTGTTTGGAGCAAGAAGATATACAGATTTTGCAGTCCCATTCTTTTGAGAAAATTCATTGTAACCTTTCCCACCTTGAGTGGATGAGTTGTATAGTAATTGTAATGTGAAGTTATTGTATTGTAGATGGAAGATTGAATTTGAATTGAGAAATGCAAAGGAGATTCATAATTGTCCTCTGTTTTGGAAAAGAAATGTAAATGAAGTTACATGCATTGTATTATGTATCTTGTAAACTATATTTTGAAATCAAAATGGAAAAATGATAATTTGTAAAGATGTATTTGATGATCAATCAAATATCACATTTTCTCTTCAAGTTTGCATTGTGTATTGGATTTGAAATTGTTGTTGAAGATTGGAATTTGCTGTTTGGAAAAGAAGCATGCGTATGAAATAAAAGATAGTGTATTATTCTTTTGGAATGAGTTGAATTTAGAAATAAGACTTTGCATAATTACTATTGAATGGTTGATTAAATTCAATTAAATATATTTGACTAGTTTAGTAACCATATACACATTCAAATGACCAAAATTGATATTCCAATTCAAAGAAATAGCTCACTGTCATACACTTCATTACGCAATTCACATTTTAATAAAATGAACAGTTCAGACCTGCACTTAGTAATCAACTTTAAAATTTTATAAGTTATCATGCTAAGACATTATTGAACCCAACTTGACAAAGAAAACTTAAGAAATAATCCAACCATTGCTAAATTCGAATGCAATTTCCTCCTTGGGTCATTTTTCTGTCTATTGTCGGAGAAATAAAAATTGAAATCAATTGGACAAATTAATCTTCAAAAAAAACTCTAAACCCTCCCTATACTAATCCTCCATGTATGTTTGATATGTTGAGTGAAGGAGGAAATTTAATTTAAACAAATTACGAAGTTGAAAACTGCCAGTTCACAAATTAAAAACCCCGCAGATTTATTTCTCAAAATTTACCACACAAACTTCATTAATTTCCAAAATTTCTGATTCCTATGAAAAGAGGGCATTGAGATCTTTCGAAAAGTCCTCGTTTTCCCAATCTTGAGCTTTCTAGCTCAAGTTATAGCCGTTTGAAATTTTACTTCAATTTGGGATTCAAAATAATAATAATAAAATTTAATCTAACTATAGAAAAATTTACAGTTTAAACTTTGGAAAAATTTCCCAAAATTTCCGTGGCCCTCGCCATCCCACAACCAATTAGGATCTACCACATGGCACCCTAGGAGGGGCGGACCAATTTTAAACTTAGCCCTTTCAAAAAAATTTGCCTTGGGAAAATTTTCCCATTTTACCCCGCAACCCCGCCGGCCCACAACCAATCACATGCTGCCATGTGGCACGGTGGAAGGGCAGACTCTTTTCAAACTTAAAACTTATTCTTTTGAAAAAATTACTTGGGAAAAAAATTTCATTTTCCTCTCGCCAGCCCGTAGCTAATCAGAGGGCGACACGTGTCCTCTAAGGGTTGAGGTGGAGGCACGGTTCGTTTTAACATTTATTCCTTTTGAAAAATTTTGGGGAAAATTTTCCATTTTGGCCCCACAACCCACAACCAATGAGAAGGTGCCACGTAGCATTTTGGGGTGGAGGCAGGAGGGCAGACCCTTCTTCTTCCTTTGTTTGTTTGTTTTGGCCTTGGGAAAATGTTCTATATTTCTCCCACCAATCCGCCAATCCGTCCAAAGTGCTTCCCCCTCCTCTTGACATGTGTCCCCTAAGGGAATTTTTTCCCTAGGAACTCTACCCACTTATATCTTGAGTTCTACAAGGAGTTAGGAGGACTTCTTTATATCACCAAAAGGTGAGAAAATTTCCTATCCATCGGGAATGATTTAGGGAAATTTTGGAAGCATTAAGTAAGAGAAAAATCCAGTTAAAACTCGAGCACTGTTAGAGAGCATGAGAGTAAATTACTCCCTGAACCTAACTAAAACATGTAACCCTAAAATTTGAACCTGTGAACTTGATATAAGTTAATAAAGGAAAATTTTGTTTTGGTAAATAGGATTTTTTCCGAACCTGTTAGTGAAAACTGATGTTTAGCAACCTGAATTTAGATACTTCTAATAAAAAAATTATTCCATAATTTTTCTAGATAACCCTAGGTAATTTATTAGGTCTCAAGTGGTTTTTAATCAAGCACTACAAACATGGTGTAAATCTATGCACACTATCCAAACATAATATCAGCTGCTCCAAAAGAAAGAAATAAAACATGAACCATATAGAGATACCTGACCCAAAGTCTCACTAGACTAACCAAGCCAAATCCATCCTCTTTCTGATCCAAACATTAAAGTGATCAACATTATTTCTGCCTGTACACACTATGCAAGAAACATGATCCTCCAAAATAGGACACTAAACCATCCATGCCCTCTTCTACTATAAGAAACCATGTGCAAACTCGTTGTCACAGAGACTGACTATGGTTTGCTAACTAGTACCGGTTACCCTCTATGACTAATGTCGGTTCCTTGACTAACATCAGTGCTGCTGGAACTAACACAACACCACAAATTGGCATAGGTCACCAAACCAAGTGCCTACTCTGACCAAAGCTGATAGTTGTGTTGAGTCATTCATTTCAAGAAGCACCCAAATCTTGCACAAAAAATTAACAGCAATAATACATGCAATAAAAATTGCACCAAGATGAAATACATCACCTTACCAGCACCAAGATACTCAACCGCATCTTCAACTGAAGAACATGCTTCTCTAATGGAAACCCCATCTTCACATTGTGCTATTATATTCTACCTCTCTAAGAAGCCCATGCATCTAACTACACCAAACATTGCATAACTGCTCCTTTTCTATCATTCTCATATCTATATCTGCAATCCCAAAAATGCATGTGTAACCAAAATAATATAAGCACTGTAATACCAAGATAAAACCATACCTCAATAACCGGATCTACAATCTGACCAACATGCTTGTGCCTCCAAGAATTGGGGACACCTCAACAAACAAGATACATTCCATGCATCTTTCCATTTCTTCATATCTGTGATTTTCTATTTAAAACTAGGTTTCCTAGTAATCGACCACAGTCACCCTATAACCGAACACGGTTACCCTATAACCGAACACGGTTACCCTATAACCAACCATGGTCACCCCGCCGACACCGGCTGCCACTTAGCGATCATGGTCACTAAAACTTCTAGCAACCTTACTCTATCATCTCCCACTTGAGATTGAATCTCTTCATGCGATCTTCTCATCAGGGAAAACAAACCCTACTCTCATACATGTCATTCAAACCACTAACAAAACCATGAAGCAAACCCTTGCTCTAAAATAACCAAGTTAACCAAGCTAACCAAGCTCTGATACCATTTGTTGGTATCAGATAACATAAAAAACCTAGATTTGATACCATTTGTTGGGAATTCAGAACTACATAATAGTGCTATGATTTAATAACAAACAAAATCATGCATACATGATCTCAAAATTCCCCAAAAAATACAGTAGTGGAAGTATAAACTAGAATAATCTAAATCAAAACAAATTACACACACATAACACAACATGTACCATGGTTCACCTAATGTGGGCTACATCCACCAAAGATAGAGATCTCATATATATAATACAACAAGAGTACAAACCAACTCTTCAATACAAGATTACAATGCATCTCTCTAAGAGTATCTCCTCTCCTCCAGATCTCTAAATGGATATCCATGAGTGCACTACAATCATGCCTCCAAACACCACAAACAGATCTCACATAACTAGGAACTAATTCATCTACGAAGCGCTACCAAGTTCTCTAAGGCTATGCAACAAGACCTCTTGCATGGGTCTACCAATGTGTAACTATATATGTGCACCAAGAAGTAAGTTTGTCTCTCCATCACTACATGCATAACCTATGCAAACATGAAGACAACCTCCTCTATAATATCTAGATCTACATGGATCAACAATACAATATGATCTCATGTATCTACAATACAAGACTAGATCTATATGGATCTATAATACAAGATCTCACCAACATGTGGATTTACAAGAAGAACCTCTATGTGCTTTGCATACTATGTAAGCTACTACAATGAGGCAATAACTATATAAAGAAAATACAAAAGTAGAATTCATTACCCTCTTCTCACCATTTAGATGTACCTATTATTTCCTTCTATCCAGCTCCTCTCCATGGAGACTTTGTCTTCATGTAACATGTTCTTTCTTTCTCTTCTTCTTCTTCATCCTCTCAATCTAGGAGAATCAAGGATCTAATTCAATCCTTCTCTTAATTCTCTTACTTACCCTCATACAATGCATGCATGCATATATATCTATTTTGGGTAACTTAACTTTGCTTTTACAATCAATAAATCATCTTTAAAATAATTGATTTATTCTAATTTTCATCAAAAACAAAAACTACGTCGCACAGGTAACCATCACCGTTCTTGCATGACCAGTGCGATCACTTCCTAACCTAGGTCGACCAACACCAATTAACCCCGACCAACGCGATTACACCCCGACCAACACCGGTTCTTATCAGAACTAGTAACATGTAAAAGAAAATTTCTTGTGAAGAAATTAAGCTCCATTTTCGATAGTATGGATGTCCATTGAGTTTGACAAGTGATAGGGGCACTCATTTTCTTAATGAGACTATCAAGATACTATTGGTAGAATTTATGGTGGCACACCATAAAACAACACCCTATCACCCACAGCCAATGAACTATTGAGGATTTCAACAAGATATTAAGACACACATTGACTAATATTTTTGATGTTGGAAGGAAGGATTGGGATGACAAATTTTCTACTATACTTTGGGCATACAGAAAAACTTACAAAAGATTAAACAAAGCCACACCTTTTCAGTATGTTTTTGGCGCAGAGGTTGTTTTACTAGTGGAATTCATATTACTCTCCCTACTTATTGCACATGCAGGAGGATTAGATGATGAAAAATACCTTGAAGAATGTATTGACAAACTAATGCGAGTTAGATGAAAGGTGGGTTATAGCTCGGTGGAGCTAGAAGACAAAAAATGCTAGACAGAATGCATGACATGATAGGTATATTAAAAATGATAAGATTAAAGTTGGGAAGATTGTTCTATTATATGATTCAAAGTTTTAGTGCCACCCTTGAAATTTCCAAGTTCATTGGTTGGGATCGTATGTTGGGACTTACATATTTGATTCGGGTGATTTCGGTTATATGCGGTAGATGTGACATGGTTTCCTAGTTACTTTAATGAGAGTAAGTTGAATCCCTACTATTAATAAGTCTTCTTAGAGTTTGTAATAAGGTAGTATTTCCATTTAGTTTATATTTCATTTAATGCATTTATTTATATGTGTTTCCTTTCCTTATCACAATGCTTTATCAATTTTTGTGCTTTTTGTAATAAGTTCACTTATGGCGAATAGTTGATTACTATCTAAGTGATTTCATACATAGAGGACTGTGCATACTTTAGTGTGGGGTGGATTAAATTACAAAAATGAAAATGGTTGGTGCACTCTGGTTATAGGTTGGTTTGGTTGAAGGATTCTTCTAGGATGATGGCACAAAAAGGAAAAGATGTCATATGTGCTATGTAAAAGGTATTCTGAGAAAGCTTGAGATGATTAAATACCATGTAGGGAAAGTGATTGCACAGTGTAACATGAGGTAGGCACTGGTATGGGAAACTACTTAGGATATGGCACAGAGGTTTTGTACCTTGGTGTAAGGAGGCACATAGAGGAGGTTTGTGACTAAGAAGTAGTATAGTATGCCATAAGGTTGCGGCTTAGCGTGCGTGAGGTGAAGTCATGAAAGTTAATATTAAGTGGAAAAAGTACTTGGTTGAAAAAGTAACTTAAAATACATGGGTCAAAGGGACAAGAAGGTCATGAAAAATTATAAATAAGGGGGTTAGGGTAGTCATTTGGCTACCTTTCTTTTGAAGAAATCAAAGTTCTACCAAGTGGATTGAAGAGTGATAAAGAGCTTAGAAATGACGAGGAGTATTTGTAGACCATAAGTGCTCAAGAGCTATGTAGAGATCCTTATGGTAAGATGCATTGGAGTTGGTAGTGGAGCAACAAAGGGTTGTGTGTAATCTAAGCGGTTGGAAGTTGTGGAGCTCGGTTAAATAATGGTTGAAGGAATTTAGAAGATTGAACACCTAGGGCATGTAATTACAACAGGATGACACCAAATCCAAGGAAGTTGTGAACAAAGAGGCCCGAGGTTGTGGCAAAGGATCCATTAGAAGAGATATACATAGAAATGCAGTACCCTCCTAGTGTTTTGAGGGTGGAAATCATGAAATCAAATCTCACTCATTACAAAATTAGTGAGTTTAACCACTAGATAGAGGAAAACAAAAAAGAAAATATGGTAATACTTAGTAAAGGTAATCCCAAGAGCATACAAGACCGGAAACCCTAGAATTGATGACATTGTGCGAGAGAGTTAGCAAAAACTAGCGTTATATAATTATGGGAGCTTATATTCTTCCAAAACCCACACATCTATTTCAATGGATGATGTCACAGGTGCACAAAGACTTCTTCTACTTCACGGGAAAAAGGATACATCTCATAGGCTAGTTGATTGAACAATTTATGGGATTTATAAGTACAAGAGAAGACATGGCTCTAAATTTTTGCACTACTGTGAATTTTGAGGAGCTTATGAAGAAATTATGCCATTAGAAGGGAGGTAAAGCACAGAATATTTTGGACTTGGATGATCTGACACTTAGGTTCACTTCCCAACTCGCGATCTATAAATTGGGCCCGTCAGTGTTAGGTCGATAAAAAAGAGGTTCTTGTACATGACCTACAAACTATCGAAGAGGGCACACTAAAATTTGGCTCAGTATGTTGTAGACAATATTATAGAGGAGGTGAAGATATAGAACAAGGAAGGAGAAAATATTACATGGGGTTCCATCCTTCTCTTGATCATATTTTGGGAGATAGGCATTCCCAGATGAGCTTGAAGGGAATATGTGGGTCTATCCACTAGTAGATCCATCACCCGTAGTTCATTTGTAGGTTTCACTTGTGATGGAACCATCACAAGTACTTACAAGTAAAGGATTAAAAAATGGTATAATAGATTATGCGGGGCCTTTGAGAATGAATGGCACATTCCACATGAGTTTCCCATAGTCATTGGAGACCAAGTGAAGTTTGTAGTGATGTAACACTTCAGTCTTGTGAGATTTAGGATGGAAAATGGAGAGATGGGGCCATGGTGCAAACTCCCATTTACATTCATAGCTAAGTATTTGAATTTCTCCATCAATAGATTAAAGGATGCACAAAAATTGACATATGAGCGTGGATAAGGTGGATTTTAACTGTACACTTTACACACCACATACGAGATATGACTCCAAACCCGCATACTTGGAGGTCTTGGAGGAAGACTTTTATATCTACACTTATAGATAAATGTGATGATTAAAGGGTTTATTCACGGGGTATTTATAAAATTGTGCTGAAGACTCAAGGAGGGGTCTAAGTGGAGGTCACAGACTCAACTTTTCCACGATCAATGGGAAAACTAATGCCTCCCATCAAGGTATTCTAGGAGGAATAGGTGTAGGAGGAAGAAGAAGGATGTGAAGAAGAGGGGAAGCTTGACACTTCACTTAAGAGAAAGTTCTATACTCACAAGAATAACAGTGGGGGTGTTGGGACCTCTTAACAAGGTAGTATCAAGTAAGAAAAGAATAATCATGTTAAGTTATAGGTGGTCTCCGGTTTCAATACAAAGACATGAGAAGAATAATATTTTGGAGGAGGATGCTTCCTTGCATGAAGAGTTAGTGTATACACCCAAAATAGGGTTGTAACCCTCTAAACCCCCTTCAACTAATTAATTCAATATTATTCCCCCACCATGCTCACTTGCACACATTTTAATTAATTTAATTAAAAAAATTAATTTAATTATTTACCTCATGTAGCCACCTCACCTATCCACCTCACCTCTCCACCTCATACTAGACCCATTTCAATCCTATTAACTATCCAAGATGAAGTCCCCACTTATCCTAAATAACTAGGACTCATTCTAACCCTAACCTTAATGACCTATCATCTCTTTAACAAACTTCCAACTCCATCTAGGGCCATTCTACACTTGTGACCCGGAACCAAAATCCCAATCACACCAAATTTAGGAAGAATCAGGATATTGTTAGCAAATATGACCTATTCTCCTTAACCAGAGTCAGTTATTCCTCGGTTGGTGTCAGTCACATAACCACCATTGGTTACCTTAAATAAGGATTTCCAATCCTTTACCCCGGAGTTCTTAATCTAGTTTTATAGCTCTTACGACCTTGCATACTAACTCTCAATATTTTCAGTAATCTTGGAACATACCAAACACCCTTACAGTGTTTGGACACCACACCACTCATCAACAGATTGATCCAAAGCTCTAGTGCACTCACGGGAAAGCATTTTACCTTCTTATCTTTGGTACATTCTTTTAGGATCACCTTCTCCTCCAACCATCACCACCACATTCTATTCATCTCCATTTCATAAGTAATTATATCTCTACTTTTCTATTGGTTTCAGTAGATTAGATATTTACTAGTTATCTATTTCATTGTATCACCTCTCATACTCGGATCTCTCTTATAGCACCTCCATCTAACCATTTTCCCATAGAACATCCATATCTTACCCAAATACCATTCTTATGATCTTTGAGTCTTTCTAGTAATCCCATGACCTCATCTAAACCTTTCCAACTCTGTGCGTACATAGAGAGCTCCCATCAATCTATTTTTAATATTTCTTCCTAATTGCCCCTACTGACACTAGTCACCCAACCGAAGTCATTCATTTACCAATATTGGCATTGGTTACCTAAATGATATCAGTCTCTATGATTGATAAAATTCCCAAAACTAGCAAGCTAAGAAATCACTCAAAACCCTCCCAAACTTCATCAAATCTTTCCCAGACCTCACCTACAGCCTCTATCAAACTTGTAGACCTAGACTACCTCACCGGCCTTTTAAATTTAATCATAACTTTTCTTGTTAGATTAGATTTGCTTATTTTGTTTATATGAGATGCCTAAATCATATCAACTACAGTAGGATTTCTTTATTTATGCTATTTCCTTGCATTAAATTATTTACAATAGTGGATTGATAGCCTCTTTAGGAAGTATCACACTTCTTGGGTCTCTAGTACACTTTGGCGATCCACTGCCATATATTTTTTAACTCTCTTTTTGGTCTTGTGTTCTATTTCAGGTTATTCCTCCTAGCCAAAGGGAATCTCTTCACAATCAGCTTGGTCAACATTCTATGTGTGCACACCTTCTTCGACTATCAAGGTATTCCTCCTCGCCCTTACCTATTATATGTTTTATCTCTACTTTGTGGTGAAACATTTTGGCATGCCCGGTGGGACCCTATCTTGTGGGTTATTTTCATTATTTATATAGGGTACATTATGTGTTTGTTTATTTTTGAAAAATTCACACTAAATCTCTCCCTGGAAAATCTTCTCTTATTTTTATTTGTCAAAATAAATTTGTCCTTTGGTGCTTAAAAGTAACACTTCTTCTTTTCTTTTGTACTACATTTAGTGAAAGAACATTCCTCTTCTTGTTCTCCTTTTGCTACATCAAATATCATTTTTTATTTGGGTTTAAAATATATGCATTTCATCCTTTGAGTGTTGCATTAGATCACATAGATTTAATTAGCAATCACATGGTGGAGGTCATGACCACTTGGTGATTGGATTTGGATTAAGCATAGTTCACATTTGTGCACACACTCCCAGGCCAAACCACTTAAATAATTTACAAATTTCTTAAAACCCCTTTCGGGAAGAAGTCATCAAGGATTTAACAACCCATTCATGGTGGGCACTTCCCATTATTCTAGCTAGTTTTTCATATCAAAGTTTGGACCACACATACTAAAATATATATCAAGCCTCTTTATCCAAAATTGACCTAAAACTAGCCATATATTGCTTATAGGGCACCTTCATTATCCAAAAACTCTATTTCATTCACAATTAGTTTAAAAAGGCATAAGCCACTCAACACTAAAATATGATACCTAGGATTTACGTGTTTTTCTAGTTTTTGCTTGTTTGGATTGTGTTTTGAGTTGTGAGGATGATTCATCTTTTTTATTTTCTTTCACACTCCACAATCATAACTAGTGTATTCTAGTTCTTTCTAAGTGTGATATGACATCTTGTTGCCATACTCAACTTTTGAGTTGGCTTTTATTTTGACTTAATTCACTACAAATTCAAATTTTCTTCATTTTCTCAAAATTCAGTAACCGGCATCGATCCAAGACGACCGGCATCAGTTCAGTCATCATACCGACATTAGTTAACTAACCAACATTGGTTTCCTATTATTTTTGGTCATTTTTTCCAAAATAGTGTTCAATTCATATTCATACATTTTCTGTGTTCCAATTCATTTACTACACTCATTTTGAGTCTCTGTCACCATTAACAGAGTCCAGTTTCATCTATTTTACCCCTTTCATCTCCAGATTTCTAATTATTTTGATTATCTTGATGAATGCTTGCACTGGTTCAAGTGAACCGTCATCAATTTGTTCTGCCAACTAAGTACTGTTACCTAACTAATGTTGGTTTTCTATGTTTTTTATTTTTATCAGAAATAACAACCTACTTTCATTTTCTATATTTTTCCTATCTTCTGTTTTTGTGTTTCTATAGCATTTTCAGAGCTCAGACTACATATCTTTCCACCATTCACATGGTTTTGACTCACTAGTAAGCCAACACCCTAGTTTTTCATGTCAATCATCAATTCATTACCTCCCATCCCTTCACCACCTTCTATTTCTTCACCCATGGACCCCATTGCTTCTACCATTATACCCATAGGTGATGAGGAATTCACGAAATTCCTTGATCACAATCCTACAGCCTTGTAGTATTACCTCACCCATTCTTCTACCCATGACTCGTTAGGATAGCTCATATATGGGATGCATATCTCCATTCCTCCCACTCTTTCCCCCACTTCTGTATTGGCCAACACTAGTGTAGTGTTACCTACTTCCACCTCACCCCCGTCATTTCTTATATCATCCCTACATCTTCGATATTTGTCATAGCTATGGAATCTATCACACCTTTTTCATTTTTCACCCTTCAACATCCTCACCATCATCTACAAATATTAGTGTAGGGATACCCACATCATCAACACCTCATATACCCATTGCTTCTTAGCCACATCATTACTTCGCATCTCATACCCCTTTCATAACTTGGTTCTTTCCATACCCCAGACTCTTCCACCTATTACTATGAGGGTCTCCAAAAATTCTTCCCACCTATACCATGCCTCAACAACCGTTCATCACTTCTAGTTCTTATTTAGGTACATACCTTCATTAATTATTCCCTCTTACATACCCCCATTGCAATTTTCTTATTCGGCACCACCATATATTAGTGTGTCATCTATGACTTATCTACCTCATCCACCCCCTTATACCACATGGGGAATCCCTCAATAAAATCCTAAAATGATCTTATAAAGATGATGATGGATAAGATGCATACCCTTGAAGCATCTATTTCTAGATCTCGCAATAATGCCTTGACTTATGATGAAATCTGTAATGAGCCTATTCATCCATCTATACCCATTCATCCTTATCTACACATTGGGATATGCCTAAGTTCAATCAATTTAATATTAAGGAATATCCACACAACAACCATTGTTATTGATAAAAAACATTTGTTATCTGATCACCCATGATGACGCCTTACTTCTTAGGACTTTTCCCATGTCCTTGATAGGACCTACTTTAGATTTGTACAATGCTTTACCGAAGCACTCAATCTTCTCCTTCAATCAGTTATCCAGAACTTCCTTGACCACTTCTCCATCAATATCTCCTATAAATTCTCCATGATTGATTTATACTTTATTTTTCAATACGAGGAAGAGTCTATCTTTTACTTTGTCGCATGCTGGTGGGATCTCATTAATCATCTTAACTTTTAACTTCCAAAAAATGAGTTGATAGGGTTGTTCATTTGGGCTTGTACTAGGCATATATCAACAACTCTTTAGGTACAAACATTCCAAATGTTTGATGAGGCATTCACCATGGCTCGGAAGGTATAAATCCATTTCTGAAGGAGAAGAAACTTCAGCTACGCAACCAAGAAATAAAATGACTCTCCTTCTTCTAAATTGTAAAATAATTATTCTAAGGAAAAAAGATACGCCAACATGGTGGTCTTGAAATTTGTCCCTTCTCATCTGTCAAACCAACCAAAATATTCTTCTAATCTTTCCCTTGTTAATAATTTCCAGTACAAGTATGAACAGAGATGTTATACCCCTATGGGAGAACCTTAATCCTCTGTGTTGGAAAAATTGTTAAAAGTGGGAGTCATCACCCTTCCATCGATCAAGCCACCTATTTTCTTTAACCCTTTACATCCTGTACCCACATGGTATAAGGATAATGACTACTATAACTATCACTATGTTAGGGGGCATAGTGACGAAAATTGTAAAACATTAAAAAACATTGTCTAGGAAATGTTAGATAATGGAGATCTCGTCCTAGACAACCCTAACGACGTGCCTACAAATCAAAACCTTTAGGTATTTAAGAAACTTTTCCAAACCATACCCATCATCAAATCATGTTGACAAGACCTCTACCATAATGACTCCAATGTTCACGAGGTCCATGTTGTCTTTAACTTAGTACTGTCCCTTTTTCTTAGCCTTCTTCCATCATGTCTATCAAAAAAAATTCTTGAGTTCCTCTACCCATGGAGGATCCTATTTCACCTACTCCTCTACCCATGGAGGAGCCTACCTCACCTACTCCATCTACAGGCACTTAGCCCACTTATTTTGTCACCTATCAAGGATCCCATATTACCCACGCTTCTACCCAAAGAAGAGTCTATTTTATCCTCTTCTCTACCTAAGGAAGAGTCTACACCACCTACCTTTCCCCCTCCTTGACCCATAGAGGAGCCACTTTTATACTCTCTTCCTATCATTGATGTGTCTCTCAGGGTCTTCTAGGATCCGTTAACCTTCTTACATCACTTCTACCTATAGAGTCAGAAGCCAAAAACTTCCCTGTCTCACAAACCTTAGAATTTTTCATAGGGATTACCACCAAGTCATCACCATCTTCCTCTACTTCTACACCATTCTCTAATTTGGCTAATTGTTTAGAGTATGTTGACCACACCATGCTCTGGGGTGCCTTCGACTCCTAGTACCTACCCAAATGTAGATGTTTTCTCCAGATACTTCGATGATCTATCCTAAAATATTCAAGGCAACTAAATCTGTCACATTTGATCTAGTTGTATTAGCCTCCTCTTCATCAACCTTACCTTCACCTCAACCTTCACCTACACCCAAACCTTCATCTACACCTAAGCCTTCACCTACACCTAAACCTACCACTACATTAGGGGCCTTGCTGATACCTAGTCTAGTCCATCCCCCCATGAAGCTAGATTTGAACACCTCTTCACAAACCGCCACCAAGTCTATTCCACACCTAAGAGGAAGACCCAACTTCCTAATCCTCGCAACCCAGGTTCTCCCACACCTTTTTATTCACCTTCACCTCTTCCATTAATATTATGCCCACATCCATCAAATTTTATCAAACAACCTCTCCCCATGGAAAACTCAAAGTGAAAAACAACCCACTCTCTCACCTCGATCTGTTATTTTATCCATGTCTTCTTCATCACTCACACCTCTACCTTCTCATTTACTATCACCCTCTACATTACCTACAACCACACCATTACCCACACCTCTATTGTCACCTTGGTTAACTCACACACCTACACCTTCTGCATCATCTTCTTCTTCTTTGTGCCTTACCTAAGCACCTTTACCCAAGAAGGTATAAAATAAACCAAAAACTATACTACCTAAAAAAAGGTAGTTAAACTAACTAACCCAACCCCAAACTCCACATCCTTCACGGGAATCACCCACGACTTCATCCAAACCAACTCTGACTTCTCATTGTGATCCCTTGGTAGGGTCCTATTCTAACATCCTCGCTCGGTTGTTAGAAACCTCCGCTATCACACTACCACCCATTAAGCCTTATGACCCACTCAAACCAAACTAGTAGGGTTTGACAATACTAAAATATTTGCATATCATCACTCCCTAGGGCATGATGTCAAAGGGTGTAAGGCCCTAAAAAAAACATTCTCATTCAACTCTGTGATTCAGATGGTCTTTTAGATGATGATGACCTATTGGAGGAGACTTCCATTCCTCCTTCACCTTCTACCACATAGCCTCATCCTATATCTATTCAACACTTGTCATCTCCACCTCCACAACCCTCTTTTCCTCCTCCAGTCTTTCAAAATAAATATGGTTTGAGTAGCTACTTGATCACAAAAAGACAAAGGAAAAGAGAAAGCTAGAAACCCATCTAGTGCACCTGCACCTACCATTCCATCTACACCTATCCCTAAGGTAACCATCCATGGGCCATCCTATCTAATTTTTATGGAGTCACACATCACACTATGATCAAACAACTTCATCAATCTCCTCTAAAAATGTCTTTATATGACCTCATCCAAACCTTTGAGTCTCATCACCAAGCCCTCCTTGAGATCTTGTAAACTATTGAGGTTCTACCAAATGACCCTACACCCGTTTTCACCATCTTCACCCCTCATCATGTGGCCTCTCTCACCACTTCACCTAAAATTTATATTCCCCCTACCACTCACCAAGTTTTTGTTGTCAGTTTTTCTCGACTCGTGAGATTGCTCCTCACCATTCAGAGGATCTTGATCCCACCCTCTTCATCTTCATCTACATCGAAGATACTCACATACGAGTGTATTATGATTGATGGAGGTGTGAGCATTAATATCATTTCCTCCCACATGTATGAATAAATGCGCATACCCTCCAACTACATGCATAATAACCCAGTTATGTTGTGTTATTTCAATAATGCCATGACCACTACCCTTAGCACCATCATCCTCCACATCCGCGAGGGTCTTTGTACATTTTGAATTATTCCATGTTCATGAAGGGGAATTATAGTATAACATGTTACTTGGCTGACTTAGATACATGTCATGGGGTGTGTACCTTTGATCACTTCACCATTGCATAAAATCGAATATGAAGGGCACCCCTACACCATTCAGGCAAATCCTTCACCTTTCAAAACTTTTAATATGATGTATTGACCCAATTATGTCCTTATTCTAGTTAAGGAATCTAGTATTGGAGATGCTTCATCTACCACCACAGCTGCCTCATCTAATAGCATGACCAATTCATCTTCTTCCAGCACCTCATCTACCACTTTTGTTACTACATCTTCTTAAACCATCTCACCTATTCCTACTTCCACCACAACTTCTAAAGCTAGCCCATCTACTAACCCTTCTTCTCAAAATTTTATTATTTCATCCATTCCCACCACCCAAGTACCAACTTCCGATCCCTTAGCAGGTGTTTTCAACACCTTACATTGGGGGAGTATCTCTGTACAACATTGACACTTTCCAAAATCCTCAAGAGTATAGAAGCCTTCATCAACACCCACATTACAACCATCATGTAGGTGAGGTTTTTCCATATGGTCCTCCTCACCTTCACACCAACTTGACATTTGGGGACTTGATACTTCTTCTTATTCTCCCAAACCACCCACCCAAACATGAATTTTTCATCTGATTTCTAATATCTCACCAACCACCACTTTGCCCACACCTTTCTTCATCGATGTGCTTGAATGGATTTGGCTTTGGTCTTTACAAACAAGGTCATCACATAGTCATACCTTGCACTACCCATAAACATAAAGACTTTCATGGTATCGGATTTGTTGAACCACCTAATCCTAAGAAGGCTAGAATTGACCTCATAGAGGAATATCAACCTTCTTCACCTTCTTTTTCCTATCACACCGCCTTTACCCCATAGATCTAGAATCTATCCCTCCTAACTTTTTTCATGAACACCATTTATTTGGGACCTCTGACCTATCATCGTGATGGCGAGACCCCCTCTTCCATTCCTCTTCTTTATCTAGACATGCTAGATGATGACACACCTTCTATCAACATCATTCAATGTTAGGATAATGATTCCATTCTCACCTACTTAGGTGTAGAATATTCTTACATTCATCATTTGTTACCTTTTGAGACACAAACCATGTTGAATGAATCGACCATAGAGATCAACATTCATACTCAAGATGACCCCGAATTCTAAAGATAGGCCAATCTTTAGATTTTTCTGAACAAGAATCCTTCACCTCTTTCATTCAAGATCATAGAAACACTTTTGTTTGGTCTTATGCCAATATGCCCTAGTATTGACCCAAATATCGTGGTCCATAATATTGTGACTATCCCTGATGCTAAACCTATGAAACAGAAGCTACGAAAAATTCATCCATGCATTTCCCTTCTTGTGAAAGAAGAACTCTAGTGCCTTCTTTTTATTTCCTTCATTCTACCCATTGACTATCCACAATGGATTTCTAACATCATTCCTATCAAGGCAATGGGGGACTCCGCATCTACATGGATTTCCATGATCTTAACCTTTCCTACCCTAAAGATGATTTTCCTTTGTCTAGCATTGACTAACTCATTGATCTTACTGTCCACCATGAGATGTTATCTCTTATGGATGGGTTCTTGGGTTATAATAAAATATTACTCACTCTAGAAGATCAACACAAAACCACATTCATCATCCTTTGGGAGACCTTTTATTATCATGTTATGCCCTTCATCCTAAAAAATGATGGTGCCACTTATCAGCGTGTTATGACCTATATCTTCCATGACATCATGCATGACATATTGGAAGACTACATTCATGAACTTTTCAATAAGTCCAAAATTCATGCTGAACACCTCCCAGTTCTCAAAATTATCTTTGATCATCTCATTAAATATTGCATTCACCTTTAATCAAATAAGTTCACCTTTGTTGTTCTCTTAGGAAAACTCCTTAGTTTTGTCATCTCTTTGCAGGAAATCGAAGTCAATCCCATCAAAATTAAGGCTATTCTTGAGATGCCTCTACCTACTAACCTTCGACGGATTCATATTTTGCAAGGAAAATTACAATCCATTTGACGCTTTATTTCCCAAATTTCGACCGATGTCACCCTTTTCATCATCTTCTTAAAAAGGATTTCTCCTTCAATTGGAATAATGAGTGCCAGAAATCCTTTGAATCATTGAAAAAATACCTTCTTCAGCCACTTGTGCTCATCCCACCTAAAGATGACAAGCCTTTTTACCTCTACCACTGACCATTCCTTGGGTGTCATGCTCAGTCATCGCATCAAGTGACACATGGAGTAGGTGGTTTATTACATAAGTCATACTCTTTTAAAATATGAGACTAGGTATACCCATGCTCAAAATATTTTCTTATCCCTAGTCTTCATCACCACCAAAATTCTCCATTACCTACTTAACCATAAAAAAATCATCATTTCCAACATAGACCCCTCATTACATATATGCTAAACCTTACCAACATCAATGCACCTCGTGTTGGCTCATGCTCCTTGTAGACCTAGACCTAGAGTTTATTCATCAAAATTTTGTCAAAGGAAAAACCATGTAGATCAACTTGCATATGCCCTTCTTCCTAGACATTAACCCTAAAATTTCAATTTTCCCATGAATCTATCTACACTCTTTCCTTGGATGACACCAATTTTTAGATGACCTTATTATTTTATGGTTCTAAATGTCAATGTGGGGGTGGCATAGGGGTCATCCTCATTCCTCTTGATGGTGAGCTTATTGCCTTTATCCTTCAAACTTGACTTGAATGCACCAATAACATGGCTAAATATGAAGCACTCATGTTAGGTCTTCAAACCGCCATTTCCCTAGATGTTAAATCCATTAATATATTTGGTGAATCTCAACTGGTTGTGAACCAATTCAATGGTTTATACCAATTTTGTAATGAGGTACTTCAAAAGTATAAACATCACATTGACATTATTTTGACTACCTTTGATCATTACGAACTTCAAACCACCCCACGATCCACTAAAAAATTTGTAGACACCATGGCTTGTCTTTCTTCCCAAATACTTGCTTCACCTTCAAACTCTAAAATATTTTTCACAGTAAAATGGTTGTGGTCACCCTCTTACCTATTCCACGATGTAAATTTTATGGGAAGAATTGAAACCGACCCACGTGACATATGGTATAAGAAATTTTCTAACTACCTATCCCTTTTAATCTTTCCTTTGGATATCACTCGAAATGGTAAGCAAGCCTTCCTAAAAAAGGCATCTATTTACATCATCATGGGGGTCTTCTCTACAAATGTGGCTTTTATGATATCCTCCTACAGTGCCTCACTAGTTCTAAAATTCCTTACACCATTAAATAAATTCATGATGGTATTTTTGGTGGAAATTTCATTAGTCAAGATTTTGCTAAATCGTATCCTTTGCCTTGGCTATTACTCGCCAACCCTTAACTAATATTGTTGTGACTATTTAAAATGTTTTGTGAAGTTTCATGTAGCATGCTAACCTTCACCACACCCTAGTCATGCATTACAAGTCACCAAATACTTTTGGCCTTTCTCTCAATGGGTTTTGGATATCTTTAGATAGAATAACCTTCATTCTTCTCAACGTCATTAATGGATCATCACAAAGAACCAAATACTACACTAAATGGGTGGAAATTTCCCTCTCATTTCTACCAAATCTGAGAAAATATGTGAATTCATCAACCATCACATCATTTTTCATTTGGTGTTCCTCATCACCTCATCACTGACAATGGTAAACAATTCAAAAATAAAAACCCTATGAAAACTCATGTGATAACTTGGTATTCAAATCGATTTATCTTCACCATATTATCCTCAAAAAAATGGTTAAGAAAAATTAAATAACATAACTCTTAACAAAATTCTTATGAAGGTGGTTGATGATACTAGTAAGGATTAGCACATGCACATTCCTTTCACCTTATGGGCCTATCACACCAGCATTTACACCTCTACCACTGCCACACCTTTCTCTTTGGTCTACATACGGTACATAGAGCAGTCCTTCCTCTCAAAGTCCAAATTCCCTCTCTTCGTATATCACTCAAAGATATGTCAATGATGATGACTTTCACCAAGACCTTTCGGCACAACTTTAGTTATTGGATGAACATCATCTAAAATCTCTAGACCACCTTCAAATCTAGAAAAAATGCATTAAGTGTGCTTATAAAAAATGTATTCATGAACGAACCTTCAAGATTGGAAACCTTTTCTTGAAGGGAAATCAACATGTAACCAAAGCTGAGAAAATTAAATAAGGAAATTTTTCTCCTAATTGGCTTGGACCTTATATCGTCACCCATACCTATGGATCAGGTGTTTATCATTTATCTTCTCTTAAAGGTAAACCTGAACCTAAGCCCCTTAATGCCTTGCATCTTCAACCATTATATTGTTGAATAAAGTACTACATCACTTTATGTCACTTACATGATTGTCCCTTGAGAAAACCTCTCCTTCCATCTACCTATTTCAAGGACCAATGACTCAAATAGAATTGTGTGATTATCTGTCACCATTCAACCTTATCTTCAATATGAGTATCATGGATCTACTCATGGCATGATTCTCATGGATACTTTTCATCCTTTTCAGGATGGAATCCCATGGTCATTCGTCACTTGAAACCTCTCTTGCATAGCTAACCTCTTTTGTGTTATGGTTTTTCCTTCATATAAGAGGCTTATACTCCTTTATAGTCTTTTCCATGACCTAAAGTCCAAAAAAATACATATATATATATATATATATATATATATGATACTAAAAATTCCACTCCTTGAGTTAAAATTCTTGTAAATAGATGATTCCCTCAAAATGACATCTATGTCTCTCTCTTACTACTATAAGTAGACTGCTCCCTCGAAGGACAGCTATAAAAAGTTAGCCACTTATTGCATTTATTCTATCAAAAAAGAAGAATAATCTATACTTGTCAAAATCAATAACGATCTTGGAGCTTCCCGCATCGATCGATCTTTACGAAGACATCAAGGAGATATTTTCTATTTATCCCACATAGAATTCCAAAAAAAAAGAAAAAAAAAATTAAATACTTTTAGTCATGGACTTGCTTATTCTAGTTTTGGGTATCTTGTAGAAGGGGTATGGTATCCCATAACAAGGTTACTCTTCAAACTAATTTACTTTATCTTTTGTTATTTTCTTCTACCTACTCAAGGGATGTGGTGCACATGTGACACTTTTATGATCATGTAACTTCTTTCACCCTTAGAACTATCAATCATGTAATGCCTCTAGGGTTTTATGTTCATAAGCCTATATTTGGTATGCCCATTATGGTCCTTACCACTTATGGGGCATTTTATCTCTCTTTTCGGTTCACCCTTTTGCTTACTTATTGATTCTTCAATACAGACAAGGATTTTGACATCTAATATCGGGATTGTTTCTCACCTCACCTATAACCTATCTTACTTACCTATACCCATCATCTACCTTTGGACCTTTGATCAAACAACATCATACATCCACCTACCTAATCAACCTAAACATAATCAATCCAACCTAATTTACCTTTCCCATTCAACCTAACCCAATCTACCCTACCTACATCAACCAACTTACCTAACCCATCCTATTCTTCCCTATCCTATGGGAGAACTACATCATCTTGAGGCCCCTTTCGTAAGGGCTATGTAGGTAGAAATCTTAGGGCATGGGGCCCTCTCGAGGTTATCTCGGCCACTCTTTTCCCCATCATCATTTCCCCATCAAACAAAAACCTAATTAGTTAGTTTCTATAAGAGTAACAATTTGGAAGTTAATCAACAACAAAACCATACATCACTCATATACATCATCGTTTATTTTCCATAATATCAATAACTTGGAAATTAAACCAAACCATGCCTAAATATCTAATTTCCATAACATCAATAACTTATAAATTAAACCAAACCATGCCTAAATATCTAATTTCCATAACATCAATAACTTGGAAATGAAACCAAACCATGCCTAAGAATCTACTTTCCATGACATCAATATAATAGATGTGCATTCAAATCATATAACCATAATCATCCATGACTACTTATCTAGTTTCTATAATAACAATACATTGGAAATAAATTCAAACACATCACATCTAACTATCATCATCAACTATATAAATCGAACATCATCTTTATATCAATACACCAAATATGTGTGTGTGTGTGTGTAAAATAATAAGTATCTTAAAACTCTCATATACATCTCACATCTATGGCACGTAGATGATATATATATATATATATCAAAAATCAAAATAAACATCATCTCCATATCATATCTATGAAGGGTGGAACATCTGCTAATCTCTCCAAGTACCCTCATCTGGCCTCCGCCTACAAGAAATATTCACCTCTCCCTAACCCTATCTACAAGACCAATGGCTCTCTGAGCTGCTAAAACTATGAGTCCATGAGCTGGTCCTCGTACTAACTACCTATTGCACTCTATACTCACCATAAGTCACATACGGGATACCACTCTCCATCAATCTGGTCCTAATAATACATAGCCTCAAACACTACATCTTTATAACTGGCCATGGATATAACTCTGAGGAGTGGCCATCGCTATGACTCCAACCTATGGACCTTGTCCTATTAATGGTGGCCCTTGTTCCTGTACCAATGGCCCTTTTCCCTGTTACTTGTAAAATTAGACTCGTATCCTAATGCATGTATTTATACAACGAGACCCGTCCCATTTTCAATGCCTATTCAACTACTAGTTGTGCTGTAATGTGGCCACATGTGCCTCTAAGGCAGCCACTTAAGCCTCGTATTCCTACCACCTTCCCCCATTCCCTACCTACACCTATTAAAGGGGCTACTACCAATTGGCCCTATAAAGTGGCAACTTGTGCTTATAGTGTAGTATCCATCCCCTATGAGTGCATGTACTAGAGCCTATGCCTAAACCTAGGCCAATTCTATCTAACCTTGTAAGGTGGTAACCCGTGTGTCTATGCCGCACCACCTATAACTATAAAGTTGTCACTTGTCCCCATAATTGGTCCCTCTCAGTATAATCACAATAGCCAAGTCTCGTTGTCCGGCCTCGGTAGTGCTGCCTATAGCTAGGCTATCCACCACCGTTTGTACCCATCGGTGATGCCTAAATCATCAATCCACTATATGGCCACCTTCTCTTCCTATCCTACAATATTTGCTAGATGTGGTGGAAACAATGGTCTCTCCATGTCATCTCTATGATATTGTGTAAAAGGTGGAGAAACATCTTGTTGTAGCCCAAACCAAATGTTGTCTAACCGGTCAATCTGGTATCATCTCATGATTTTCAAACCTTCATCCCTATATCCACCTAACAGGTTTGTAACCATGTCAACTCCTTTGCCATTCCCCATATGAAGGGAAATCCACATAAGGTTTTCATAAAATATCTAGTCTTGATAGGCCCTCTAACATGTGCCTATAGTACGTCACATCTCGCAAAACCTTGTCCACCATAGGGTGTGTTCCTATCGGTACCCACCTTCTAAAACCTAATTTGTATACACCTCGGTGTCAATCCTTTTATGGAAGGCCTATCTTTGAATAGAGACACACTATATGCTCATATTCCCAATAGTGAAGTATATAGGTACAACACATGCCCAACCTCTCGAATCCTCCGATATTCCCATAGCTCCCTATATAATTGTACCAGGTAAGATGGTGCCTAGGAAAACTAGACTCTCTCCTCAATTGTATTCTATAAAATCCCCATCAATTCCCATCAATATCTCCCACCCTCAAAATTTGGGAGAGCATAACAAACAACTACCACCATCATCAACACTAACAATCACGTCTCCTCTAGATGTGCACCATACATATCTCTATAGTTGATGATTGTACTATGATAGGATAGAGCTCCCATGGCCTCTCCAAAACCCGCAACCATAGGATTAAATTCCTCATCTAAATAAATCGATAGATCGGGTCTCCAACAATTAGTAGACATCCTCCAATATGATCGTCATCTCCCCAGTTGATAGGTGGAAAGTATTGGTCGCTGAATCCCATCTATCGATGAGAGTAACCACCATGATGTGATCACATACTATACACATATATCACCTAACGGTACCCATCCCAACAACTCTCCTATGATCCCACTCATCCTTTTTCATGTGGGGTCTCATCTACACTAATAAAGAGCGATATCCTATCTCACATGGTTAACTATTGCCTTGCCTGCATCATCACCATTCAAACATGTTAATCAATTGGCCCTTTCAATTGTTTACCCGATTTTTTCTTAGTCCAATACCTACCCATACCTTTCCCAGTCTACCCACTTTTACCCAACTTGCTGCTTGAAATAAATTCTACCTAGCCCCCACATTTACAATTTATTTATTTCATCTCTTTCCCCCTAGCCTATTTTACATAAATCACTTCACCCACCTTCTGCCCATTCTCAACTATTGACCTATATTCTTGATCAATACACTTATTTTTCTCATCCCTCACCCACCCATCCATACCTAACTTCACCCTAATCTACTCACTCTTATTAAATTAGTCCTAACCCACACTTGCATTATCTTTTGGCTTCCCAAACTCACTTTTTTAACAATTGATCACTTTTACAATGACCAAAGATCGGTCCCCCGACTAGTACCCAAGTCACCATTTGGCCACACCAATTTTAGTCATAGCACAACCTATGTCACCACCGGGTTCAGCCCTAAATTCAAACCCTCACTTCCCTAACTTTTAAAAAAAAATTTAAAACACCTACATTCACTACCCAATCCACCCCCAATTCATTTTTACATTGATTTGCCACCTATTTAAATTAGATTTCATCCCCCACTTGTCCAAATTCATGCACTTTTTCAAAAATCTTCAAATCAATTTCAAAACCCAAATTCTTCATTTTGACCTTAATTTTAACCAAAAATAATCATGGAACTTAAATCCTACCTCTACCCTTAAAGGTCTTTGCCTCCATGGTGGAATCTCAAGTCTCGTATTGGAGGTCCTCTCGACTCCCTCTCCTTTGTCAACCATGACTCAGCCAATACCTCACTCGATCGATATCATGGGCCCATAAACTCCACTCCTATCACCCACTAACAGCTCACCAACTCATCCTCCAACCTCACCTTATCATTTTCTTGTCAAAATACTCTCTCAACATTCATTTTATAAATTAGTAAATATATAAATGAATCTATTTCACATGGATTTTTAATTTTTTACCCCCAAATCAACCCGACTGACGTCGGTCAGGTCGTGCCCTAGTCAATCGGCATCAGTTACCCATACCAGCATTGGTTCCCCTTAATCGGTATTGATCACCCTGTAATACCCATTTAACCTAATTTGCCTAAATTTTTGTTGCACGATACCATTTTCTTGCCACCAAAGCCTTACCATCACCAAATAGGCTCACCTAGTAGCCTTCCCAGCCTATTCATCTCCCTAATTTTACTTAGGGGCATGTTTTTTGCCTACACCTCGGCCTTACACATGGCCTTGCCTATACACCCAATTCGAACCCACCCATTTTACACTCAAATTTTCTTACTTGTTCTACCGATGACGACATTACTCGTGTTGTATAGCCTACTAACCTTTCCTTATCTAATGTCATGATGTTTATCTGACTAAATAAACCTTTTGGTTCTTTAGAACGAACCTAATTCTTGATCCTAAACCTAGCCTTGTTTTTTTTTTTAGGACTGTATCCTATACCTTGGATACCTAGACCACATCACCCTTTTTGGATAAACTATCAACCTTTGACAATGTAGAATTTGTACACTCTTCAACCTAGTACCTTGTTTCATTATACACATGTGCATGCATTTGAATGCCCCCACCTATTATCGACATCCAAAATCACCATTGCACATGCATGTACCCTACCTTATTTTTCACCACCTACCACATTATCAAACCCATCACCAATTTTTCCTATTACTTCATCAATTCCCGATTTGAGGGGGATCACTTCCACCCATACATGGGGTAACCTAATCTTCACCCATACTTGAAGTAACCACTTCTATTTTTTCAGTGTCACTTATCAATACAAACTACATGACAAAAGGGGGAAAATATAGACACCCAAAATTGGGTTACAACCCTCTAAACCCCCTTCAACTAATAAATTCAATATTATTCCCCCACCATGTTCACTTGCACACATTTTAATTAATTTAATTACCAAAATTAAGTTAATTATCTACCTCACCTAGCCACCTCACCTCTCCACCTCATTCTAGACCCATTCCAAGCCTATTAACTAGCCAAGACCGAGTCCTCACTTATTCTAACTAACTATGAATCATTCTAACCCTAACCTTAATGACCTATCACCCCTTTAACAAAATTCCAACTCCATTTAGCGTCATTCCACACTTGTGACCCTAAACCAAAATCTCAATCATGTCAAATTTAGCAAGAATCAAGTTATTTTTAATAGATATGACCTATTCTCCCTAACTAGAGCTGGTTATTCCTCACTTGGCATAGGTCACCTAATAACTATTAGTTACCTTAAATAAGGATTTTTAATCCTGTGCACTGGGTTCTTAATCTAGTTTTCTAGCTCTTGTGACCTTTTATACTGACTCTCAAGATTTTCAGCGATCTTGTAACATACCATATGCCTATACAACATTCATACACCACACCACTCATCAACAGATTGATCTAGAGTTCTAGTGCACTCATAAGGAAGCAACATGCCTTCCTGTCATTGTTGCATTCATTCAGGATAACCTTATCCTGCAACCGTCACCACCACCTATTATTCACCTTCATTTCACAAGTATGTATATCTCTACTTTTTCATTGGTTTCAGTAGATTAGCTATTTACTAGTTATCTATTTCATTCTATCACCTCTCATACTCATATCTCTCCTACAAGTACCTCTATCTCACCATTTTCCCACAGAACCTCCATATCTTGCCCAAATACCATTCTTATGATCTTTGAGTCTTTCTAGTAATCCCATAACCTCATCTAAACCTTCCCAACTCTCTGTGCACTCACAAAGAGCTCCCATCAACCTATTTTTAATATTTCTTCCCAATTGTCCCCTACCAACACCAGTCACCAAATCAAGGCGTTGATCATTTACTAGTATCGCATCGGTCCCCTAACCGATACTAGTCTCTATGACTGGTAAAATTCCCCAAACCAGCAAGTTAATAACTCACTCAAAACCCTCCCAAACTTCATCAAATATTTCCCATACCTCACATATATCCTCTGTCAAACCTATAGACCTAGATTAACTCACCAACCTTTTAAATTTAATCATAACTTTTCCTATTAGATTAGATTTTCTTATTGTGTTTATATGAGATGCCTAAATCATATCAACTACAGTAGGATTTCTTTATTTATGCTCTTTCCTTGTATTAAATTATTTACAACAATGGATTGACAACCTCTTTAGGAAGTATCACACTTCATGGGTCTAGTACACACTAGGCAGTCCACTGCTATATACTATTTAACTCTCTTTTGTGGTCTTGTGTTCTGTTTTAGGTTGTTCCACCTAGCTAATGAGAATTTCTTCATAATCATCTTGGTCAACATTCTACAAGTGCACACCTTCTTCAACTATCAAGGTATTCCTCCTTTCCCTTACTTATTATCTATTTTATCTCTACTTTGGCAGTGAAATAGTTAGAGAAATAATTTTAAGAGCAGGAGAAGCATGCTAAGGAAAAAATAGAGGCTATGGCATGCGAGAAGAATAAAGCACCCATGAATGAAGAAAAATATAAGATCTGGTGAGGGAGAATATTCCAGCAGGCAACTGTGGAGGATGGGGAGGAAGAAAAAGGTGATAATTTTGTGATCAAGGAGGACAAGGGGCTTAGAACAGGTACCAACACCTCTACCCCAAAGAAATAGAGAACAAAGAGGAAGGTGCAAAGGAAGTGGTGGACCCCAAGGTCCCCACATATGGACTATATTGATGATCCTTCAAATGTTCTTCATGAGTGATTCTAAATCACGGTATCCACTAAAAACTACATGCATGGAAGCTACTAGAGCAAGACGAGGGTTATCCGTAAACAAGGAAGATGTTGAGCTAGACCCTACACAATCACTATGAGGAGTCATATTTTTAGGTAAATGACCATGTAATTAATACTATTTACTTGAAGAGTAAACAAGGAGTGACATATAAAGCATTGGACCCAAACCACTTGACTGATGAGAAAGCATGCAATGTGTTGCACAAATTTTCCTTTGAATTAGTATGAAGAAACCTAGATTTAAGCAATATTGTTCACACACTTGTGGCTGATAAGAAGGAGAAAGAAAGAGAAATAGATAGATTGTGCAAGGGTTTGAAGGGAAAATAGGACAGAAAAAGAATCATATGATAGGGTCAGTGCACAAGTTAAGAATATTTTGGCACAATGTCTATCCTTAGTTAGTCAAAAAGACAAATTATGGTGATGAAATGGAATATCTTGAGGACTTGGTGGGAATGTTATTTGTTAACATTCAAAAGGGCTTGGGACCATCTGGTAAATATCTCACTAAGGAAAAGGAGAAAAATAAGATAGAAGTTGAAACTCGTATCACTAAGTTGGAAGATTTGTTCATCCAACTCAAGGAAGAAAATACACTGGCAGATATGGGTTTCAACCGATGCGAAAGTGTGAGCCATTTATTGATGCTAGAATGGTGGATGAGGAAGCAGTCCTAAAATCCATACAAGAGAAGGTCCCCACTAAAAAACTTGAGCGCACTCAACTGATTATTGAGACCACCACACGAAAGAAAAAATCAAGTAAAAACATGATAAACTTGAGTTTAATATTGGCGAGTTCCAAATTCCATACTGGAACACATGGATGTGTTTGAGGGAGCTTGCACAGAGCTAGTGGTGGTCATACAAGAACTGAAGAGTAGAGTTGAGGAGATAACACTTGGATCAAGTATTGTATATTATGGAGAAAGTAACTAGGTAAGGCTTTAAAAGAGTTGAAGGAGTGGAAGAAGCTAAAGGATGAAGTAGATATAGAGTTCCCAAGCTCCTCTAGGCATCTTGAGGGTTTTTGGTATACTGTTCAATTCTAGCTTTTAGAAATTAATTCTCCATAAATATTTTGTACTTGGTGACCGAAGAATTATCGGGGTGGCAATCCACCTAGTGTGGGGTAATGTTGGACCCCTAGAAAGGATACTAAGTATAAGCGGCGTGAGGGATTTTGACACAAAGAAGTTAGGCACGCAGCACATGTGAGAGTAAGACAAATAGTGCTCGAAGGCTTGCACCCTAGTATATTATATTCCATACTTAGCCACATTATGAGCCATGGGAAAAATTGGAAAGATAAAGGGTTGGAGTAGCATCCAAGCAAGGTTTTGAAGATAAGAATAGAACATGAAGACTTGCAGTTCAAGAAAATTATATTTTGAGATAGATCTCATGCAAAGGAAGTTAAAATGTCATGCAAAGCTTAGGCTATTAATAGGATTATATCTATAGTTTATATTAGAATATAATCTATTATTGGTGAGCTTGTATGTTCTTGTAGTTGGCTTGTAACACATGTATGGCTATTTCTAGCATGCGGGATATTTTTGGAGAATGCATGAGTAGTGAAGGGAAATTCCCACTACCTGTGTGTGTGTGTGTGTGTGTGTGTGTGTGTGTGTGTGTGTGTGTGTGTGTGTTGATTTACATTTTTAGGGATCTTGATCAGGTTATGTTAGAGTTATGTTTTGGTTGATACTTTTATATATGTATTCAGCTTCGTGTTCTACGGTGACTAATATAATGGATATTTGTGGTTGGATATTGGTTATTGACTTATCTATAATTGGATCTTACATAGTAAACCTGATCTTGATTCTTGTTTAGTTCATTCTTGCATATGGTTGTGATCTAGATCTAGTTATGGTTTATCCTTGCATGGCTATTATGGATCTGGTTTTTATGATTATGGATTATATCTCTCTTCATGATAACACCTTTACAAAGTTGTTATAAAAGAGGGACCTAGTATCTGGTGTGCTTTGGGTGAGTGCTCAAAGTCAACTTGAGTGGTGTGTTAGTGTGCTTTGGGCCGTTTTCATAAAATAAAATACTAAAGTGTTGAATTGGATGAATTTCATAATATAGTTTGGAAAAGAGGGTTTTAAAGCGTGCATCATACTCCCTCACACTTTTGGACAAACCCTGTTTGATTTCCTTGAGCATGTTCTTGATCTACTTTGTTAAAACTTCGAATGTGGTACTCATCAAAAAACATTGCACACAATGCATCATGATCCACAAGTCTAGTGTGGATCATACTTTCTATATAACCTATCTGTGCACCCTTGAAGTGTGGTAATAAATTGTCTTACCTTTTGATCCAAGGTCGTAATACCCTTTGTCCTCCATAGTAACTCACACTTATGCACATGTTAATTGCCATCCTCCACACCTCTATACTCTAGCAAGTGAAGAGACATCTCAAAGAAGACTTGAGGTGTCTATTGTTATGTATGTTGAGGTGGCATCGATGAGGTTGTTTTAGTGGTAGTTGTGGGCCTTGTCTTGGGTTAGGTCTAGACCTAGATCCATAACCCCCACCAGAATTCCCTCCATGTGGTGGCTGAACCAAACCTCCTTATCCTCCTATACTACCTATCACATCATATGCTCCTATGGATGAACTTCCTTGTGTCCCACTTATAGTATTGAATTAGACACCCACTTTCTATGTTGTCATATAACCTATAGGATTACTTTCAATGGTCTATGCACCAATACTCTATCTTGATGATACTCCAATAAAAAAATCCTCCAAGAGTACTTCCAGACATCTGGCACCTATTGCACTGAAATATGTGCATCCTTGGTATACCTGACCTTCCTAAACTAAAAGTAAATTACTTCTTCATGTATCTCCTACCTTACGCAAAGATGTTATCTAGTTTCCTCTACTACACTACCCTTCAACTACCTTTGGATCTGGAACACCTTGCGTAAGGGCTAGATAGCAGGTTAGGTCGGATGCGCATTCGTGGTTCTCATTTTTTCTCTAACGCACTCTCATAAAAATTTGATGGGGTCTCTTTACCGCATTTTCCCAATGTCTAGAGTACATGATATTGTGGCTCCTTTTCTTCCACAAGTGTCTCAAAAGATTCGCTAGTCATCATTCTTCTCAAAAACAACATTGTGTCAACTTTGTTCTGTTGCACTTTATTATAATTGAGTTATTGTTCCTCTCTCTACCTTTCTTCTACTGGGGATTCTACCATCCTCCTCCACACATTCTCCTTCCCTTACATGTGGTGGGGATTTAGATAGACATAGGTAATATTTCTAATCTGAATTCTATCATAAATATTTTGATAGTCATGGGTATCATGTGCAAATAGGATCCTCGGGCTCATGTAATAACTTAAACTCTACTTCCTCTAGACAATAATATGTGGAAATTGTGTACTCTAAAGTATAGTTATGTAGCATGCCTTCCCACCAATGATCCACACACTGTACTCTATGTCTCAATTGAATCAAGAGAGTCTAAAAGTATTCATGCATCCAAACCCTCATTCTTGGGGAATAAATTTTGTTTGACGCATAAGATGTCAACTAATGGTACAACTCTACTAAAAATAAATTGAAGAATGTCTCATACAAATCATCCTCCAAAAATTTCATGCATTAAAGTTAGTGTTATATCTATGTACAAATGCATCATGTTCATCTTCTACCCAACTCTCAATACTCTCTAAAGACAATCAATATGCCATCTACATATAACATCTTGGTAGAAAAGTTAAAAATAGGTCCCGTGAATGAAGAAAAATGTAGTCTTTTGTTACCCAAACCATATCTATACACATTAGCACTTCATTTAGGCAGACATGAATGGTCACCCAAAGTGTGTGTAGCCACCACGTCCCTCCTTTATTATGCTTGAAAAAAGCTAGCATGCATAATCATCATATTGATAACCAAGAAACCATGCATACACAGATATTCATTCTAACCATGACAATTAGGAAACACATATAATAAGAAAACAAATCACGCTTCATTCAAAAGAATAATATCAATGATATTCCGAACATCGTCATCTATATATTCCATATCACAAACTGATTACATTGACATCATTCCATATGTGCATAGGGATTTTTTTCATGTTTCAAACCTCATGATTACAAGATATAAGTTCTATCTCGCATGCACATTACATCACCCAACTGATCAACTGATTGACCACCCTAACATAGATGAACTAGCTATGTATAAGGGTGGGGACTTTCCCTTTACCGCTTCATGCATCTTCCTAATAATAAGAGTGCTTACCAAAATAACTTGCATGTTTTTACATACACTACCAATAATAGATTAACCTAACACTTACTTTAATCCTATTATTAGCTTGGCCCATGCATGATCTTCTTTTGGTCTCTACATGTTATTTTCTCAATTATAACTTCCTTTGTGTACATCCCAAGTTATCCTACTTTTGTCTAAATATAGAGTTTCAACAGATTTTGCATGCATTTTTTACCGCTGTCCTAAAAATCTTATCGTTGTTCAAATATGGGTTTTATTTGTAGTTTTCTACGGATTAAAAATGATATTTGGTAATCTTTGGGTTTTTGCTAATTTCCTATTTTTCAGTTTCAGCCCTTAAAAGGGATATTACATCCTTTTCCTCTTCTTATGACTTCATCAATTCAGCATACTCAAATATTGGTTCTTCAACATCCACATCAACACGTATCTTTTCTATTTCTTTATTTGGTTGTTATTCCTATGGAACATCATTGCTCATACTCCCTTGTGCAAAAATCCTCTTGGTTTCCTAGGTGATTAATAATAACAATGGTATGATTAATTAATTAATCCTAGGAATAGGATATGAATGTAACAAATTCCATAATGTGAATATTTAATAATTCAAGATCATTTTTGAGTGATAGGAATGATTAGGAAGTTACGAGAAAATGTCATAAAATAGCATAATATATTAAAAGTGGTCAAAAAATAGTCAAAAAATGGTCATAATGTACTGTAAAGTAATTACAGGATGATTTTGGAGGTTTAGAATGTGTAATGTGATATTTTAGGGTGTTTACACTTGGAAGCGTAATGTAAGTAGTAGGTTGGTGATTTTGTGTCTAAACCTAATAGTTGTCAACCAATGCATATAGATACTACTAGAATACCTTACTATGTGACTATAATAGATGTCCTCTAACATTTCTCCCGGATGTGTTATGAGGATAATTTTTAACATAATGATCACCTCCATGTTTGATACATCCAACTTGTTATCACGTAAAAATCAAATTATCTAAAACTTCATAATTAGTGTCCCAATGTGTTAAAATCACATAGTAACTAAATTTTGAGTATAAATACTTCACTTAAAGAAATATCATTTTCATTGTTCCAATTTTCTCCTAACATGATTAAAAAATCTAAGGTTGTCTTGTTTTACCTAATTAATCTTTTTAACAAATAAAAAGATATAATTAGAGAAATGGGAGAACTATTTCAAATCATAGATCTCTAGTTAAGGTTTAGTTTCTATTAAAATTAATCATTTTCATTCATTTGATATTGTATCTAGAGTTCCACTAAAAAAGCTTTAGTTGATTAGCTAGATTGTATACTTCATTTCTACACTCCCAAGGTTGGGATTCATAGCACATATATGGGAAGATAGTAAAAAACATTTGGAATTCCTATGGGCTCCTTGGTATGAAAGTAGTCATAATTCCATGGATTTCAAGTCCCGACCATTCGACTCTTTAAAATTTAGAATATGAAAATATTCTTATATGGGATAGTGATGATCTTATTCCTTGTGAAAGTGCTAAGCTTGTTGAAATAGATAATTTGTTGGAGATCGAGATGAAAAATTTGAGCCTTACCTAAATAAGATAGAAAATGAGTTATTGTAATAAATATTTTTATGGGAGAAGTGTCCAATCTATGCCCAAGTCAAATTAGCTCATTTATATATATTTGTAATAAAATCATGGGGGAGTGTGGTGACACCAATGTTAAGTTCAATATTCACGATGTTAGGGATATCTCGCCAAATATTTGTATGAGCAAAAATTACAATGTATATAGAGAAAATATCAAAACAAAGCATAGTCATGGTTTATGATTCCTATAAGTAAATTTTGGTTCCCATGGTTCTATACTAGAAGAGTTTATAATGGCATTGGAGTTCAAGACAAAAAAATGAACTAGATAGACTACTATGGAGCATCATGCACAAGTGATATTATAAGCCCTCCTCATGTCTGAAAGAGATTTCAAAGAATTTGATGTCAATCTTGCAAGTGAAAATGAGCTATAAATCCATCCTGGTATTGAAAAATAATCACTTGAACACCTAAATATATGTTGACATATCTTGAAGGCATGACTTTGAAGACCAATCATTCTATTACCACAAGCATGAAGACATATTCATAGCAAAGTGATATTGAAATAAATGGTGGTTATCCCTAATGGAGTGAGTAAAGGAGATATTTTAAATGTCAATAAAGTTAACGGGCTCATGAAAAAATAGAAAATGAAAATGAAAGCGTGCCATAGAAAGAACTCAAGAACTATTCTTTAGCTCCTTAAGTTATGTGATGAGGTGAAGAACCTAGAACATGCCTTGTTGTCTTTTCTCTATCAATATAAAATTTGGTGTAAGATTAGTACATCCAAAATGGTATTTTTAATAATAATACCAATTACCAACAAGGAAAAAGGAACTAATGCAGCTAATATTAACAATTCAAATCGACTTAAATCCCCAAATCGGTTGATCGATCTCACACAAGAAAAAATATACATTCTTAACTAATTTTATTTCTTATAGTGATTAAATAGACCAATGAGATCGATACACATGACATAAAGCTAATGCAAGGAATTTCCTAAGTGGTCTCAAGCTCTTTGTAGATTTTCCAATTATATATGGCATGGTCTCTATGTAGAAGAAAAGAATACAAAGTAAAATGTATAGGCCCTAGTCTAGGCATATAGTTCATGTTTAAAAATGATATAAATCATGCCAAAATAAATATTCTATGTAAAAATATTTTTGGCATTCAAAAGGAAGGTTAAGGAAGCCCTCTTAGTCTACGTAGTTTAGCCTACCTACAATCAAGAAATTAAAACATCAGTAAAATCCAAGTCATTTCAAGATTAATAAGGAAGGTTATGTGAGTTAAATCAAGACAATTAATTGCCATGAAAATTAAGGGGTTCAAAAATATCTGGAAAGGTTGATGTTATCCAAAATGAGCCCCTTGCTCATTTTGTGGCTAACTCCCTTCATTCTTCCCTCTCTTGTGCCTTAGTCATAATTTTTTGCTTTTCAGGCACTCAAAACCTTCTAGAAATGGCACCATTGGATAGAGATTTTTCTCAACTTTCCAGAAATGTAAAGTTTTCTTCCTAACTCCATGTATTTTTTGAAGTTATGGCTCAGTGGAGCTTTTGTGGGAAATTTTCCCCTGAAAAGCCCGAGCCAATAAGATGAGGCCACGTGTCCTCGGAGGGGGGAAGGTAAACTTGGAAATTATACCAAATGTTTGGCAAGGTTTTAGAAGGAATTTTTGGCCGATGGCTGCAAGTGAATGGGATCACGCCACGTGTCTCAAGGGGCGTCGGAGCTTGGTGTCGGGGAGAAATTGGGAATTTTTTCCCAAAGGTTAGCACAAAGAGAAATGTTTGCCCCCAAGGCCCACGTCCAATGGGAGCTCGCCAAATGTTCCAAGACCGGTGGAACATGGGGGAAATTTGGGATTTTTTTGAAAGCAAAGTCGAAGGAAATGTTGAAAGGGAGAGCCGGCCCCCCAAATCTCAAGCCAATCAAATTATGCCACGTGTCCATGTGGCGGCAAAAACACACGGCAAGCCCGCAGTGAGAAAAATGAGCGAAGGGCCCACATCCAATGGTATCTCGCCATGTGTCCCATTAGGGAAAATAGTCTAGAGCAAGTGGAGAATTTGAAAGTAGAGGCCTACAACGAATCATATCACACCACGTGTCCTCAGGTCATCGGCCCAATGGAGATTTTTGAAAATTTTCCAATGGCCAAAACGATGGAAAATGAAGCAGGAAGAGCCCACAACCAATAGAATCATGCCACATGGCACTGGATTGGTGGGGTGTAGAGATTTTTGGGAAATTTTCCCAAATGCAAAAAAGTGGGAAAATTTCAAATTTTCGGCCCGCCAACCCGTTTTGGCCCTATTTTGCCCTAAATTTTCAAACGACCATAACTTTCGATCCAGAGCTTAGTTTTCATGTTCTTTATATCAACAGAAAGATGGTGAAATTATCTACATGATTATGGGCTCAATTTTGTATTTTGATGGATTTTGGAGAGAGAAAATTGAAAAATTCCTCTGGCACGTGGTAATCAATAGAAATGACGTTTCAACCACCATTTTTAATGAAGAATGGCTTGCATTCTCTCCGGCAAGATGGTGAAAAATGTCGGGAAATGGACTGTAAGGATGCCCATGCTATTTTATTACATTTTGGTTGGTGGTTGAATCTCCTCTCATGTTTTCCCACGTTCTCTCTCCGAGGGCTCATTTTTGCATCGTAAAAGCGATTTGGCTCATTTTTTTAAAGGGTTAGACATTTTTATGTTTTGCAGGCTCCATCTTTCACCCTAGAAAGTGATTTTGTGGAATACCAGACCTCTTTCAAGGCTGCAACACATTTTCTGCCTTTCTGTTGATGTAATGCATGTATTTTGATATTGAAAAATGACAATGCAAGCTCTGTGAATGAGTTTCAGTCCTCTCTTGTGTTGTTTGATTTACCCATGATCTTTCATTACATTTTATCAGTTTGTGTATGATGTTTTGCTAAATTTCTATAATCTGTGTCAATCTGAAAAATAAAAAATGCTCACCACTCCTTTGGTGCATCACCTTATTAGCATTAGTTTCAGTTCTTTTGCATTCTCTATCTCTGTCCCTTTGGAATTTAGAGTAGGATTTTGAGTTTAAAACATCTACAACTTGCAAGTAATACACCTGATCAGAGGAGTTGAGGAACAAACCTCTAATCTGGAGATTCTTTTCCCATTTTTATAAGTCCCACACTTGGGGAAAAGATTCAATGTTGTGCAATCACACTAGATGTCCAAAATGTCAAACTAGAAATCTGATCAACATCTAGGGGTGCTGCTGATTTGCACTAACAGTTGACTCGTCTAGTAAAATATATGCATTCTCCGCAATGGGAAATATCCTCGAAATGAGAATGTTGGATTTATATTTTTCATGGGCTCAACTCTCATCCCTTATTAGGTAATTTCCTAAAAATTATAATCAACACCTCTCACACTCCTCGTCAATAATGAAGAATAGAAACCCATGAGTATTTTTTCAATTATGGGTGAGTTTCCATATGTAAAGGGATTTCTCACCAACTATTTGGAAAATTTTCTTAATGGAATACAATGAATGCAAACTTTATAATATGTAGCCCATACCACTTCATGTGGTAGAGAACCTTATGAAATTGGTGGCATAGAGTATATAGCCAACCATTCAAAGTATTTATTCTTGGTAGTCGAAGGCTTAGTCATGAGACATATTGATTCCTTTCAAAGGTTCAAGAAAATTACATCCATGGGCCTTTATTCCTAATGCTTAGAGTGATGAGTATAATTGGTGTCCTATGATATAAAGGGTTTTTCTTGCAATAAATGTACAGTTTAATGATTTATTCCAAGTATTTGAAAATATGAATAAATAAAATGAAGTTTTTTCTCCTTTACTTCCACTTGGAAAGGACCATTTTACTCCATTAGGAATATTTTTGTGAAGGGTGAATTAGTAGAGAAAGAAAGAAAGAAGTTTTGATAATTTCTTATACTAAGAATTTATTCACTAGTGCACTATTATTTTGTTATATTTACAAATCCATATGCATTACATGTCTCCAAATATAATTGGGCAAACAAATTTAGCATGCACTAGTGGAGGTGGTTGAGAAATTAAGCTAGAAGAGGAAAAATATTCACGGTTTATCCTCCTGGATTGGAATGAAATTTAAATGAAAATGATGTCATGACATCCATTTCAGTGTAATTAGTTTCATTCAAGCACTTGAAGCATTTCTTATGGTGGGTGGAGCTTTACGTTGGTAAGCAAAGGTTGATTTGGTTCTAGTTATCAGTAATAATAACAAATGGCCGATTAAACATAAAAAGATTTTATATTTTAAGTTATATCAAACCATTTTGATATGAAAATGTAGTGAAATAATTTGTTTTTTTGAATTAATTAAAACATCGTTATGTGTAAACCATGATATAATTCAATTTTTATTAACTTGAGGTCAAGGATCACATGGAATTAAAAGGTATTTATTCAATTGCTTCTTAAAGCGAGTTATTTATATAAGGTTATAAGTGTAATTGTTCATACTATTTATAGTCTTCATGAATAAAATATGTAAGCAAGTGGAATAAGAATAATCTTGTGGTGTTGGTGCTCTCCAATCATGAAATTATACTTTGTTGTTTATGGTTAAATGATGTCGGTTATACTTCCATTCATCTATGTTGTAGGTGATCTGTGATTTTTAATATTTTTATTGCATATCTATGTAAGAGGACTTTTTGTCATACACAAAAAATCTACAAAAGGTGAATATTTTGTGTATTTGGGTGATTTTTATCTTTTCACAATTTTTTCCTATATTCTTGTCCTCATGTGAGAAAGAGGGTTTCACTCCTTTATGTTTATCATGAGTTATCCAAACATTCCTTTATGCTTAGTTTTTTTGGATTCATCCCTTCCATATATTTTCATTTATTTCATTCTCCATCCTCTCCCTTCTCTATTTTTCCCATATTTGTCTCTTTTTTGTTTTCATGTTAAAAGCACTAAAAATACAAAAAAACATCATACGAGGGAACAACCCCTCTCAAACATAAATGAGCTTCACCATGTTGATAGGTTATCTTCCATAACTATGGCAACCTTTATGTCTCTTCCATTAGGTTAATCAAGATCACATAGTGACATAAAATCTTTCCAACATAACTCTTGGCCTTATCTTCTAATAAAATTTCTCACAGTCTTATTCCTTCCATTTCCTCCATTCCCATTTTTGTGGTTCCTCTTAGCATTATTATATTTGGAAGATTTATCAGTCCTATTAGACTTCCAAGAAATCCCCTCCTTGTTCCCACCACCTTTCTTGAATTCACTAAAGTTATTATTAAATGGTGTGAAATATCAATGATTTTATCCACTTCCTTACCCCTTGAAGTATTTCCCTGTATCAAAAGAGGATCCATAAAATTCCCCTTTTGAACAATAAATAAATCCTATTTTAGTGACAATGAATGAAAAACTTAACTAGATTTATTTCATCAAGTATGCTATGAAAGAAACATTCACAAAATACTGAAATTGAGAGAGGAAATACAAGGAGATATATTTTATCCTGGAGAAACCCAATGTGGGAAAAATTCAGCTAGATAAGCATTTTCTTCCCTTCACTACATAAATCTCCGAACAATACAAGTTCATTGTCAAAATATGACCTTATAGAAGGATTCAAGCTCCTTCTACTTGTATTACTTGCTTACAATCCTCAACAAGAAAGAACTCAATTATCTATGAATAAAACAAGAACAATTCCAACTTCCTCCTTTGCTCACACTTGAATTCACTCCAAATCACTTACTTAGAATGAGTAATTACACTTGTATTTATAGTTTCTCTATCCAAGGATGAATGAAAACATGAAATGAACTAATTTGAGAATCCCAAACATTTGTAACTATTCATATTCCTCATTTTAACGTCATCGGTTGTAGAACTCGCCACTATCTGCAAGGGTGGTTACACAACCGTCATAGTGGTTACGTGACCACCGGTGCATACAAGTATCGAATCTATAACTACCACGGTGGTTGTGTAATGGATACTCTATGATGACCAGTAGTTCCACAACCATCATAGTGGTTTTGTGACTGTCATATAGTTATCACATGAAACATAACAACAATGGCCTTTTTCCATCATTTTAAGGTGTCTATTTCATCGTTGGCTTGACTTATCCATTTCTAGAACAAGGAACATGTTGAGGGAATGCTTTGCGAGGTTTAACATAAAATTTGGTACTTCTAGATCCATTTTCAGATCATACCTCCCCAATTTGAGGATTTTAAGTCCCTAAAAGCTTCAAAGAATAATGAGGTGATGAAATTTATTCACCACATCTTCTCTATAATACCACTTGTCCTTGGTAGGAAATTTTCCTTTTAATCCAATCAACCACCTATCTTTCACTCCTAGCTATGTTTTCCTCTCTTTCCATTGCAATACCACATATTCCTACAATTCCAATTAAGCTGTCCGAGAGAAATATCTTCAATAGATGGTAGAAAAATCCCTCTTCTTCCTGATCCAACATGGAGGGCTCAAAGAGACGTAAATTCTCAACATTCACAACTAAATATATTCTCATATAAGGAGGAAAATCCAAGCGAAATACATTATTACCCACTTGTTCTAGAATTTCAAATGGGCCATATCAAAGAGGCTTGATTTTCTTAGCTTTACCTCTTATGCTTTCTCTACTCAAGTATAACCACACCTTGTCACCAACAAGGAAAGAATTCTCATTTCATGTGTCTTTGATGCCTTGTTTTGTACTTGGCATGTGATTCTTTCAAACTCTTCTATACCTAGAGGTGTATGTGTTAAATTTTCTCAATACTTCTTAGCTTTGTGGACATCTAGAGCCACTTTCCTGTTGTCTCTACATGGTAATCTCAAAACAACATAAAATACACTCTTAGGAAAATAACCAAAACATGTTTCAAAAGGAGTATAATTGGTGGAAGCATGAATTTACCTATTAAATGAATGTTGGATAAACACCAAATTATCATTCTAATTCCTAGGATGTTTCTTGTTGTACCCTCTCAAGAGTTGAACCAAGGTACGGTTTACCACTTCGATTTTCACATCCATTTGTAGATGGAAAGCAATAGACCTCCTCACTTAGTATCCATATTTTCCCACAAAGTATACCAAAACTTTGCTATGAATCATGACTCCATTTCTAACACAATAAAATTAGGCAAACCAAAATGAACCCACACATTAGAAAAAAATAACTTAGTGCATAATTGGCTTTAATGGTCTTCTTGCAAGGAATGAGAATACACATTTTACTGAACCAGTCCACCACAAAAATATAATCATACCCTTTCTTGGAAGTATGAAAACCACCCACAAAATCCATGGAGATGCTCTCCCATGTTCGGGAAGGAACTAGTAATGGCATATAAACCCAACCTTTTGTTAGTAGACTTACTTGTACTACATAAAACATGACCCTTGATAAATTTGGAAACTTCTTCTTTAATGTTTGAATAATAAAAATACCTTTTTAAGTACACAACATTCTTTGTCACACCAATGTGAACAACCACTTTAGAAGTGTGTGTTTCCCTCATCAACTGAACTCTTTCCCCCTCTTAGGCACACAAAGTTTCTTGTTCTTGTAGAGAATCCCATCCTAGAAGTAGTATTCTCCCCTAAGGAAAATCCCTCACTTGGAGGTTTCTACTAAAATATTTATCCAAAATATGGATCCTTCTCATAACCTTCCTGATATGCTTCACATACAAAAGGCTCAAGAAGAGTTAAAGTGCCCATAGCTGAAATTAAAGGAGGTCTAGATAACATATCAGCTAATTGGTTAGTCACACCTTTCTTATATTTTATAATCAAATGAAACTGTTGCAAGAAACCCATCCACTTATAGTGTCTAGCTTGTTGAAGTTTATTTTGAGCCTATAAATATTGAAGAGGTTGGTGATCTATGTGTATGATAGTTTCCTTACCCATTAGATAATGTTTCCATTTCTTGACTACTTGCACAAGAGCATACAATTCCTTATCATATGTACAATAATTCAAAATGGCTCCCTAAAACAATTCAGAATGATAACATACGAGGCCTACCTCCTTGAAGTAGGACAACTCCCATAGCATAGTCACTAGCATTATTTTCTATTTCGAAAGGAAGGTGCAAGTTAGGTATTACCAAAACTGGAGCATGACTAATTTTGTATTTGTAGACACTTAAATCGACTACGCAGCTTTTAATACTAAAATTGCACTTCTTATCCTCTTTTCTATCATTTGGTTATAATTAGTGTCTTTCTCACTAATTATCTAACATTCCCCTCCATCTCGGTAAATTAACGACACTTCATTAATTAACTAGTCTCTCCTCATTCGGATACAAATTAACATTACTTTGTTAGTTATAATCTTATTTTAATTAATTAACCTTTCAAACTTGAATTTACCCTCTCATTGGGTAAATCCCCTTTCTAATCATTCAAATTCCACTAATTTCCCTCCAATTGGCTTTTATAAGCCTAACTTGGTCTATTAATCAATTCTAATTGATTAATTTAAATCACACCCAACTCCCATGAGTTGCAAATTCTAATTAATCTTCCCTAATCATACTTAACCATTCCTAAGCATACTTATCACTTTCTAATCCTAAAATTTATTTTTATCCCACATTCATGAGAATGAAAGTTTCTCCAATCTGGAAAACTATATAAAGAACCTTACCCCCTTCCTTCCAAGTTTACACCATGTCCTTGTAAGACATATGCATATGATAAGAGCATTTCTCAATTGGAAGGCTTATTGATCTAAGCAACTTTTACCCTTTTCTACTTGGCTAAGAGTAGTAAGAGAAGAACCAAAAATGGCAATTAAACCATATTGGTGAGATATCTTCCTCTTCCTTGGAGAAATCCTTTGATCACATGTGGTTACATATGGCTCACTAAAGGAAGTATCTACAATCAAAGCCCATCAAAAACATCAAAAGGATGGTTTGCATTTCATGTTTTTAATATTTGATGCATTAGTTTAAGCTTTCCTTTTAATGGCTTTATCTTGATGTTTATGTTGAATTAGCTTAGTTATTGAATCTACTTTGTGTTAGGTTCTATTAATTATCTTAGCTTTGTTTATCATGCATACTGAGTATTTAAATGACTCAAAACCATCTCGTTGTTTTTTACCCCAATCAAAATCCTTACCACTTGTTGTCACAGAATGTAGCGGCGTTGGTATGGAAGAGAAATTCTTGACTAACTTTCTCAATTACTAAACTACACCAATAAAACTCCCTATCTTAGTCAAACTAGATGGTGTAGTCCAATTCAGAATGGCCTCTATCTTAGTGAGTCAATCCTCAACTCTCCATCTCTAACCACATGCCCCAAAAAGACAAGTGATTTTTGAGAAAACTCACACTTCTTATCATTCAACACTAATTGGTTCTCCTTTAGAACTTGCAAAACTTGATGCAAATGGTTAATATGTTCCTCAAAAAAATTCTACAAACCGAATATCATCCAAGTACACAATGATAAAGGAATTAATAAATGGCATCATTACCTCATTCATTAACATCATGAAGGTAGTTGGTGCATTGCATAGCCCAAATGGTAATACCAACCATTCATACAACCCTTTCCTAGTCTTGAACGTTATTTTCCATATGTCCTCTTCCTTAATTCAAACTTGGTGATACCCAGATTTCAAATCAAGCTTAGTAAAATATTTAGCATGTTGTAATTGATCCAACAAATCATCAATTCAAGGAAGAGGGTACCTATTATTTATGGTTATTACTATCCAAAATCACACCACTTGTAATTTTTAACAACTCATCAAAGGACTTAACCATTTTGTGCTCTGGAAAATCCATGAGACACTAATTTAGTATACCATAAAGTGTAAGATCCTAGTGTTCCCTATGTTATCCCAACAAGTGGAACAAGTGATTCTAGGACTTAACAATATTTTTATGGAAATATGATGTTGTGCAACAAAAGGTCAAAACTAAACATTATCCTAGTTATCTGCAAACTTCTCAAATGAGGTGTTCGTGGCATGTGCTAATCAAGGTCCGCATATAGTCTAAGTCATAACGGATGGGCCACGAGGTATAAGGGATCGGGATCAGTTCTTCATTAACAAAATTTGTGGCTATCATAATGCACTACATTGAAGGATAATCCTTTCATGGAATTATAAGTAAATGGGTAACATACAAAAACCTCGTAGGAATTGTTATCACCAAATCATAGCACCCTTAGATTTTCACAAGTGTGTGTGCTAAAGCTCATGGTGTAACCGGGTAACATAGGTACGATCTCCAAGTGTGGGGTTTTCTGCTTGAGATACACCTCCAGAGAATGTTGGTTCCTCTTCCTACTCCTAGTGCAAACTAACTCTACTGAAAGAAAATTATTGGTTATCTCTATCCTCCGATTTCCAAGGGACTAGGGAGAGAGAAATAACATGAAAATGAAAGGAACTACACTACAAAGGTGATGCACTAAAATAAGGGTATGAGAACAATCTCCCAATGTGTGAAAATGAAAGCCATAATGTAGATTAGAGAGGGTGATAATCAGTTCTCCACAGTCTAATAATAGCACTCACAACAACATTTCCATGCATACACAATAATAGTGAAAACCCTGTAAAAGCATAGAATAGACACAATACACCTGCAATAAGATTAAAAAGGCAAAAAGAATGCAAATAACATAGCAAGGAAGATACATCCAAAAACTTGCATCTATTGCTTCATGGGTATGCATAGTTCAAACTCTTACAAATGAAAGGCCTGGATCACCATGCAAGGAATCCACTACAAAGGCTTGCAACACATTGGCTTCACAAAACCAAAATGACAAAGTTTTTCTACTCAAATTATCCTCCTTTACAATGAGACAACACTTCAATTTATAGAATTTGAGAAGAGAGGGAGAGAGGGGATGTAATTCCCAAAATCCACTTTTCAACCAATTACAAGTCATGATAAATGAGTGTAGTTGGTGAATATTGACCTACAAAAGTAATCTCAAGGTGTCCCATAACTTGTAGTAGTAAAAGAATGATTTCCCATGTCTTGAGATATGGAGCTAAATTAATTCGAGTTTAGCATGTTATATCAACTTGCTTTGGAAAACATAAGAATCGACATCAATTATAAAGGGACCGACATCAGTCACCTATGACTGTCATTAGTTAGGCAAGTAGGAACCATCATCGATTAGGAATAATCAGCATCGGTTACCTGTGCATGAGTGTTTTATTTAACTCATGGTAATTAGATCTAATTTTAGTATTAAAACGGATCTATTAATAGTAATTTCATGGCTAAGTGCCCTAATTTTTTATAAGGAATTTATAATGTAGAAAGCTAGGGTTAACGAGAGAGAGTATGTGATTATTGTGAAAATAATTGTGAGAGAGAATGCTGGGAGAAGAAGGAAAAGCTTGAGAGAAATAAAGTATTTTACATCGTGAGAGGTGGGGAAGATTGTAAATCTTCATTGTATATCTTTTGAAAGCTTTGGATAATATATTGGCTTGTTTCTTAGTGGATGTAGCCCACACTAGGTGAACCACATTAAATCTAGTGTTGATTTATATCTCTTGTTTTATATATTTATTTTCGTAGAATATTCACTTTTATTGCATGTATGCTTAGATCTGATATATTATCTGTACAACCCATGTGCTAATCCCAACAACTAGTATTGGATATTTGTTTGAGGGTTTTGTGTGTTGACAAATTTACTCACAGAGGGTTTTTCGACTAAGTGGGAGCTATAGAAATGGCATAAGAAAACAAATACAAGGTAGAGAATTTTTCCAACTGAAATTATTAATTCTAGAAGATGCAGATTGAGGATTATCTATATCAAAGAGATTTTTACTTACCGTTGGATGAAAATTCTAGACCTATGAAGATGACTTATGAAGAATGGAATATTCTTGACAGAAAGGCTTTGGGATCTATAATATTGATCATGGTAACATCTTTGGCTTTAAATATTACATAAGGAAAATATATGGTTGAGTTAATGAAATCTCTTGCTATTTTATTTGATGAAGAAACTATTTAGTTATAAGATGCATGAAGGTGGATCTACATCTAGTCATTTGAATTATTTTTGATCTATTGTAAATCAGTTAAAATTGGTTGATATTCTATTTGATGATGAAGTGAAAGCACTCTTATTCTTATGTTCTTTTCCTAATAGTTGGGATAACTTGGTAATGGTTGTTAGTAATACAACATTTGCTAATAATATTTTGAAGTTTGATGATGTGGTTAGTATAATCTTGAATGAAGAAATTTGTAGGAAAATTACAAAGGAATCATCATATGGGAATTCTTTGAATGTAGAAAGCATAGGCAGGAAGAAGGAGAGATCCAAGAGTAATAATAATAAGAAATCAAATTCAAGGAATGGTAGCTCTAAATCTAGAGGTAAGGGAATTACCTATTGGAATTGTGGAAAGAAAGGACATGTAAAGAAAGATTATTGGTCAAAGGATAAAGAAAACTAATACCTAGAAAAAGGTAAAGATGAAAATATTGTAGAAGAGGTAATGCAAGATGATCTTATTCTTTCTTTGGATAATATAATAGAATCTTGAGTTTTAGATTCGGGAGCTTCTTTCCATGCAACCCTAATAAGGGTTATTTCAAAAATTATGTCCAGGGAAATTTTAGAAATTTTTATTTGGGTGATGGTGAACCTTGCAGTATTAGTGGTAAAGGGAACTTCATCTAAAATTATATAATGGAAATACATGGCTATTGAAAGATGTGAGGCATTTGTCAAGCCTCAAGAGGAATCTTATTTCTGCAAGGAAACTAGGTGAAGTTGGTTACATGGTTACATTCACAACAGACTCTTTGTAAGTCACCAAGGGTGCCTTTGTTGTGGAAAGAGGCAAGAAGGTAGGAATGTTATATTTATCTACTTGTGTTACTGATTCATTTTCTGTATTATCTACTTTAGATTCAGATACATGCATGTGGCATAATCGGTTGGGCCATATGATTCAAAAAGGAATGCATATCTTAAAGTCTAAGGGTAAGTTATCATATTTGAAAGATTTAGATCTTGATTTCTGTGAGCATTGTGTCTTTGGAAAGCAAAAGAGAGTGAGATTTCTTAAATTTGGGGCAACTAAAAGGAGTAGAAACTAGAGCTTGTACACTCGGATGTGTGGGGACTAGCCCGGATAGCTTCTCATGGAGGATCCTAGTATTATGTTACTTTTATGATTCTACAAGAAAGGTATAGGTTTGTTGTATTAAACATAAATCTGATGTTTTTGTAAATTTAAAAGATGGAAATCCTTGTTGAGAATGAATCGAATTCAAAGTTAAATTTCCTTAGATCGATAATGGTGGTGAATATTGTAGTAAGGATTTCAATTATTATTGTTTAGTGAATGGAATACGTACAAAAATATGGTTCCAAGTACACCACAAGAGAATAGTATTGTAGAAAGAATGAACAGGACAATCATGGAATATGCTAGAAGTATGAGGATACATGTTGGATTGCCCTTGTAGTTTTTGGTAGAAGCAGTTGATATAGTGGTTTATTTGATTAACCGTGGGCCTTCAAGTTCACTAGATGGAGGAATACCAGAGGAAGTTTGGACTGGAAAATTGGTAGATATTTATTTTCTTAAATTTTTTTGGTTTAGAAGCTTTGCGCATATCGATAAGGAAAACAGAAAAAGGTTGGATGCAAAATCCAAGAGATGCACTTTCATTGGTTATGGATCTGGTGATTTCGGATTCCATTTTTGGGATTTAGAGAATTATAAAATTATTAGGAGTCATGACATTGAATGGAATGAAAAGATAATGTATAGGGATCAAATTTTGGTACCCAAGGATGAACCAGTTGAGAAGTTTGTGAATGAAAATGAACTCTCAGATTTAAAACTTATACCTACATGGTTACACATAGTAACAGCTTTGGTTGAGCCCTAACCAATATCGGTTTAGAAGAGCCAAAATGGCATCGATTAGTAAAACCAACGTCGACTATAGGTGACCAGGCGTCGGTCCATTGTCAAAATTGTAAACAAATATCCAAGAGTTCTAGAATGAGTCTTGGTACCCCAAAATCCGTGAGAAGGTCACAAAGGGTAAGTAAACCTCCAGAAAGATTTACACCTTCTCTATCTTATTTATTATTGACTGATAATGGTGAACCAGAAAGTTTTGAAGAAGCAATGCAAGATGAGACTCATGTTTAGTGGGAGCATGGCATGGATGAGGATATGGAATCCTTGGAACAAAACAAGACTTGGGATTTGGTTAAGTTTTCAATAGGTAAGAGGACATTGCAGAACAAGTGGGTTTATAGGATCAAGGAAGAAGAGGGTAGACATAAAAGGTATAAGGCAAGGCTTGTAGTAAAAGGATTTGCACATAAACTAGGTATTGACTTTGGTGAAATATTTTCTCATGTTGTTAAAATGACTTTCATATGTACTATTGAGTTTAGTCGTAGTAGATGATTTGCATTTAGAGAAACTAGATGTGAAAACATCTTTCTTTTATGGTGATTTGGATAAAGAGATTTATATGCAGCAGTCACTTGGGTATGAAGTCAAGGGTAAGGAGAAATTAGTGTGCACGTTGAAAAAGAGCCTATATGGGCTCAACAAAGCTCTAAGGAAATGGTACATGAGGTTTAATAGTTTCATGCATGAGTATGGCTACTTGAGATGTGAATCTAACCATTGTGTTTATTTCATGAAGCTTAAAAATGGGAGCTATATTATTTTGTTACTGTATATGGATGATATGCTTATTGCATGATCTAGTATGCAAGACATTGGTGAGCTTAAGGGAAATCTAGCTCACACATTTGTTATGAAGGATTTAGGATCTGCAAAAATAATCCTTGGCATGCAAATACACAGAGATAGGAAGAACAAGAAATTGTATTTGTCTCAGGAGGATTATATCTATAAGGTGTTAGAAAGGTTTAAAATGTAGAATTCAAAACCTATAAGTACACCTATGGCTGGACACTTCAAATTGAGCAAAGATCAGTGTCCTTCATCACATGAGGAGGTCAAATACATGACACGAGTACCATATGCTTTAGCATTTGGGAGTCTCATGTATGTTATGGTTTGTACTAGACCAAACATTGCATATGCAGTGGGAGTTGTGAGTAGATTTATGGCCAATCTAGGTAAAGAGAATTAGAAAGCAATCCAATGGATACTCAGGTATTTGAGAGGGACATCTAGCATGCAGTTATGCTATGGAGGTTTGGATATTTCTTTATGTGGCTATGTTGATTTGGATATGGTTGGAGATCTGGATGGTATAAGGAGCACTACTGGATATATTTTCACATTAGGTTGGATGGCAAGTTAATGGATATCTAGCTTGTAAAAGGTTGTGGATTTGTCTACTATAGAGGTAGAGTATGTTGCAGCTACAAAAGCTAGCAAAGAGATGACATAGATGAGTAGGTTCATAGAAGATTTGGGAAAAGAGAAAGATGATTACAAATTGTTCAGTGACAGTTAGAGTGCAATTCATTTGCCAAATAACTCAATATTTCACTCTAGAAAGAAACACATTTAGTTGAGATATCACTTCATATGGAAGGTATTGGAGGATGGATAACTAAAAGCTGGAGAAGATTTATACAAGTGAAAACCTAGTGGATATGCTAATGAATCTATTAGAAAAATATAAGTTAGAGCTACACTCCACTTTTTTGGTCTTCAAGTTTGAGACTTGAAGAGTAAGAAACAAAGCTAAGGAAAGTATCCAAGGATGATGTTATATAGGTATAGTGCAGTAATTTACCTCAAGTGGGAGATTGTTGAGATGTGGAGCTCAATTACTTTAGTTTATCATGATATATCAACTTACTAAAAAAAAATAACCGACATCGGTCACCTATGACCAGCATCATCAATCAAGTGGGAATATTCATCGGTTAGGGCTAACTAGCATTGGTTACCTGTGTGTGAGTGTTTTATTTAACTCACAAGAATTAGATATAATTTTAGTATTAAAGAAGATATATTGATTCTAATTACATGGCTAAGTGCCCTAAGTTTGTATAAGGTATTTATAATCTAGAAATCTAGGGTCGGAAGAGAGAGTTAGTGATTATTGTGAAAATGTAATGTAATTAGTTGTATAAATCTGATTATCAGTAGAAATATAACACCAATGAACACAATATTTTAGATAAATGATCTCAATGTGCAAAAAGAATAGATTAGCCACTTCAAGGGGGTAACCTCCAAACCAAACAGTAAGACTCAAATGCTGAATATTGTGATGAACTACTACCTAATAACCCTTGTATATACTATTCCTATGCTATGGCCAACACCAAGGTCGACCCACTAATGAAAATATAACATATATGAAAGAGATACATAATGATAAGAAGTTATGATAGCCACAAGTCAGCTATATACATCCAATATAAGATATATGATTAAGGGCGTAGCATGCCCCTCCCCTTCGAAGCAACATTGTCCCCAATGTTGAGAAGATCTAGATGTTGCTGCAGGAAATTTACATCCTCCCAAGTTACGTCTTCATTGTCTAGATTTTTCCACTTGATCAAATACTCAGTGATGACACTTGTCCTCAATTGCTTAGTGTGTTTCTTAAGGATTCATTAAGTTCTAGGAGAATTTTTCCCTCTTCATCAAGCTCGGGTAACACAGTCTAGGTTGATATTGTCTATCCAATTACCTTCTTTAGGAAAGATACATGGAAGACTAGATGAATTCGAGTAGTCGGAGGAAGTTTCGGTTTGTATTCTACATTTCCAATCTTCTGTAACACTTGATAAGGACCATAATACTTAGGTGAAATCTTGTTATCCTTTTTTGTTGTTTTAAGGACATTTGTTTATATGGTTGTAAATGCACAAAAACCCAATCACCGACTTCAAAATGTCTTTCACTGCGATGTTGGTCTGCCTGTTGCTTCATGCGGTTTTGTGACATGGCCAAATTCTCCCTGAGACTAGAAAGCAACTCTTGTTAGTGTTGAATATTTTCTTCAACTACTCGAACCTTTGGCTAGACTCTCAAAGATGAAGTGATAGATGGTGGATGGTACCCATATAATGCCAAGAAAGGAGACATTTTAGATGAAGTATAAAAGGAGGTGTTATACCACCATTCTGCCAACGGTAACCATTGGACCCATCTCACTTTCTTATCTGATGTAAAACAACAAAGATATCCCTCCAAGCACTTGTTTACCACCTTTGTTTGCCCATCAGACTAGGGATGATAAGAGGAACTATGAGCTAGTTGTGTACCCAAGCATGAGAACAAGTTAGTCCAAAAATTACTAGTAAAGATAGGGTCTCGATCACTTACTATAATCTTTGGTGACCCGTGTAAGCCTTCGAATTGTATCCTGAAGGTCGTAGCTCTTTGTACTCATAAAAAATGGATGTGATAAAGCACAAAAATGGGCATATTTGGTGAGTCTGTCCACCACCACCATGATTAAACTTTTAACTTTTGATTTAGGCAATCCTGTGATGAATTCCATGGATACCTCTTCCCAACTCTGGCTAGGAATAGATAGAAGTTGTAAAAGACCTAGGGACTTAATTGTTTCACCCTTATTTTGCTGACAAACCATGCATTCTGCCACAAACTTTTGGACATCTCCTTTTATCCCTTCCTAGAAAAAATCATGCTTGATTTGATGATAAGTCTTTAAGAAGCCAAAATGACCCCCTACTGGAGAAGCATAGAGCTCAGATAGAACCCTGTTTTTAAGGATTGAATTCTTACATAGATATAATCTATCTTTATACCATAAAACATCTCCTTTCCATACAAATTTTTCTGACATGCTTGGATCTTGTTAGAGATTCTAAATGAGATTTTGTGTACCTGGGTCATTTTTCCATTCAGATCTTGCATCCTCTATCCAATCCTCCTGTAATACAGATATGGCACACAACAATGCCTAGGTAGATTCATCCTTCCGAGATAAAGCATCAACTACATTCTCTTTCCCTTTCTTGTATATTATCTCAAAATCATACCCCAACATTTTTTAGACCCATTTCTGTTGTTCTTCTAATGATAAACATTGCTCTAAGAAGTATTTTAGACTATCATGATCTGTCTTTACTTTGAAATGTCATCCCATTAGATATGGTCTCTATTGCTTCACTGCATGAAGTATTGCTAACATTTCTTTCTCATAAACTAGTTTAGAGATATTCTTACCTTTAAATTGGTAGCTCTCAAAGGTAATGGGTCACCCTTCTTGCATGAGTACTGCCCCCATACCATACCCTGAAGCATCACATTCAACAATGAATGTTTTGAAAATATGGAGTGGCTAGAACTGGAGTGGTGCACATGGCCTCCTTCAACTTCTCAAAGGCCATAGTAGCTTGCTCATTCCAATGGAAAGAGTCCTTCTTCAATAAAGTTGTGAGTGGTGCTATGATGCTGCCATAATTCCTTACAAATCTACGATAATAACCTGTAAGCCCCAAAATCCTTGGATATTTTTTAGGGTTTTGGAAACCTTCCATTCAAGCATGGATTTTATCTTGTTAGGATCCACTTTAACACCTTCATAAGAGACAATATGACCCATATATTCAACTTCCTTTACACCAAAAGAACACGTAGAAGGCTTTGCATAAATTTGATGTTGTTCAAGAGTTTCCTACACCATATTTACATGATGCGAGTGTTCCTCCCATGTTTTGCTATAGATTAATATATCATCAAAGAACACTAAAAAAACTTTCAAAGAAATGGATTAACGATGGAATTCATCAAGCTTTGAAATGTAGAGGGTGCATTTGTTGGTCCAAAAGTCATTACCAAGAACTCATAGTGTCCTTCATGTGTCCTGAAAGTGTTTTATGAATATCTTCATCCTGATTCTAATCGATGATATCCATAATGAAGATCAAGTTTTGTAAAGTAAAAAGATTACCATGTAACTCATCTAGCAAATCATCAATTACGGGAATAGGAAACTTATCTTTAAGCTGTGTACTTATTAAGTTCCTTGTAATCTAGACACATGTGCCAATTGTCATCTTTTTTTCCTTACCGTCACTACGGGGAGAAGAGTAAGCACTTTGACTATGACGAATAAGTCCTTCTAACATCTCTTGAATGATCTTCTCAATCTCACTCTTTTTCATATAAGCGTACCTATAAGGTCGATGTTGGACAGTTGAATCCTCGGTACTAGTTGGATGGCATGGTTATGGTCTCTTTTCAAAGGTAGGCCCTTAAGAATTTCTCTAAACACCACTTTGAGTGCTCATCTATAATCGCTTTCATATATGCAGGTATAAATGTATTGGAATGATGTACTTCCAATGAAAATAGTTGTGCCACAAACCCTTTGGCACCCTTTCTAAGAAATTTCTACATCTGATGATAACTTACCATCTATGGGGACTTTTCTCTTAGTTATTTTAGTTTAAAAGTCCTCCCTTTTGACTGAAATTACATGAACAACTATTAGAAATTCATTTCAATGGTTCCCAAGGTGGTAAGCCACTGAACTCCTAACACAATGTCTGCTCCTCCCATGGCAATGGCATACATATTGCTAGTTAGCAAGTAATATCCCATGGCGAGATTAATGTTATGTCATTTTCCTGAACAACTAACAGTTTTCCCATCAGCGATCATGACTTGACATTCTAGATTTGGATAAACAAAAAGAGTTTAAGCGTATCACCAACTTATGGTGATGAAATTATGAGTACCGCTCGAATCAATCAACATTGTTACCCTCTATTTTTTTAAGAATTCAACTACTTTGAGAGTTTGGGGAGTGCTAATACTAAAAATTTCATGACATGATATTGTTGGCTGGGGATCTCCTAATTCCTCCTCTGGCTCTACCTCTTCATCTTCTTCATTTTCTTCTTCTTTAGTAGGTCCCTCAATGTAGAACAACTTATTTTTAGCACACTTATGTCCTAGTCAAAATTTGTTGTCACAATTAAAACATAACCCTTTGGCTCTCTTTTCTTCAATTTGTTGAGGTGTCAGTACTATTGGCTAAGGGAATGATGGTGGAAGGGTGCTACGATCTCTGATATTACTAATAGTTTGTTTCCTACTGGAAAGAAATTTTTCCTCTTCCCTATGTGCCATGATCATAAAGTTTGAAACCTTATGAGGATTAAACATAGGTACCTCAGTCTCAATTTGTTCTTTAAGACCCCAAGAAATAAGTCATTCAAATTATCTTCAGGAATATTTTCCACCCGTAAGGAAAGGTTTTGGAATTAATGGATGTAATCTTTGATCATTCTCGTTTGTTTGAGCTTCACTAATTGATGAAATAATTCTTTGACACACTAGAACTATAGTGCAATTACAACTCTTTGGTGAATATTGTCCATGTAACATTGAGGCCACTCTTTTTCCTTTGAGCACATAACCATCAATACCAAATGAATTGGTCAGGTTCAAGATACAACGATGCCATTGTAACCTTTTGTCCTGGTGGAATTTGATGAAGATCAAATAAATTCTCCATCTGTTTAATCCAATTGAGTGGATCCTTTCCATCAAACTTACGCATTTCCACTTTTGGAATAATGTTATGGGCTTGTTGAGTGCTTGTATTTGGATTGGTCATGTTTGCAGATCCACCTTGGCTAGTTTGTCTATTACTTTGACATAAAGATCCACCTTGGTTGATATGAGTATGATTGAGTTATGGCTAATTAGGAAGGATGTGATGACCCATGATATTGTAACTAAATTGGTGAATGAAATCCTCCAATCGTTGTCCAATATTTTCTACATCTTCTTTGTTGGCCACTCTACCCTCAAGGTTTCACAACTCTAACTCAAGATAGCTGACCTTATGGTCAATTGAAGTAAACCCTAACCCTGAGGGCTCTATAGATACCCCTTCTGACTCTAAATCCTCAACTATTATCTCATCCTTATCAGGTGTTTTACCCGGAGTGATGGGATTCTTTTTTCCTCTTGTCAAAGGCCCAACCATGATGCCCCAAAATGGTAAGATTTAAAGATCAAGGTCAAAATTTAGGGTTTGGGATTTCAATAGGAATTCGGCCAAATTTTATAAAACTCAAAGAACAAACTCAAACTAATTTTTAATCTTATTTCTGGAAATGTAAATAACTTTGAAAAATTCCACAAATTGCACCCTAGGTAGCCAAATTATGAAAAAAAATAAAACCGCTATAAATTTTTCAAATCAAGTCAAAAATTCTTAAAAAATTTAGGGAAGCTTACTTGACTAATTTCACCACACCATAAAAACATTTGTAGAAAAATTCGCTACCAATTTTGAGATATGGACAAACCTTCACAATTAGGGTTTGACATAGTGTTGGCCGAGTTCAAGCTCTGATACCACTTGTAATGTAATTACTTGTATAAATTTGATTATCTAGTAGAAATATAACACCAATGAACACAATATTTTAGATAAATGATCTAAATGTGCAAGAAGAATAGCTTATCCACTTTGATGGGGCAACCTCCAAACCAGACATAATAAGACTCAAATGCTGAATATGATGATGAACTACTACCTAATAACCCATATATATACTATTCTATGCTATGGCCAACGCCAATGCCAACCCGCTAATGAAAATATAACATATATGCAAGAGATACATAATGATAAGAAGTTATGATAGCCACAAGTCAGCTATATACATCAATATAAGTTATATGATTAAGGGCATAACAAAAATAATTGTGAGAGAGAATTCTTGGAGAATAAGGAGAAGCTTGAGAGAAAGAAGGTATTGTACATCATGAGAGGTGTGGAATATTGTAAATATTCATTGTATATCTTCGAAATATTTGTATAATAGATTGGCTTGTTTCTTTGTGGATGTATCCCACACTAGGTGAACCACGTTAAATCTGGTGTTCATTTATATCTCTTGTTTTGTATATTTCTTCTGGTAGAATATCAACTTTTATTGCATGTATGCATAGATATGATATATTATCTGCACAACCGATGTACTAATCCCAACTCGTTAAATGCTTCTCCAACCACTATCCAACAACCAAAATAAAATAGGCTCATATTCCTCAAAATTCACCCTTAAATCTTCATCAATTTCCAAATTTATTGATTTTTATACATCGAGCTAAAATCCATGGTTCCAATGAGACCAATTTTGTGTGATTCTATTCAGGACAAAAATTTATGGCTCCCTAAGTGATTGCATTTATTTTAGGAACTTTTTAGGCTTGTTTGTTCAATGGGATTGATGATTAATTCATTGGTTGGAAAGATCATTTTAAAATACTTTCCCTCTTTTCAAATGTTTCCATATCATTAATATGGCCTTGGAATTTTTAAAATGGCCTAGGGTCCACCGTTGAATTACATCATTGGTCCTTTTAAATAGGGGAGGGTGTTTGCATTGTTGAATAAGTTATCACTCAGCTATCTCGGTGAGCTAGCTATTTTATTGTATTCACTAACCAATTGCTTTTATGATCAACCTCTTATGTCTCCTAACCATCCCAATGCCACATTGAATCCTCTGCCAACTCGCCCATCCACATCAATGAGATCATTTATTCTTCTACCAGAGGGACATTTGTTTTTGTGTGTTGATCTACCCTAGCACCACGTGTTGATTCATTTTAATAGATGTAAAACCCTTATAGCTCCCTTTCCATGCATACATATGGCATCCACCTATTTATATACCATCTAGTAAGAAGGACGCATTTTGGGCCATGTGTTGTGTTGGTGTCTCTTAGCGAGTCAACTCACCACCTATTGTTTTGCGGACCCTGGCACTTTGCAGGGACTTTAGCCTTCCCCCTCCCATTTTTCTTGAGTGTGACTCGGGCTTTCAATCCCTAATCCACCCACATAGAGGGACTTGCAAACACCTCAAACCCATAACTGGTACATTGTGTGCATGATGACTCCACAAAGGACGTTGACTAGGCCAACTCCACACTCTTTCCTCCTTCGGTGAGTTTGGGTTTCCATGTTCCACATGTCTCGAGTATGGCTCGGTCTAAAATTCTCTATCGTCCCCGCATGTTTTTCATTATAGGCGAGTTGGGCCTTTCATGCTCAAATGTCCGGGCCGTGAGGGCTCTATTTTTCCGACTTTGCCACACAAGCCTATGTCATCAATGATTTCACCCCTTATGCACATGATTGTCCCAGTCGGTTTGGGACACCTCCTTTTACATCACCCACATCCTTCCATCGGTAAAGTTAGACCTTTTTGGCTTGTATGTTCTAGGGCCACCTAAGAAACTTTTCTTTGATTTTTCCACAATGTAGTTTGAGCTGCTCTATCTCTGTAAAGCTTCTCTCGACTCACCCTATGGCTCACCGAGATGGCTCGGCGAGCCACCTCTTCACCCCGCCGATGATTTTTAGCTAAGTTCATCCGATTCGAGCCATGAACAAATACCCACTACTTGTACCATTTAACTCGTGATCCCCATTATTTTCCAAAGGTTGTACTAAGTCTCTATGAGCTTGACCTCCTTAAATGCCTACGATTCTCAATGAGCTCCATGGATTTGTTCTTCTTTATGTGGATTGATGCGCTTGAAGGGCACAACTCAATATTTGGTGATAGCTCAATGTTTGTTGCCAAGTCATGCATAATCAACTCGAGTCTCTTCTCTCAAGTCAGCTCGGTACTTAGATGAACTTCATGAGTTCCTAGCATCTCGGCCACTATTCTTTAAACTCGTTATAGTAAATCGGTTCACCTCCTTAATGCAACTCCATCCCTACCAATATTAGTTTGACCTTTATAAACCCGATGCCTCCCTTAATTGCATTAACTTGGTGTAACTCGGTTTGAATGTCAAATAGCTCGGTGCATTCTATATCAACTAACGAAATTGGTGACTTGGATCTGATTGCAGAGCTCGGCCTAGGCTCAATAAGGAAATTTGGCTCTATGGAAGATTTTGATTTTCATATTGGATTGGTGGACCTCTTTATGAGTTCGGGAGATAAAGTAGCTTGGTATACATCCCTTGAATTCGATGTGCAATAAAGCAACTCGGTGAACTCAACACCACCTCGTTCCACAACAAGCTCACTAGGGGTGTTAGATGGCTCGGTAAGAACTAGCTAGTTTGGTCCAAATTCAAGGCAACTTGGTATAACTAAAAGAACTCGGTTTTCCAATGTAGCTTGGAGACCAGGATAACAATTTTAAACCCCTTCAACTCTCCCTTCCAGGCTCTATGCATTTTATGATTTTTCAGTATCGCAAGGGTTCTCATGAAATGCTTGGAAGTGGTTCAGAGAAAATTATTGGACTTTTTCCATTTTTCCTGGAATTGGGCCCCCTACCACCGAGTTAATGCAATCTTACATGTCCGATTTTCTAGGGTAGCCAAATTGGATAACAATTTTGTGACTCACGGGGCCATTTTCCTACTAAATTGAGCATGACCAACTACCCGAAGCCATCCATTGTGCATGAGTCTTGCTAATCTTAATGAATTGGTCTCAACCTAAAATTTTTGACCCTAGAACATTTGGAATACCACTTGTTTGCTTTTGGAATAGCCTTTCACTACTCGTGTCTCTCGGCTTTCATAAGAAAATCTTGAAATTTTCTTTGTGAGAGTAGATTTTTTTAAAACTTGCAATCCACTCATTCCTTCAGCTAAAATCCATTGAGGCTAAAGGATGATCACCTATCAATTTGAAAATCATGGAACTCTATTAAGTTCTTATTTTCTTTCTTCTTCTGAATTTCCAATGTTACTCTCATTTGGAGCTGATTTTTGACTTGGGATACTGCTCAAGGTTGTAAAGACCATTATCAAGCTATGGAGTAAGGCATGATGACCCATATTTGTTTCTTAAATACTAATTAAAGGATAAGTGCACATTAAGGATTGTCATCATCTGTTGCAACATCAAATCTACCTCATTTTGTTAATCCCTTGATTTGGTGGAGGGCATGAGAAACCTAGCTACTTGATCTGAATAAGAAAAATAATTATGATTCGAAAATCTTTCTCTTGACCTAATTCTAGTTCCTTTGCATTCTAGTTCTCTTGATGATGGTAACTATTACTTGCAATTTCAAGTTTATTCATTGCAATTCCACCTTTTCAGAAGCATGGTGAACTATATACAAAGTACATACTAGAAGCAATAGGACATGTGCACAAGACACTTAAGGAAAATGAAACCTATTCTAACAATGAAACAATGTGCATAAGTACTTAGAGGAATTGAAATTCCTAGGCTAATATATACAAGGGTGAGAAATCTTCCTTCTAGTAGCAATGTTTGAGGTAGATTCGATTGACTGGAATCTGTAGCTCTTCATCATCCAACTTTTCCAATCCGAAGGCATTGCTACTTTTGCATTCAGTGATCTTATATGGACTACTCCATAGGACATCGAACTTGGAATGTTTTCCTAATTTTGCTCGATCCGCATCCAACTTCAGCACCGAATCTCCTTTTTGGAATGGCATGGCTTTTTCTTTCTTATTAAATCTCTTCTTAATTAGTGTTTGATCCTTCTCCATGGTTTGCATTACATGCTCTTTGGTTTCTTCCAATTCCATCATCTCTGCATACCGGCTTACATGGGTTCAAATTCAGCTAGTTCTAGTTGTTTCATCGGCCAATGCCGAAACTCAAGTGATACAGGAAACACTACTTCTTTTTCGTATACAAGAGCTACTTATTGACCTCTTAGGAGTGATCCTATCAGCCCATAGAGATGATTTGAGCTTCATATGCCAGGTTCTCTGATTCTCATCAAGAGTTCTTCTTATGATTCTTAGTAAGTTCTTGTTTGTGGATTCTGCTTGGCCATTACCCTGAGGGTAATAATTAGAAGAAGTGTTGAGATAAATTCCATTTCTAATAGCCCATTCTATTATTTTTGTGCCAAGAAATGCCAATGCATTATCTGATATGATAGTAGCAAGGACACCAAACCTCATGACTATCCCTTAATAGAAATCCAGGATACTAGATCCATTTTCCTCCTGTGTGCCACCACTTTGGTCCATTTAGTAAAATAGTCCGTTTCCATGATTATCCACTTGTGGGCTTGGCTCGAGTTCATATTAATGACTCCAATGAATTCCAATACCCATTGCATGAATGGTTGATCCATTGAAATGGGATGAAGGGGCAACACTACTAGCCTCTCTTTTCTTTTGAAGAATGAAAACTTTTTGTATTTCTTTATCCATGAATATAAATCACTGAACATTATAGGCCAATAGTAAACAGCTTTCGTGATCCTAAGGGTTATTACTCATGGAGCAAAGTGACCTCCCGCTTCTCCATCATGGAACTCGTGTAATACTTTCTCAATCTAATTTTTTGGGACGCGCCTCAATAGCAATCCATTCACATCCTTTTTCAACATAAGGTTGTCAATGAGAACATATATAATGGACTGCAATCTGAAATATTGCCTCTTTGCTTTGATCCATTCTAGAGGTCACAAACATGTTTGGAGATAATTTACCATGTCTTGAGTCCAACATGGAATGGGCACATTGTCGGTTGGTTATTCTTGATCATTTTATAACACCAAAATAGTTTCTCCTTCACCATCCGGCTTAGCATGATGTTTGGAAGCTAGCTGGTAGCACAAACCTTTGCCACGAACCAGCTTGGTCACTTTGATTTCAATGTCATATTCCATAACTTGAGTGATCCAACCTACCCTCTTCTCATTCAAATATTTATTCAAGATAAATTATTTAACCTCGGCATGAGATACCAGCTACAATAAGTGTAAGAATTTATTCCACTTCTAATGACAAAGCAAGGAAATGCTTTTCAATGAAAAAATAGCTTACCTTGTAATCTTCCAAGATATGGCTAAAGAATTCTATGGGTTTTTCTAAACCTTCCTTATTAAGTTGTACCAAGATAGCTGAAATGGTATTTGAACCTCCAAAACCATATAACATGAAATCTTTTGAAAATTTTGGGTTGATAAGGGTTTTGAGATATAGCATGTTTGATGGCCTCAAAAACTCTTTTCATTATAGTTTCCACTTAAATTCCATGATCTTCTCTAACATCATAGTCAAGAGCTTCACCAAGGTGGAAAAATAAGGCACAAATCTGAAGACAAATTTTATTCTTCCCAAGAAACTTTGGAGAGCTTTCTTGTGACTTGGAAATGGAAAAGTCCAGATAACTTCAACTCTTTTGGGGTCAATTATCAGTCCTTCCTTTGAAATAATATGGCCCATAAATTTTCCTTTGTGTGCGAAGAATACACACTCCTTCGGATTCAATGAAACTCTGAACCTTCTACATCTTTGAAACACTTCCTTGAGATGAAAGAGATGATCCACTTTGCATTTTTGAGAATATGGTGATATCATCCGGATATACAAGCATTGTCTTGTTGATCAAACCTTTGAATTCCATATCCATTGCTCACTAAAATTTTGCTCTGGCATTTGAAAATCCAAATGGAATATTCCTACAAGCATATGTGCCCCATTTTGTAGTGAAGCACATCTTGAACAAATCTGCTTCTTTCACCATGATTTGATTATAGCCTGAGTAGCCATCTAGTAATGAGAATCACTCTGAACTAACTACTACTTGAAATATTTGTTCCATTGAAGGAATTGGATAATGATACTTGATTGATGCTCTATTCAAATCATGTAAGTCCACACATAATCTGATCTCTCCATTTTTCTTTCTCACTAGCTCCAAATTTGCTACCCAACTTGAATGTTTAATTAAAAATATGATGTTGGCTTCAATCAACTTGTTCAACTCTTTTCTCATGAGAGGTTCAATGTTAGGATTCACCAACCTTTGCTTTTTCCTTATGGGCTTAGATTCCATATCCAATTCAATTGTATGTTGAGCCAACTTTGGGTTGAAACATCTTAAATCCTTATAATTCCATACAAATACATCAGTAAATTCTTAACAAAGTTAAACAAAATCATATTTCTCTTGTTGAGTACTTACTTTGCTAATTTTTAATATATTACCTTCTTCAACTAAAATAGGCTTTGAGTCTTCACCCTTTACCTGAATATTTTCCTTTTCTTTCGGAACTGGTCATTCGGGTTGAAGATTGACTCCAAAGTTACAAGGCCCTTTGGTAGTTTTTTAGTTCTCAGCTACACCACTTGGTCACCGTACTGCTGCTCCAACTTATCTTGGTTTATAGTGGATAAATTGGCTTCTTCTTGTAAAAATTTGATGATTTGTTGATCACTTTCGAATACTTGCCAACTTGTATTATTGTCTAGGACAACTGGTCTTACCACAACCTTGATATGAGGCTGATTTTTCTCACTTTTGATACTTTCCACAACGTCAAATGCTACCCCAATTGCTACAATCCTCTTTGTTTCCTCATTCTTCTTTCTTGGGATGGAAGTGATGTTAAAATCTTTCAAATCTTCAATGAGATCCCACACCCGATTCTTGTTGTTTTTGAAGAGATTGTTCTTAGCGTGATTTCTCCCTCTTACTTGATTCACAATCATCTCACTATCCCCAAACACTTGCAAGTTCTTAATGCCTTTTTCCTTGACCAATGCAATTCATGGATCAAAGCTTCATACTCAACTATGTTTTTGAGAAAGCAAACTGAAAATAGAAAGTTGAGTAATCTTTTTACCTTGTGGTGAAATTAGCATTGATCCTCCTCCAGCACCTTGCCTACTCCTTGAGCCATCAAAGAATAGTTTCCATACCTCATTATCATCTTTGTAATATGGCTTGGTGATGCTAGAGAGAGGTGGATTCTCCTCATACAAGAAATGAATGCCTAACTCGGCTTCTTCCATTTCCTTGTAAGGATCGAATGCATGCCTCTTGTTTTCCCATTCATCAAGAGTTGAGTTGGGAATACACTTTGGTATCTGCTTCATAAGTGCTTGGGAAATCCTCTTGATCAAACTCTGAAAAATTTACATTGATTAGATTTGGCATATGAGGCTCAATATGAAATTTTGCAATAGGCTCAGATCTAATTGTAGCTTTATCTCCATACCTTGTTCTAAATAGGCCAATCAGTGACAAATAGCCTCTAATTTTAGTTGTGAAGTCTCTTGACAAACACAATGTAAAGAGTGGTGGAAATTCTATGACCGATACATCTTTTAAGATGGTCACATTGGGACATGCATGCAATGTGAGGCTCAATCCTTTTATTACTCCAACTATTTTTACCATTGTCCCATCCAATTGCACCACACCTCTGTAAATGACTTCATATTGAAGACCCAGTTGATTAGCTATTTTTTTTAGCATGACTGAGCTACTTGCTCCCAAATCAATCATGCAATTGTGCACAAGATTATTTCCAATGATTAAAGATATGTAAAATGGAGGAGGTTTCATGTTTTTACCTTATTAACCTCCTTGATTACCTCCTTGCGGAGCTACATTAGTGAGCACTTTTTCTTGTTCTTTGGATGACTGATTTGATGTGAACCAATTTTCCATGGTAGCCTACAACAGATCTCTTTGTCCTGGGATAGCTAATGATTCCCACATTGAGATGTTTACATTTGTTTTGTTCATTTTCTCAAGGATAATGAATAAATAAGCACTATATTTCTATTGTCCTCTACTTTACAAACCTTTCTCTTGCACATGGGTTGTTACAACTAGTACTTGAGTTGGTCTAGAAGGTGGCTTGGGCTGATTTTGCACATTTGGAACTGCACTTTGATTTCCAATACCTTGTTGAGTGATAGAGGGATGAGAATCACTTGAATTGGATGAGTGTCCCTCTTTAATATTCCTCTTCTTGGACCATGTATTGGCTGCCACACTTTGAGAAGGGGCCTAATTTATACCATAGAAATCTTCAACCTGCCAATTCACTAGTGTGGTTTCACTTGGAGGTGCCTCTTGTTGAGTTCCTGCTATTGATTTTCTTCTTGACCCACTTCTTGAGTCACGCCAATGGTTTGCACCACTAGAGCTTGATTTGATGGATCCTGGAAGTATGTTTCTTGATCATAGGGTTGACCATATGGGGAATACCACTCATATTCATGTGCCATGTTATTTTTCATTAGGACCAAGGCTTTGGTGTTTAATAATGTATTCAGGTTGTAGGGTTGAGAAGACCTGGTAGTAGGAGGTTTCCCTTGATTTTGATTGGTGGCTTGAGCAGGTGGCCTATTTTTTTGATACGTTTTCTTGATTAGTACCGAGGCTAAAATGGTCTTAGATTTTGGGCATGTTGCCTCTTGAGTGCCACTATTTCATTTCCAAAATTTTCTTCCCCTTGACCACTTCTTGTAATACTTTCTTGAGCTCTTGAAATTTGAGTGAATTACCTAAAGAAGTGGAAGCCTCTTTATTTATTTGATTTCTTGGAGTGTGAACAGGGGCTGTTTCGGTCATTTGGCTTGTTGTAGGAATTCCCATTTCTAGATATAGAGGCATTGGTGGCCTTGGTGCTAACTAATGGCTTGAATGAGGTAATTTTTAGCTCTGATAGCTATGTCATAGGCACTGGCAGTGTTGTTCCTCCCATGGACTAGATCATCATTGTTATATCTAAATTTAGAGCCTTCAAAAAGTAGAGGAATGCATCTTCTATTGTTGGTCTCATGGTAAATGGAATTCAATCCCATGATCATTGGAATTGGAAATTGAAATCAGTCATTTTCTCATTAGGAGCCCTCTTGATGGTTGTTAATTGTTCCAATAAAGATAGATTGTCTCCTCTTTCTCTAAATTGATTGCAGAGGGTTGTGCATATCTGATCCCAGTTTTGGATAGACCCCGTTGTCAAGCTCCTAAACCATTACAATGCCTTGCCTTTGAATGAGGAAGCTAGTAACTTGACTGCAACATCTACTTCATTTATTTTGTGAATAGTATAAATGTTTGCAATGTATTTTATATGATCAACAGGAGTTGTGTGATTCTCTCTAGTGAAATAAGGGATATTTTTAGTGTTGCAACTAGAATTGGATTTTGTGCATTGAGAGAAAGTGGGATGTTTCCCATTAAGTTGACATAGGGATTTGGTGTACCTTGTGGTTGTTGTTGTAGATGTGTCATTCGATTGGTCTAAGATTTATAGTTGATTGAATGAAATGCCTACCAGGTAGAGGTGTTGATAGTGTTCTATTCGGTGGAGATGGAGACCTCGAGCTCTTCTCCCTTCTCTACTTCTACGGAGATACCTTAAATTATTCAAAGATTCATTTCTCTCTAGTTATTGACCTTGTTTAAATTCTTCTCATAAATTTTACAAGCTTATACTGCCAATATCACTGAATTCTTCCCTTTTGGAATCGCTAGATGTGTTATTTCAAATCCTCTTACATGCTGGAATTTCACAACAAGAGAACATCAAACTTGTTATAATGAAAAAGAAGACTTCTTCGTCAGCGGGCATGCCAAAACTATTATCACCAAATCACAAAACCATTTGATTTTCACAAGTATGTGTGCTTGAGCTCACTTTGTGTGATTTGGGTAACATGGGTACTATCTCCAAGTGTGGGGCTTGCTTTGCTTGAAATAGACCTCTAGAAAAGGTTGGTTCCTCTTCCTACTCTTAGTGCAAACTAATTCTCTTTGAAAGTAAATTCTCGACTATCTCTATCCTACAATTTCCAAGGGATTAGGAAGAGAGAAATAACATGAAAATTAAAGGAACTACACTATAGAGGTGATGCATCAAAACAAGAGTATGAGAAAAATCTCCCAATGTGTGAAAATGAAAGCCATTATGTGTGATAATAGTTCTCCTGTCTAATAATAGCACTCACAATAACATTTCCATGTATACACAATAATAGTGAAAACCCTACAAAAGCATAGAATATACACAATACACCTGTAATAAGATTAAAGAGGCAAGAAGAATGCAAATAACACAGCAAGGGAAAATACATCCACAAACTTACATCTATTTCATTATGGATATACACAGCTCAAACTCTTACAAATGAAAGTCATGCATCACCATGCAAGAGAGTCCACTATAAATCCTGTGGCACATTGGCTTCACAAAACCAAAATGACAAAGTTTTGCTACTCAGATTATCCTCCTTTTAAAATGAGACAACACTTCAATTTATAGAATTTGAGAATAGAGGGAGAGAGGGTATGAAATTCCCGAAATCCACTTTTTAACCAATTGTAAGTCATGATAAATGAGTATATTTGGTGAATATTGATTGAGAAAATCAATCTCAAGGTGTCCGTGACTGCAAAGCGGTGAAATAATGATTGCACATGCTCATTAAATGCTTCTCCATCCACTATCCAACAACCAAATTGAACTGGGATCTCTTTCCTCAAAATTCACCCTTAAATCTTCATTTATTTCCTAATTTCTTGATTTTGTGCATCGGACTCGAGCTATGATTCCAACGAGACCAATTTTGTGTGATTTCGTTAAGGTATGCAATATTTATGGCTCCTTGAGTGATTGTAGTTGTTTTCGAGAATTTGTCGGGGTTGCTTGTTCCACGGGATTGGCGGTTAATTCATTGGTTGGAAAGATCATTTTAAAATATTTTCCCTCTTTTCAAATGTTTTCATATCATTAATATGGCCTTGGAATTTTTAAAATGGCCCGTGGTCCACCGTTGAATTACATTATTGGTCTTTTGAAATAGGGAAGGTGTTTGCGGTGTTGAATAAGTTGTCACTCGGTCGAGCTCACTATTTTCTTATATTCATCGACCGCTTACTTTCGGGACCGACCCCCTTATGTCTCCTAATCATCCCAGTGCCACGCATAATCCTCTGCCAACTCACCCATCTACATCAGCGAGCTCCTTTCTTCTTTTATATAGGAAGGCCATTTGTTTTTGTGTGTTGACCTCCCCTATCACCACGTCTCGATGTCGAGCCCTTATAGCTCTCTTTCCATGCGGACATATGACACCCACCTACCTATTTTCTAGCTCTCTTATCAAGTCGACTCACTTTGCTTGATGTTTTGTGAACCCAAGCACTTTGCAGGACTTCGGCCTTCCCGACCCATTTGTCCCGAGTGTGACTCGGGCTTCCAATCCCAATACGGCCGCATAGAGGGCCTTAAGAATACCTCATACCTGCAACCAATACATCACCTACATGTTGACTCCACAAAGGTCATTGATTGGTTCGACTCTCGCACTCTTTCCTCCTTCGGCGAGTTCAAGTTTTCATGTTCCACGCATCCCAAGTGTGGCTTGGGCCAAAATTCTCCATCGTCACCACATGTTGTTCATTACGGGTGAGTCGGGACTTTCATGCATAGATTTCCCGGGCCGTGAGGGCTTTATTTTTCTGAATATTCTGCACAAGTCTATGTCATCAATGATTTCCACACGATTGTCCCAAGTCGGTTTGGGCCACCTCCTTTCGCATTGCCCCTGTCCTTCCATCGGTGAAGTCAAACCTTTTCAGCCCGCATGTTCCGGGGCCACCTAAGCCACTTTTATCTTATTTTTCCACAGTGTACGCCGAGTTTCTCTATCTCGACAAACCTTCTCGACTCACCTTACTTACGGCTTTACGAGATGGCTCAAGAGCCACCTCTTCACCCTATCGATAATTTTTGGCTAAGTCTATTATGTTCGAGTCATGAACTAAAACCCACTACTCATACCATTTAACTCGTGATCCCCATCATTTTCCAAATGCTACACTAAGTCTCCACGAGCTTGATCTCCTTAAATGTACGTAATTCACGACAAGCTCTATGGACTTTTTCTTATTTGTGTGGGTTGATGCGCTTCGAGGGTAGATCTCAGTATTTGGTGATAGCTTGATGTTTGTTGTTGATTCATACATAATCAACTCAGTCTATTCTCTCAAGGAAGATCGGTACTTCAATGAACTTTGTTTGTTCCTAGCAGCTCGGCCACCATTCTTTGAACTAAGTTATCATGCATCGGTTCACCTCTTCAATGTAACTCTGTCCCTACCAATAGCAGTTTGACCTTCACAAACCCAATGCCTCCCTAAATTTCATTAATTTGGCACAGATCGGTTTGGATTTCAAATGTCTTGGTGCACTCTATATCAAATGGAAGAGTTGGTGACTTGGCTTTGAATTGAAGAGCTCGGCTAGGCTCAATAAGGAAGTTTGACTCTATGGAAGAGCTCGGTTGTCATGTTGGCTTGGTGAGACCTCTTTATGAGCTGGGGATAAATTCGCTTGGTCTCCATCCCTTGAATTTGATGTGCAATAAAATATCTTGGTGAACTTAACACCACCTCGTTCCACAACAAGCTCTCAAGGGTGTTAGATGGCTCAAGTAAGAACTAGTCGGTTTGGTCTAAATTCAAGGAAGCTCAAGTATAACTAAAAGAACTCAGTTTTCCAATGTACCTTAGAGACCAAGATAACAATTTTAAACCCCTTTAACTCTCCCTTCCAGTTCTATGCATTTTAGGATTTTTAGTATCTCAAGGGTTCTCATGAAATGCTTGGAAGTGGTTTAGAGAAAATTATTGGATTTTTGCCAATTTTTGTGGAATTGGGCTTCCTACCACCGATTTAATGTAATCCTACCTATTGTCCAATTTTATAGGGTAGCCAAATTGGATAACAAGAATTTCGAAACCCGTCAAGTAAGGAATAGCTGGTCAAAATTCGTAAAACAATGAAAATCCAAAGATGAGCGAAGGTAAGAGCGCGGGTTGTTTTAATCACTGCAGTGTTGGAAATAATCCGAGCATAGTCTTGAGGGTGATAAAGCCACAGGGAACCATGAAATCATATAAAAACTTGTGGGAGCTTTCAAACCCATGCTTGTTTTGTTCAAAGTGATACTCAACCACTCCACCAACCGAATGTAATGGAATACGGGCATCGTTCTCTCGATCTACAAAATTTTGTGTGCAATAAAATCTATGCTAGACACCAACGCCTTCTTGCAAAAATCAATGGAATTGGTGCTTATTGGTTAAATTCCTATTTTGGTGCCTCTTTTTCCTTCTCTTTTCTCCTCATTTCTCTATAAATCAGGAAGTCGTGCATTGTAAAAGGATCCTCTTTTGTTATAATGGCACCATACCAAAATGGTGGCTAACTTCCCACAAGTTTCAAACCTCTAACTTGGTCTTTGTAATGTATTTTACCTTATTCAATTTTTATAATTAAGTGTGAATACTTTGAACAATGAAATTGGGTGTTTGTGGCTATCATCTTCCCTATTCACGCATTTTATGCATTTTTCCCCTTATGTTTTTCTTATAGCATGATCTCGTGTCTTATACTTACGAGTTTACATTGTTGTGTGCCATGAATGCATAGGAAGGGTGAATCTGCATGGTTTTGTTTTGTAACATGTCTTTCGCACTTTACTCCCACATTTTCCTCCCTTTCCTTCCCTTTTTGGAGAGTGATCAATCCATCTTTTGGTGCTATCAGTGCCATTATTAGTTTAGGATTTTCCTTTTCTTGTATCTCTCCCCAAGTCCCTTGGAATTATTAGTGTAGGATTAGTTATAGGAGTAGTTTTAGTGTTAGAATTAGGTTGTGTTATGCACATTTTCCAAAACCCATGTAACGAGGAAGTCAACCTTCTCCAGAGGTTGATCTCACTTGTCAATACATGTAGACACCAAATTTGGGTCACACTCCTCTTCACCCCACATGTATATTAATTTAATTACCTACAATTAAATTAATGCCCATTATCACAATATTCATTAATAAATACCTTAATTAAATTCCACCTCACCTAGACACCTCACCCCACCACATCACCTAGACACCTCATCATAGACCTATTCTTAGCATGTTTCCTTTTAACTAGGACTCAATCTCCACTTACCATAACTAACTAAGACTTAGTCTAACCCTAACACTAAATGCCTATTCTTCCTCTAACCACATGCACACTTACTTACGCAGAAAATGCCATTTTGGATCCGCAACAATGGACAGAATTGGCCAAAAGATAGCTAAGATATGTTATTTTGGCAACCTAGGATATCCCACCTTAATCGATGTCGGTCAACCCAAAACCATTGCCGGTCACCCTAAACCATCATCGGTTACCATATATTCATTTTGGTAACCTTGTTCCATAGGTTGGAATAATTATTCAAGTTTTGGAGAACAAATATTTGCATACAAGCACACACCAAAGCACTCTTGCACATCCAAACATCACGAACCAAAGCACCAAGCACCGATCGAAGGTCAAGCATTCATTGTAACATTTCAAGAAGAAAAATTGCAGCACCGACCACCGGTTATATGGATTAACCATCACCTCCATCCAACCACCAGGTCTGCAAGTACAAGTGAGTACATTTAGATCTGTATCTTTCCATACTTATTTAGATCAGTTTCTTTATCTCTGTTTGGGAGTTCTAGTCTCCTTTGCATCTCATCACCTCTCACCTTCCTGCCAATCCCTCCACCTAATCACCTACAACCTCCCAACTCTCCATACCTAACTCCAGACATCTCTGAGTATTCCTAGCACTATCATCAACCTCACCATTTTCTGTCTATTCTCTGTGCAATCATAGAGAATCATAAAAACCCAACCTTATTGAGTCTCTATCAGCCCAACCCCACCAACATCGGTTAACCTAAACCGTCATCGGTCTCCTATGAACCGGAATCGGTCATACCAGACCGATGTCAGTCTCTATATCTGGTAAATCTACCTATAACAAAAACTTCATAACATTCACCCAAATAACCCAAACCACTCAAAACTTGACCCTGACTTGTCCCAACCACCTTATTCACATGTCTAACTTCCAGATCTGATCATAACCTAGCCTGTTAGATTAGATTTTCTTATTGTACTTGAATGAGACACCTAAATCATATCAACTACAATAGGATATTATTGGTTTATTTATTTCTTGCATTAATTTGTGTTAAACAGTGGATTGTGACAGTCATCTAGGAAGTATCACACTTCCGGATCTAAGCATACGCTAGACAATCCATTGACATATATTATTTAATATTCTTCTTGTGGTCTTATTTTTTATTCACAAGTAGTTCCTCCTAGGAAAAAGGAAGTTATTGTAATCAACACTAGATCGGGAAATCAAAATATGCACACTCTACCTTCCACCTTCATTCATAGGTATTCCTCCTCACCCTTACCCTATCTATTTTTCTCTTACGTACGCAACTTATCGGTGAAACATTTTGGCACACCTGGTGGGACCCTCTCTTGGGTTCATTGCATTTTGTTCGTATAGGGAAATGTTTTGTGTGTTTCTTTCCTTTTGAAAAATATACATTTAATCTTCTCCCTGGTAATATTATTTTCTTCTAATTGTCTAAATGACATTTGTTATTTAGTACTTAAAAATGAACCGATTCTTTCTTCTTGCATTTGCATAGTAGTGAAAGAGCATGTTCTTGACCTATTCATCATTTGCTTCATCGAATATAATTATCGATTTGGGTTATAAAATTTGTTGCATTTCATCCTTGTATGCTGCATTATTAGCTCACATTTAAAAATGAGGGCAACTTATATGTTGGAAGTCATGTGTAGCTGATGGTTGACAAAATTGAAACATATAAAGCACTTTCTTCTCTCTCTCTTTGCCAAACCGCACATTTGAATTTACACATCTTCTTAAACAACATCCCACCCGGGAGAAGTTGTTAATGATCACACGATCATAGGTTTTACATTGGGCACCCAGTTGGTTATCTCTGTCTAGTCATCACCTCAGAGAAAGGACCACCCCGCCATAACATAACCTAAAACCACCCTTTTATAATTTCCTTCTTCATAGGACGCCTTCCCAACCAAAAACTCTATTTTAAATTCACAAATCAGTCTTAAATAGCATAAGCTAAAACAAACATAAAATTCACTTTTAGGATTGCATGTTTCTCTTAGCTTTGTTCTTGACTTGCATTTTGAGGTGTGAGGTTACGATTCTTCATTTTTCTTATTCCTTTCACATTCCGCCATCATAATTGGAGTATTCTAACTATTTTTTAGTGTGTTAAAACCTCATCTTATCATTCTCATATTTCTGGGTTGATCCTTCATCTATTTTAATTCACCAAAATCCATTTTTCTTCATTTATTCTAATTTCATAGTAATTGGTGTCATTCCAACGACCATTATCGGTTTTCATCGACCATTGACGGTTTATCTAACAGGTGTTGGCTTCTAGCTCTTTTAGTTATTTTACCTGAAACATCCTTAATCACCTATTATTTTATATTTTTAGTCCTCATGACACCATCATATCCCCAACATTCTGATATCTTTGTCAGATACAGTTTCCCCATTTCACATTCATTAATTCTTTTTCATTTGTTAAAACTATTATTTCCCATTGTGGTGGTATCAATTATCATAACCATCATCGATTATTCTTTAACCGTCATCAGTCATACTAACCGTAGTTGGTTGTTTGTTTTATTTTTTATCAAAACAACGACCGATTTACCCCTGGACTTCATCCTTCTTTGTTTGTGTTGTTTTATGTGTCATTTACATAATATAGTTTTATCATGTCAACATTAATGTTAGGCCCCTAGAATATTGACTAAGTACAAAAGTCACATAGGCACACAAGGGCCCCGATTAAAGAAAGGTGCGCAAGGACAAAGCACGCAAGGCGAGTTTAAGATTTGGGTTTAAGGAAGCTCATGGCGCGCACGATGCGTGTGAAAAAAAAGGGTTTGGGACTTAGACAAATTGGACATGTTCAAGTTGAACACGTGAAAAGCATGACCTGTTGCACATGGATAAGATGTCACCTAGTGATGGAGTTGGCCTAGGAAGGAGCATGCTTGCGGTAGAATCTTCTAGAAACACATCATGGGATAAAGCGGGAAGCTCAGGCCTAGAGGAGAATGCTCGCATAGAGGACCACATTCAGACACTTGGCATCAGATCGACACTACAAGAACTCTGTTAGTGGGTAATTGTGATGCAGCCTAGAATTCTCAGATAACACCTAGTCGCACTGGCACATCACTTAGCATAGGCTGAGTGCTCACCCGAAGTGCACCAAGGTACTAGGTCCCTCTTTAGGGTTGTTGTAGCAGGATGGTAGCATGGTGAAGTGATAAGGACATATAGTTAGAAACTAATCCATCATTACACAGTTATACCAAACCAGATCTATAAAGGCATGCATTTAAGTATAAATCATCAAGAAATCAATATCATGCAATGATAACACATATAAGACACTTTGGTTTGGCCAATATTATTCATATACTAAACATGACAACAATACAGAGGCTTGATACAATAATAGTCATGTGCATGGATCTGTTACAATTATTCAGTCTCATGCACTCATGAATCTCTAACCCTTCAACACGGTATATCAACTAGGTGATTCATTTAATATATATAGGGTGGGGAACTTGCCCTTCACCACTAACTATGCCAAAAATAGGTCACACGCTAATAATAGCCACGTGTTATTTACAATTATAGCCATACATGCAAGTATACTATCTATAGATCACTTATAGTTAACTAGAGTGATGAATCTATTCTTGGATTACTTCCATGTAAGAGTGCTTCGATATGATCCTCGAAATATAGACAAAGCATGGTGCGCAAGTCTCAACATCGCTTTGTGTGTTCCGCATGCTAGCCTCTAAAAATAGACTTGATCTACAAAATTGGCTAAGTCCCAAAAGTTTGACTCTGCACCTCCATGCATGATGCCTTCCTATTCCTTCGCACCTTCGATCCCATCTTATTTTCCATGCGGACTCTGTGTGTGAGTTATGCTAAGTGTTTTATCTGATCAACATTACCCCACACTAATCTCATTATCGCCTTGACAATGGTGATGTCCACAACTGAGTAAAGAATAGTTGAAATACATAATGTTGAATGAATCTTACACAAAGAATAGAAAAGAATTAAAGAATCAAAGAATTATTCAGGCTTCAAGCTCCTCCATTTCTTTCTGAAGTATCATCTCTAGATACTCCTCCTTTATGTCTGCTTCTAAGTTCTCCCACTCCGTTAATGCCTTTTTTACTTTCTCTAGAACATCCACAATGATAGATTCCATCTCATCCTGAGTTAGTTTTCCTTGCTCATTTTGTATTACAAGCATTATGCTTGACATAGATGTATGCATCCCTTCTAGCACATCCATCTTCTAAGCAATGAGTTTTCCAAGTTCATCTAACCTCTCTTTATGTGGTGCCTATGCTGCAGCCAATGCCTCGTGCTTCTGCTTTACCATAGTTAGTCATTTAGCGTGGCCTAGTGTGTCATCCTTCATGGCCTTTTGCACCTCATTATCTTCTACCAGTGTTTTTACCCTTATTAGCGCATCTGGAGTTGTGCATATCATTAAGGCATGATCAGCTTTCTTCAGCTCCTCTTGGAGTGCTTGTAGTAGGCCCTCATATGTAGCAATATTCCTTGCTACTATAGCCTATGCTTTTTCTGCCTCTTCTGTTGGGTCCTTGGGCTGCTCTGGTATACACACCTTTTCATCCTCCAATACTAATTTTATCATTGTTCTTACATAGTGCATCGCAGAAGGAAATTATTTTGGTACCTGTGATTCCAAATGCGGGTGTACCTTTAGTATATCATCTCCAATTTCCTCTCGCCATACTAACAAAAGTCTCATATTTCATTTTTCTCAAATCCCTCTCCTACACTAAATGCACTATTTCCACATCCTTTGCTTTTAGCTCCTCTGTTAGCGCTTTAATTGTAGCAGATTTGTCAATGTTTCTTCTAGCTACCTCAGCAGATACTTTCACCAAGGCATTGCTTACCTACTCATCCGTCATAACAATTGGTTTAATTGTCATGTGTCGGACTTCTAGTGCCTTCTTCAACCATCTAGATGCACATGATTCTTCACAGACATCAAAATTTGGTTCATCCATATACGTATGCATCAACCATGAAAGTTGCTTTCATGTCCATAATTTCACATTGTTCTCGTCCATAAGCACCCATCCGAATAAATCTTTTTATGTGATGGTGCTCTAGAACCAAGTACAAACAATCATCTCCTAGTCCTCTACATACCCCATTATTTGTACCCTTACATCCTTACTTGTCCGATGAGACCTTAGCCCTTTTAGAATGGCAGCATCAAGGTTAGGAAAATTGGTTGTATCCTCATCCTTTCCTTGTGTAGCTTCTGATTGCTCCCTTTCTTCCTCTCTGTTTAGTTTTTCCTCCTCCTCATTCTAAGGCTCCTCTTCTGCCCGATGATGGATTAGAGATGGAATCACTTTCTCCTCGAGACTCTTCCACTTCTTGAGCTTCTTCTTCTCTTCTTCTCCTCAAGTTCCTTTACCAGTGAGAGTCACGGTGACTTCCTTGTTGTCTGCTAGGCTTCTCCTTACGACCTTGTGTGCTTGAACACCTTTCTGAACCTTTGGTCACCATGTGCTACCTCGTATTTTCTTCTCCTTACGAAGTTGGCACATGCTCCTCCTCCTGTCCTCTAGATGGTTACTTCCTCCTACACACCAAACCACCACTATCCTCATGCTCTTCATCCTCTTCCTCGTCATCCTGCATGGGTTTAGAAGGCCTAGGTGCCAAGATGTTTTCCATAGTATGCTTCCCCTTTGGTGGTCCTAGGAGTGTGAAATCATTCTCTACATATTATTTTCCATCTTTGGTTTAAGTTGGAGATATATGAGCACAGCCCCAATATCCCCAATAGCAAGTGTTTCTAGTTTGATACTCAAAATCTCCGAGATAATACTCTCATTGTAAGAATTCTTCCTCGGATATCCATACTTCTTTTGCAAGGTGTGGTACTCACAATCCACCTTGTCTATATTAAATACTAACCACCTTGCATCAATGAACCGATGAATAGAAGCTTGAAAATACTGCACTATGAAAGTGTACGGTAGTTTGCACTGGGGCTCCATGATCCATCCACCATCGGAAAATGCACAAGTACAAAAGTGCTGGTAAACAACAAACTAAGCCTGCTTCCCCAATACTGAGGGCAACTCCTTTGGTATGTGCCACTCCTCTTCAAAAGCCATGCGGAGCCTGTCATACCACAGCTCTCGCTATCTCCTTTGCCCCGTCTATCATAGACCCCTTGCATAGATACTTGCTAAATATTTCAGCTGGAGACTTTTTATTCATGGGGTATTCCCATATATTTTCTTTCGGGCCATCTGGTACTCCAATCTCCATGAATACTAAAGAAAGTAAGACAAAACCAAAACTTATCTTACTTCTGTGCATGCTTCCTCTACTATTTGTTCTACAATAAAGCCGGAAATGTTGTAAATAACCCCTTCTAACATGCACTTTGCCACATGCAGCCACATTGAGTTTACTTGTGACCAACGATCTTGGTCATTCAATTTTGTAACCAGGTGCGCTACTACTTTTACTACCAGACAATCGTGTAATTTGTCTATGTCCATTATGCACGGTCCTTTCTAGTATCCCAATGCTTTGTGTGTTTCCAATATGGCAACCTTGTCAGTTATATCATTTTTTATGTCCTCACCCATCGCCTTTAAACCTGTTACCATGGTAATTAAAATGGGTGTTAGTCTTATCCTTCACCTTACAAAATAGAAGAAGTCCTCATGGACTCGGCTCATCATCCACCTGTATAATGGTGCATATTTCCCAAAGTATGGGAGCTCATATAATTGGTAAACACCAATCCTTTTTAGTAACTTCTCCCCTACGTCATCATATATCGACATCCAATCACCAATTCACCTGTCCGTTCGAGAGTTAAGTAAATCATCCAACTTCTTTTGATTGTCCTTGGTTTGGTGGTTGTACTCGCTTATTTTTCTCTTTCATATGTGCGAATCCCATTCCTGGCCCACAATTACTTCTTTAGGGTACTGCATCTCTGAAAAATTGCTCTTAGGAGTCATCTCTTCCTCCTCTTCCACAACTACCTTCTTCTTTCCTTTTGCTGCTTCTACTTCCTTCTTTGGACCATTCTTCCCTTTGTGTTGTGTTTCTACACCTTCTTCTATAACTATTTAATGGTTTACTTTAAACCCTATCCTGATTCAATCGTGCCCTAAATCATAATCACAAAATCACATGCCCTAGCTCTACTCTATCAATATGCTTTATTCAAACCCTTCTAATATGGGGATACAAGCTTCTCCAATACACAGATTTGCCTTTCACACTTGGTTTCACCCTCTTCACACCTTGAATCACTTACTCAAATCTTCACACTTAGCTCTTCGTCAAATTCTCATAGTTGCAAGGGTAGAAATGAATTCACATCCCATCCTTATATAGATTTTCAATTTTTGATGCATTAATTACTCCTCCACCTACCAAATATTTCTCATTTATTGCTCAATTTTGTCATTTCTATGTAGTACATCTTTGCACATAGCTATAACCTTCTAGCATGCCTTCCTACCTTCTGGTCACAGACTTCTCTTCAGTGTGCGCTCTAGCACCCAAGTACCTCGTCACTGCACCTTCTCCTGGTAGTTATCATGTTCTTGCTTACCTTGTGTTATACTTTTCCTTCATTCATCTCCATCCTTGGTTACTTTTGAGAAGCAATCCTTTGTAAATCACCTTTAGTAGCTTACTTCCTCAACATCCGTAGCATTATACCTGGGAGTCACCAACAATCCACCCCATAGTAAAAGTATGTGCAGTCCTCTACGCATCAACATGCTTCATATTGTAGTTAGCTTCATGCACGCAAGCATAGTGATGATGAAAGAAACACATTAAGGAAATGCAGAAAGGGAAACCTAATCTATCTGCAACACTTCCTTATTACAAACACCAAGAAGACTTATTTATAGTAGAGCTTTAACTTACTCCCATTACAAGAATGTCGGGCTGCCTTGTTTCATCAATTACTTCTAACTAGTAAGCACTTGACTCAAGTATGTGAGTTATAACATACGGCCCCAACCAATGCATGTTGATCTTCCTGGATGGCGCAAAAACTTAGAGTCATATAAAAGTACCATTTGTCTGACCGCAAGTTTCTTATCCCTGATATGCCTATCATGCCATGCTTTACGGTGTGCTTTCTCCTATTTCGACTCCATTGTGCTATGGCGGCCGTGCATAGTCATCCGGTTGAACCATGTTCTCAATCCGTTCTTCCAAATATTTCTTATCGCCTAGACATCTAACATGCGCAATGTGCAAAGAAGGTAACATAAATTTTATAGGAAGAACAAATTCATGTGCCAAACACCAACCTGAAAAGGTGTGGCTTTGTTCAATATCTTATATGTTATTCGGTAGGCCCAAAGAATAGTAGATACTTTGTCATCCCAACCCACATCACAAATCTTGGTCAATGTGTGGCTCAAAATCTTGTTGAAATCCTCAGCAGTTCCATTTTCCTGAGGGTGATAGGGTGTAGTCTTGTGGTGGGCAACCATAAACTCATCTAACAGAATTCAGATTGTCTCATTTAAAAAATGGGTGCCCCTATCACTGGTTAAACTTAAAGGACAGCCATACCTGGTAAGAACATTTTCCCATAAGAACCTTATTGTTGTAGCCGCTGTACAGTCCTTTGTAGGTGCTTTCCCCATCTCGTAAGATAATATGTACAAGTAATGATATAGCGTGATCCAGTCCTACACGCAGCTGGTGAAATAGGCCCTACAAATTCTATCACCCATTTCTCAAAGGGTTCTACACTTGTAATTGGTCGTAAAGGCATCTCATCCCTCTATCCTGGTCGACCTAGATGCTGACAATGGTCACATGCCTTATAATACTCCTTACAATCCTTATACAACATTTCCCACCACAAACTAACAAGTAGGATCTTTTGCATTGTAGCATCACCTGCATAGTGGCCACCTACAATACCACCATGGGATTCCTCCATTATGTCCTTTCGTTCATGCTCTAATACACAATGGCGTAACACCTCATCTTTGCCTAACTTGTATAAGTCACCACTAATTAACATGAATGGTGCCGCGCATATAGCAAGTTGCTTTTTCTCCAAGGACCTCATGCCTTTTGGTGCCATCCCTGTCCTTAGGAAGATAGCAATGTCCTCTAATTCCATTGGCACGTGTTGTAACCTATACAACTGTGCATCAGGCATGGTCTCTTCTATTGTTTGTGCTTCTTCACCTGATTGAACTCTAGACAAGTGATCTAGTCCATAATTACTTTTCCATGGTTTTACCACTGTTGTAAAGTCAAACTTTTGAAATAAGAGTATCCATATACATATGTGCCCTGTAAGATGGGATTTTTCACTAAATACTTCAATGTGATATGAATCGTACAAAACACAAAATGTGTGGCCAACAGAATCTTGTCAAAATTTTTGCAAGGCATATATCATGGACAAATCCTCATGCTCTGTAGTGGTATAATTCTATTCTGCAGGGGTCAACTTCCTACTAGCAAAAAAATGGGATGATCAACTATACCTTATCCAGGTTGAGCTAAGACAACACCAATGGTCATGCTAGAGGCATCCATGTGAACATGAAAAGGTTTATCCCATGAAGGAAAGCACAAGATAGGTGCGGTAGTAAGTTTCTTCTTCAGTATCTCAAACGCGCGCTGCTACGACTTCCCCCAATAGAATGTACCTTTCCCCTTGAGTAATTCTTCCAAGGGTGCGAAACTTTGGCATACCCTTTTATAAACTTCCTATAATACCCTGTATGACCCAAAATTTGCGCACCTCACTGACAGTGGCATGTTCTTTCAAGCCTAAAATGACTGCAACTTTAGCTGGATTGACCAACAACCCTTCCTTGCAGATTATGTGTCCTAAAAGTATGCCAAAGGGAGTAGCAAAGATGCACTTCTTGATATTCAATGAGATACTCAACTGTCTACATATTTCAAACATTAAGTGTAGATTGTCACAATGATCCTTAATTAGCCCATAAATGGTCCAATCATCAAGATAGACCTGCAAGAAGTTGTGAATAAAATCCTTGAATGCTTGCACCACTATCCTTGAGAATACAATAGGTGCATTCTTCAATCCAAAGGGCATCATAGTATAGGAAAAGATTCCCCATTCAGTAGTGAAGGTGGTCTTTTCTTGATCTTCTAGGCAATCCTAACCTGATGATACCCTAAGAACCCATCTATAAATGAATATATCTCATGCCCAGCCACTCCTAATATTTCCTCTGTGAATGGCGTAGGGAAAGGATCTGTAACACATGTTGCATTCAACTCTCTATAATCAACACAAATTCAAATCCTACCATCCTTTTTTATACTTATCACCATAGGACTGACCCATTCTAACTCATCCAATGGTTGAATGATCCTAGATTTCAACATCTTGTCAATTTCCTCCTTTAATTTCTCACGTAAATTGGGATTCATTCGATAAGGTCTCTTCCTAACAGGCGTGCACCTTCCTTAAGCTTTATCTTGATTTCTCCAAGTGATGTATGCATACCTTTAATTTCATGGTATCCTCTTGGGAATACGTCCTCATAGTCTTGAATTAACTCTATGATCTTTTCCACTTCTAACTCTGACCAGCAATCCCTAATTATCACTTCCTTAGGTTCAGCTTCTGTGTCAATATTTACCTTTGTTGTCTTCATAGGTTCATGATATGCGCATGTATCTACATCCACACTATCTAACACCTCACGTGCTCCATGTGAATGATCAACTTCAGTGTACTCAACTTCCTCATCATCAATTATGTAAACCAACTTCCCCTTGTCTTTTTCCAGAGAAGCATGCTCAAGTAGTATGGTATCATCTACTTCTTCCTCAAAATGCCCCCTATCTCTCTGCTCACCAAATAATTCCCTGAATAAGTTCATGTTAAGTCCTTGATAAAGCTTAAAGCCTTGTTCATTGGTGGTGTAGATGAGAAGAAGTCAAAAGTTTGGATCATCCTTGCAGTCAAATTCTACCAATTTCCAGTGTCACGATGTAATTCAGCATATACATACCAAGCACATGCATGCAACCTTGTAGAGTAGAATAAAACCAATGCACCCAAAGTGAGGGCGGTAATGCTTCCTGTCTTGTTGTCTAGAGTCTCTCACACTACTAGATATGATGCTGAACAGGTTGATCACCATGATAAGGGAAAATCTTTGTAGGTGCATTACTTCTTGAAAACTTGGTTGATAAGGCGGTCCCAATCTCTCCCCATTCCAAGAGATTATCCCTGTGAACCACCCACCAGTGCGTTGTTGTCCCATGTAAAGTATATGACAACATATCTTGTCTTTTAATCTATTCAACCCAGTTTACCTCCATGGCCTGCAAGAATCTAGCGGATCTTCGAATCCAAAGATATCGGGTACTAAGCAACCTATACATTGGAAAGAGAAAAACCATTTTTGCAAGCAACCACATGCTTAACTTCGCACCCCACTAGTTCATAAGTACCATGAGCCCAATTATCACAAGAAATACTAGTAGTATCACTGATTGACTGAGAATCTTCCCAATGAAGGATTCCTTCCTTAGATGGCTCATTGACCTCTAGGTCCCGAATAGCGCGTATATAAATTTTGTTCAAGTCCTCTTCACTCAAAGGTTCCACATATGGTATGGATTTCCCATCTTTCAATGGTATTATGACCCTTCCCTCCTTGTCCTCAAAGCTAATATACCTCTTGTTAAACCTCAAATCAGCATTGTTTACATAACACCAAGGGCGCCCAAGCAAAGTTGGGAAGCTATCTGCTTCCGCAAGGGCTAACACTTTGAAGTCTCTTGTGAACTTGGCCCCTTGTATAGTGATAGATGTATCCTTCAAAACTCCTATGGGAGTATATTTTGTTCTATTTTCCATGAATAATACATTAGATGATGGCTATAATGGAGGTCTCCCCATTTGTACCCATGCATCCAAAAAAAGTACATTCACTTCCGCACATGTGTCAATCAAAATATTGCTCAACAATCAACCATCCACAATAGCATTCAAAGTGATCTCCTTATCATAGTCAAAGCTATCAAGGGAGATTCACATGGAGTATTTATCTTCAGTCTCCGTTCTCACGCGTGAGTATTCCCCTTCAACCAATTTCCCAATAAATAAATAATATAATCTTGTCGCAACATTTTACATACCTCTCTGATGTCATCAATATCAGATGGGGCCTTTTCGTATCCTTATGCTCCAACTTCCAAGATCTGCTCTTTCAAACATTGTATTTCACCTTGAAGGTTTCTAAGGACCTTTATAGTTTCTTGATAGACTTCCTTCGATGAGTTGGATCTAGATACCTAGCATGCAAAACCCCTCCCTAGTGATTGTCGGCTTCTGTTGCAATACCTCTTTCATGCGTGTCGCCTCAACTCGTGTGGTTATCTTGATCATTTACTACCTTGGGTTCTAGTGTTAACTTGGGCATCCACTAATTCTCTCTTGCACGATGGATTCTAACCATCCCTATTCCTTTGTTTTCTTGCTTGTGCTACTTATTGAGATGCTCATACAAGTGCAGAAACTCTTCATAACTATGCCCCTTTCCACAAAATGAACAAGAAATATTCTGCGGGAATTCACACCTATAATGGTCAGGTGAGCCGCATGTATAGCAAGTTCCTCGAGGGAATTCACCTCTTCCCCCACCTCGGCCTCATCCTCCATATCCACCTTGATATCCTTGTCCTCTTCCATGACCTCCTTCAAATCTTCCATCATTCCTATCATAGCACGCTTGATTATAATCCCTATCCTAATGCTCATTCTTTCCTTTAGAACTATCATCCACACTCACCTATCACACCCCAATATCAATGGCATCATGGATCTAGCCAATCAATCTACAATCTTTAGTATCATGGGTCGTGGACCTACAAATTTTACAAAAAGAGGATACATTCTTCCTGATCACACGTTGTAGTAAGGGGGTAGTGACTAGCATCATGATTCAAATGGAAAATATCACAGTCTAACAGCAGTGACTATATATATCTGTGAGGGTAACTATCCTTGGTGTGGCCTTCCACTTCACAATCTGTACACTGATTCCTGAGCACATCTCATGAGCTGAGTTTGCTGATAATTTCTCTAACTATTTCACCATAGCTGCTATCTGAGCCTCCAAGAATGGACTAACTCTAGTGTCAATACTCCTAACTACCTCAGCATGTAGAGCTACTTCCAATGCTTCACGTGGGTTGGTATAAGTCTTATGCGATAGTGCTCTTTGAAATGGAGTAATCAATCCCCGAAAAACCATTGTGCATGTTGACTTACATGTATATCATAGGAGAGTTTGGATAGAAGTGTTTTAAAATGGGCATCATACTCACGTACACTTTCAGTAGTGCCTTGCTTTATATCCTTAAGTGCGCTTATACTCTTTTGCTCAAACTCTGGGATATGGAACTCTTTTAAGAAAGCATCTTTCAATACTTGCATAATTAATACAATTTTGATTGGGATGAAACTTCTTATACCAATCGTGCGTGCATGCCTATAACGTAGTAGCAAATTGACTTGCCTTGCACTCGAAGCCATGATACCTTTTGCACGCCATAATATTTCACACATATGAATATGTTTAGTAGCATCCTCAATACCTCTGTACTCTAGGAGATGAAGAGACATCTCCATATAAATGTTCTAGGGTTGTTGCGGGCCTTGACCACCCGACCCAGAACCTCCTTGGTTTCCTCTACCTCCAAAACCACCCGAACCACCAGAACTAGAACTGCCCATACCTCCCGATCCTCCTCCATGAAGTTGGAATAGGGCCTGTAGATGCACTCCCCTATGTCCCAATAGTGGTACTATACTGGACCCCTACAGTTTGTGAAGTAGTCCTAGTTCCAAAGGTGAATCCCACATTCGGTGCACTCATATTCTATGCAGATGATGAGCCTAAAAATGTACCCCAAAGAATAACAAATTTGTCTATGTTGTCATTGATGTACTTGTTGTCTAACTTGTTTCTACTCTTTCACTTCCTAAATGAAAAATTTGTTTACTTGTTGTACTATATACTGGAAAACCAAGCGCAAGGGCTAGGTCAAGCAGGTTGGCTTAGAGGCACACCCACAGCCTAGGTCATATTTATTGGCGTGCTTCCATGTGAGATCGAAGAGGGTTCTCTATCATGCTTTCCTAGATGGGGGAGTTCCGATGCCATATCTCTTCTTCATCCTCATGAGCCTCAAATCCTTCATGATCCATCTCTCTCCACAACGCCATCCATTACGTAAATTACCTCTCATGCACCTCATCATACTTCAACCACCTCTCTTCCTTCTCGTCATGCCGCCACTAGGTTTGTCATCTTTCACCTATCCTATTCTTACCCCCACGCATGGAGATTTTTAACTTGCCATGGGATTATCTTCTAATTTCAATGTTACCATCAAGTACCTTGATCATCAACGGAATACCTTGCAAATACATCCCTCTAGGATACCGTAGGAACTGGAACTCAACTACCTCTAGGCACAAATAAGTCGAAATTGAATACTCCAGAATATAGCTGTTTAGAACACCGTGAAACCAGGTATCTACCACGTGAGTCCAGATCAAGTCAGCATCATATAGTGTTTGAAATTCCTCCTGTGTCCAAACAAGTGTGTGATACCTCTAATTCTTCTTAGACGCATATGCAATCAACCACTCATATAATTCTACGGGAAAGATAGCAAAGAAGCTTTCGTATAAACTGTCATACAAATTCTGCTCTACCCAAGTGCGTGCGTTAAATCCAGATCCAGTGCTAAACCTTCATGTGTATTCTTCCTCCAGATCATGAATCCACTCTTCAACACTCACCAAAGTTAGCTGGTATGTCTTCATCACGAACCATCCTGAAAACAACTGAAAAAGAGGTCCCGGCAATGAACCAATGATGCAACCTAGAATTCTCAGATAACACCTAGTCGCATGGCACATCACTCAACATAGGCTGAGCACTCACCCGAAGCATGCCAAGGTACCAGGTCCCTCTTTAGGGTTGTTGTAGCAGGATGGTAGCATGGTGAAGTGATAAGGACATATAGTTAGAAACTAATCCATCATTACATAGTTATACCGAACCAGATCTATAAAGGCATGCATTTAAGTATAAATCATCAAGAAATCAATAGCATGCAATGATAACACATATAAGACACTTTGGTTTGGCCAATATTCTTCATATATTAAACATGACAACAATACAGAGGCTTGATACAATAATAGTCATGCACGCATGGATCTGTTACAATTATCCAGTCTCATGCACTCATGAATCTCTAACCCTTCAACACGGTATATCAACTAGGTGATTCATCTAATATATATAGGGTGGGGAACTTGCCCTTCACTACTAACTATGCCAAAAATAGGTCACACGCTAATAATAGCCATGCACCATTTACAATTATAGCCATACATGCAAGTATGCTATCTATAGATCACTTACAGTTAACTAGAGTGATGAATCTATTCTTGGATTACTTCCATGCAAGAGTGCTTTGATATGATCCTCGAAATATAGACAAAGCATGGCGCGCAAGTCTCGGCATCACTTTGTGTGTTCCACATGCTAGCCTCTAAAAATAGACTTGATCTACAAAATTAGCTAAGTCCCAAAAGTCTAACTTTGCACCTCTGCGCGTGACACCTTCCTATTCCTTCGTGCCTTCGATCCCATCCTATTTTTCCACGTGGACTCTGTGTGTGAGTTCTGCTAAGTGTTTTATCTGATCAACAAATTGTAATTGTGAAAGGATGTATTGGGCATGGGGATTGTAATATTTTTAATTTTTGGTAGCTTAGTTACACTATTCCAGTTGTAATGCATGACTGCGGTCTACTTCTCTGTGACACTCTATAATGGCTCCATGGATGTAATAAGGTTACATGTTATATATACATGAATATCAATGATTTTGATGCATACTTCTCTCTCATGAGTTCTCTTTTCTTTTATGCTAAGTGTGGATGCTTGTATGCTTCTTCTTGTTATGATACACATTATAGATTCTATTAAGTACTCTATCTCGCAATGATGCATGAGGATCTAGAGGCCATTCTGAGCTCTATGGTTCTCGTATGTCCTAAATCCATTTGAAATTCTTTTAAACACAAATCATAGATGATGTTTCCCACTAAAATCACATAAAAGAGAGACTCGGCACCGCGCGTGTCTTGGGCGAGCACCCAGCTTTCACTGGGTGATAGGTCGGCACGCATGGGGTTCCTTTCTTTTTGTTAAGGGAAAAAATGACTACATCTTAGTTCCATTACCAGGACCTTTTTTGAAGTTGTAGTGGGAATTAGCATTCATCATGGTCTGTGTAGTGAGTAATGACAGAGTGGTTAACTTTGGAAAGTATTGAATCATGGTTTAAGAGCACAGAGGATGAATTCACTCAGAGATTCAACACTGGACCTAAGTTTAATGCATGTAGATGGGTAGAAGAGAACCTCTACCATGATCTCGTATGATTCTTTTTTATCCGCTTCCTAATGGACCTTTATGAATGGTGACAGCCTATGCATCTAGATCAATTTGGCATTATGGATCACGTGTGTGGACCCAAGAAGAATACCAGAGGCTACAGGATGCAAATCGACATGGACCCGTGTTGTGGATCATTGGTGGAAAGGAGTATTGGCTAGCTACACTCTGGAGTATGCCATTTCCACACATTCTTGTCCAAAGGTTACTGAGTTTGAGTTTCTGTGGGATCCTAGAGGATTGATTCTATGATTCATCCCTCTAGCTATGAAGATCTTGAAGATTACAATGAGTTTAGAGGCATTCCTAATGGCCGCTAAACCATTCTAAGTGTTGGGCGAGGAAGCTAGGGTGGAGGAAGATGTCATATTTTACAATGGAGAAATAAAGGGAGGAGAGATGGCTCAAGTATGGTGAAGCACGTGAAATGGATATTTCTAGACAACGCGAGGTTACAGGTGTGATGGATGTATAGTGGCAAACATTGCGGGAAGGATTTGAGGTTCACGCAGAGGATGTGGAACCTAAGAAGTCTATGTGACCCCATCTTGGCAAGCACATAAGAGAGACCCTTCGGCTTCTAATGAGATTTCGTCACGTAGAGAGATAAGAACCATTGGCGTGCATCTGAGCCCACCTAGTGACTGGACCCTAGCGCTTGGTTTTCCAAATCAGGGGGAAAATATTGTCGATCTAGTTGGTTACATTAGAAGTGATCGATCTACACCCAGGAGGTATAATTTCTCGTTTGGGCCTTCTATGGTTGTAAACACCAACCCAAGTGTTAGGAATTTTTGGGCAAGGTATAGACACACAAACTTTTGGTCTCACATCTGGGAGTGGTGCAGGGCATACTATTGGTAGTGGGGCATTATCGTAGACCATAGGCATGCATCTCAATGGAACTGTGTGGACCCTTGGCATGACCACTTTAGGGCTGGTAGGTCCGGTGGATCTAGTGATTTAGGTCTTGGTGAACTTTGGTGGATCAGGCGGTGGAGGAAACATAGGTGGAAACCAAGGCTCTGGCTCAGGAGGATTCAGCCCCAACCACCCCCATAAGTTTTCTTTGAAATGTCTCTACATTTACTTGATTACAGAGGTATTGAGGATGCTTTGCGAAACATGTTCACAAGTATGAACTATTATGAAATGCAAAGGGTATCACAACCCCATAACGGAAGGCTAGTTAGTTTACAACCATGTTGCAAGGGCGTGCACATAGCTGGTATAGGAAGTATGACCCTCATCAAATAGTAGTGGACTATACCGCTTTAAATAATGCATTCTTGGCAGAATTCCACATTCTTGAGTTTGAACAGAAGAGCATCAGTGCTTTGAAGGAGATTCAGACAAGGAATGGAAGAGAGTGTGCGGGAGTATGATGCGCACTTTAAAACTCTCTTGTCTAAATTATCATATGATATTCACCCTTCACAACATGCTCAATGGTTTTTGGAGGGTTGATCACTCCTTTTAGAAGGGCCTTATCTCATAAAAATTTTCTGCTGACTCGTGCGAGGCATTAGAATTAGCTTTACGCGTCGAGGCTATTAGTAGTGTTGAGCACGGCACTAGCCCATTCCTAGAGGCTCAGATTGCTGCTATGGCGTAGTAGTTGGAAAATTTATCTACGAACTTAGCCTATGAGACTTGTAGTGGTTTGTGGTGTACAAATTGTGAAGTAGAGGGGCATGTTAAGGATAATTTTCCCTGGAGGATAGTACGCACCGTGACAACAGTTGTGAAATTTTTCATGGGGACCATGATGCGAGTAGGTGCCCCTTGTTGTAGTAATGTAACGGAAGAATGTATCTTGTTACTACAATATTTTCACCTCTACAACCCATGATACTAAGGATTGTAGGCTCATTGATTAGATCCATGAGGCCATTGATCATGGGGTGTGCCAGACTAGCATTTCTAGTAGTTCCAAGGGTGATGATCACTGTTATGAGGAGCGCATAGATGGAGGCGCACGTGGAAGAGGTTTTCGAGGAGGATTCTATGGTCATGGTAACCACAGAGGAGGAAGGACTAAGTTCCCGTGTGGAACCTGTTTCAACTGTGGATCTATAGATCATTACAAACATGAATGCCTGAAGCCATGCAGCGGTGCTCATGGTGTAGAAAGAAGCATAAGTATGAGGATTTCCCATTATTGTTTGAGCACATGAATCAGCAGCACCGAAAAGACAAGGGCAATGTAATGGTCAATATTAAGAAGTTAGACACCCAGTGGATGCCTCGGGTAACACGGGATGCAGGTTTAGAGCCTGTCTTGGTAACAATAAGGGTAGAAGCCACGCGCGCAAGAGAGATACCAAGATAGAAGAACCTAGTTTCAAGGGAGGAAGTAGTTCATGGAAAGTATCTAGACCCTACGCATCAAAAGGAGGTGTATCAAGACACTATGGATGTCATTTAGAGTTTACAAGGGAAATCTAGTGTCTAAAGGAGTAATCCAGGAGGGAGGAACAAGGAAGGAGAGTCGAGGTACCAAAGGATGACTGGATGAGGTCAAGGAGGTGTGTAAAATGCTAAGGCAAGAGAATATCATTCCCTTGCTAGGATCATGGTTGAGAGAGAAGGTACCATGCACTCGGAGGAGAGTGCGAGAGGTAGGTCTTACACACAAACCTTCCCCCTCACAACCTTGACTATGACAAGGAGATCACATTGAATGTAGTTGTAGATGGATGGCTCCTTAGTAATATCCTCATTGACACTGGTGCGGAGGTTAATGTTCTAACTTTGGATGCATGGCATCAGATGGGAAGACCTATGTTACAGCCATCTTCGAATGTGTTATATATGGCAAACAAGACTAAGGCAATGCCCATCGGTGTCTTAAAGGATGCAATTATTACTATCTAGGGAGCTAAGTTTACTAGGGATTTGAAGTCTTGGCACTCACCAAGGTAGACAATTTCCCAGTGCTACTTGGGTGCCCATGGTGTTACAAGAACAATGTGGACCTTCGGTTCAACAAAGGGTACATCAACTTTGAAAACAAGGAGGAGTAGGTAATTATACCCCTGGCTGATGGGAAGTTGACACCCTATATTGAACCTTTGGGGGAAGAAGTTCTGGATAGGATATACATGCGCTCAATCAAGGACCCAGAGATAATACATCCTACTAACGGAGTTATCTAGTTTGAGGATGCTTAGTCAGTAAGTGATACCACTAGTCTAGCATGTGACAATTGGGCATGGGGAACTTATGAATTGATGGGATGGTAATTGAGAGGGTCGGTGACCAAGGTAACAAAGGCACACATAGTTCGGCGCCTAGGAGGAAAAGAGCTGCCCAAGTATTCAAGAGGAGCCTTCCCTGAGATATTTTTACAAGAGGTGGAAGCTCAGTGGAAGGATGAGAAGGAACGGAGAGAGATGCTAAGTTATGTCCTATTCTGCATAGTGGCACAATGGTGGGCTACATATCATAAGAGCCTTGTGGAATGACACAAAGTAAAAATTTCTCTATCTTTCGATTCTCTAGGAGTAACGTGGCCACCACCATCAAGGACAACCATGGTAAGGAGCCTACCTCTTTCCATATCTAGGAGTGTGAATGGAGTGCGGAGAGAAGGCGCAGAAGCTTTACCACCATCCCTCTGGGTGAAAAATTTGTATTCTACACTTTAGGGTTGCTCACGCACATGGTACATTCATTCGGAGACACGCGCAGCGAGACAGGGAATTGGCAAGAGCTCACGGCTGACCTTATTCAAACCTTTGAGTATCAGAGTACCAAGCCATCATTTGATAAGGCCTTGCAGGGTATCAAGCACCTTACCATGGGGGATAGTGCCATGGCAAAAGATAGGCTATTAGAATTACTAGGTGAACCAGGATTAGAGTGCGCTTTGAAGAAGAAGTAGAGGAAACAAAAGAGTTACAGCTTGAGCATGCATGCTTGGAAAAGGAGAAAGGAAATTTGGTGTATGTGATTAATGGAGAGGAATTGGAAAGCTTGGATGTTATCCATTCTGTAGGGATGCGTGAGGTAGTGGATAGTGCTGATACTCATGCGCACCTACCATGAGCCCTTAAAGACAAAGAAGGTTAACATCGGTTCAGGAGAAGAACCTAAGGAAGCTATTATTGGAGATTACTGGTCAGAGAAGGAAGTCTCTAAGATCATTGATCTATTGCACAAATTTGAGGATTTATTCCCGTGTAGGTACCATGAGCTCAAAGGAATTCACCATTCCTTGGGGGAGATGAAGATAAAACTAAAGGATGGTGCGCACCCGGTTAGGAAGAGGCCCTACCGGATGAATCCCAATTTATGCGTAAAGGTTAAGGAGGAGATAGACAAAATGATAACTTCTAGGATCATTGAAGTAGTGGAGGAATCGAAATGGATAAGTCCGATGGTAATCAACATTAATAAGGATGGGTGGATTATAGGGAGCTAAATGTAGTTTGTGTCATTGATCCCTTTCCGACCCCCTTCACTAAAGAAATTTTGGAAGGATTCGTTGGGCGTGAAATCTATTCCTTTACGGATGGATTTTTGGGGTACCACCAAGTCCAGATTGCAAAGGAGGACCAGGAGAAGATAACTTTCACCATTGAGTGGGGAAGTTTTGCATACATGGTCATGCCCTTTGGGTTGAAGAATGCACTGCTATTTTTTTGCGCATAGTGGTGCAAGTGTTCCAAGACTTCATCCATAAGTTTCTTCAAGTCTATTTGGATGATTGGACTAGTGTATGGTCTAGTTAAAGACCATTGTGACAATTTAAGGTTAATGTTTGAGAGGTGTAGGTAGTTGAGGATATCCCTCAACATTAAGAAGTGTGTGTTTGCTACACCCTTTGGGACTTTATTGGGGCATATCTTACATAAGGAGGGTTTGTTGGTAGATCTGCTAAAGTGCAGTTGTTTTGGGGTTAGGGAGCCTACTAGCCCGAGCACGGTGTGTGGATTCTTTGGGCGTATGGGTTATTATAGGAAATTCATCAAGGGGTATGTCGGGATCATTGCACCTTTAGAGGAGTTGCTCGAGACTTAAAAGTTCCTTCAATTTGGGAGAGGTGCATCGAGAGGGCATTTAATACATTAAAGGATAGGCTTGTCACCGCACCTATATTACATTTTCCCTCTTGGGACAAGCCCTTCCATGTCCATGTAGATGCCTCAAGGACCACTATTAGAGCAATGCTTGCATAGCCAGGTGAAGGAATTGTTGATCATCCTCTTTGTTTTGCAAGTAGGAAGTTGACACCAGTAGAGAAAAACTACACCACAACTGAGCGCGAGGCATTTTCAATTATCTACGTGCTTTTGAAGTTTATACAAAGATATCTACTTATAACACCCTTCATGTTTTACACCGACCACATGGAATTAAAGTATTTGGTGAACAAGCCTGTTCTACAAGGGTGCATATGTCGGTGGGTGTTGTTGTTTCAAGATTTTGAGTTCACCGTTATAGTGAAGCATGGGAAAAGCAATTGTGGACCTGATCATCTATCAAGAATTGATTTAGGGGAGGATGTGTAGAGTATTGAGGAGACAATGTTAGATGCGCAATTGTTTAGGTTATAGTGCATGCCCTCGGATTTGGAAGAGATTGCAGTATTTTTAAAGGAAGGTGTGGTGCCAGAAGGAATGAAGGCATTAGAGAAAAAGTAGTTAGCCATACGCGCCACTCCCTACATGTTAATCAGTGGAGACTTATACAAGTTGGGATGTGATGAAGTTTTGCACAGGTGTGTATTAGAGCATGAGTGCCTTGCCATCATGGAGGAAGTGTGGGTGGGCATTATGTAGGTGATGCCACCATGTGTAAGATATTAATGGCAGGTTTGTGGTGGGAAACCCTGTAGAAGGATTGTAGAGGCTATTGTAAAGTGTGTGACCATTATCAGTGCATTGGCAAACCGGGAAAGAAAGATGAAATGACTTTGCACCCTATCCCTAGTGTGGAGCCTTTTGAAAAGTGGGAAATAGACTTTGTAGGCCCTATCACACTAGTGGTGCGTAGGAATAGGTCATGTTATGTCATCACTTGCATGGATTATTTGACAAGGTGGGAAGAGGCAGCCCCAACTAAAGATTGCACAACAACCATAGTGGAAAAGTTCTTGTGGGAGAACATTATCACAAGGTATGGATGTCCATTGAGTTTGACCAGTGATAGGGGTATGCATTTCTTAAATGAGACCATGAGGATCCTGTAAGCAGAGTTCATGGTGGCTCATCATAAGACTATGCCCTATCACCCATAAGCAAATGGAACCGTAGAAGCATTCAAAAAATCTTTGAGTCATACCCGATAAAGATTTGTGATGTCTAAAGACAAGTTTGGGATGACAAAGTATTAGCAAGATATCGTGGGCTTACAGGATAATGTATAAAAGGTTAAACAAAGCCACACCATTTCAGTTGGTGTTTAGCACAGAAGCTATCCTTTTGGTTGAATTCATGTTACCTTCTCTGCAAATAGTGCACATAAGAGGGTTGGCTAATAAGCAAGCGCTAGAATAAATAATTGAGAAGTTAACGAAATTGGATGAGAGACGATTACTCACCAGGTGGAGCCAAACAACAGAGAAAGCAAAGCATAAATCTTGGCATGATCGCCACATTAGAAACAAGAAGTTTGAGGTTGGGTAGATGGTTTTACTATATGATTCTAAGTTTTTACGCCATCCTAGGAAGTTTAAATTCCATTGGTTGGGTCCTTACACAATCTCGTACATCCTCGATTCAGGTGCGTGCCAATTATAAGCGCTAGATGGGATGAATTTTCTTGGACACTTCGATGGGATTAGGCTGAAGCCCTACTATAAATAAGTCTTCTTGATGTTTATAAATAAGGCAATTTTGCCAATTAGTTTACAATTTTCCTTTATGCATTTCTTTTCTTGTGTTTCCCTTTGGTGTTGTTGTTTTGTTTTGCGCCTGCGGTGCTGGTAACCTTATTGCTACTTTTTGAGAATTTGTGAGTGTGTAGAGGACCATGCATCATTTTAAGTGTGGGGTGGAGTAATGTGAAAGAGCGCATGGTTAAAGTTCCAAGGAAGTTTGTGTTAAAAATCCTAGTTGAATGGCCTAGTTGAAAGAGGTGTATGGAGAGAAAATATGAAAAAGGATGGTTGGTGCCAAGATAAAGCTACTTATAGATCCCACGTACAAAGGAGGAGAAAGCACATTAAGCAACACAAGGTAGGTGAGAGAAAAAATCGGGATGCAGAAGAAGTGCCTTTGGCATTGGTTTTGCACGCGTAAGAGTCTCCTGTCAGGTTGGATTGGTTGTGCACCAGAAGGTTGGAGGATTTTCCACACAGGTTGGGCACGTGAGGGAAAGTGCTTAAGTCAGGATTTGTTTGAAAAATCTGCATTAAATGAAGAAAGTATGGTGGTAGGTGAAGTAGCACTTAATGCTCAAAAAGGGAAAAACTATAAATAAGGGGGTCAAGACACTTCATTTTTCACTTTGCGTATAAGGAGAACGAAGCACTTTTTACACCTTTGCAAACTAGGGCTTCCAAAAAAATGATCCATGTGAAGAAAAATTTGAAAGGATTGAAGCGTGAGTAGCTAGTTGATTTGTGAACTAGGAGGAAGGGATTTCATGGGCATGGGAGAAAGTGTGAGAAGACATCATCTTGTGAAGGGAGTATCCCAGTTAGGGTTTGAAGAACTAGGGCACATGTGTGAGTAATTTTCTTCACAAGTTTGAGATCTAAGGTTGGAGAGAGTGGAAGGATAGAGTAACATAAGTGATTGAAGTGGGAAGAAGACCTAGAAAATGGCACCCAAGAAACTAGCTAGTACACCCAAGAAGGGCAAGGGAAAGGGCAAGGGCAAGCAACAAGAAATTGAAGCAAGCACAAATGAGGAATGGTATGCAGAAATGTAGTACCCAGATGGAGTGTTGTTGGGGAAGGAGTGGGAGTCCCATCTTAGGGATATGTCTATAAATGATTATAATCATTAGACAAGCACAATTGAAAAGGAGTTGGCACTAGAGTTAGTGCGCCCAACAAACAAGAGGATGCCAGAGGGTTTGCCCATATATAATGATGACGTAAAGGTCAAATTAGAGAAGGTAGGGTTACTACAACTCTTTGAGTTGCCCTACTTGAGAAACCTGAGCGACTATATCAGTGGCTGATGTCACACGTGCATGAGGACTATTTCCACTTCGCGGGGTGCAAGATGCGCATAACTCCTCAACTCATTTCACATTTCACAGGCCTCATCTATGAAGGAGACGGGTTGGAAGATGATTTGACAAATAAGGAAGTGATTAAGGAAACTATCGCCACTTTTTCTTGTAAAAAGGGGTCAAGGTATTATGATGTCACAGACATCAAGGATCCAGTAATGAAGATGGCCACACACCTAGTGTCAAAGCTAAATGGCCAGGAGAGATGGACTCAAGTCAAGTAAGCCATGGTTAAACATTTGTAGAAATATTTCGAGGGCACCATCTATAATTTGTCTGCATTCATCACGAGATGAAATTATCAATTGTGCAAAGGAAGGTGACAGGATCCTTTTTGGAAATGTGTTGTTGACCATCATGTTCTTAGAGATAGGGGTATTGGATGCATCAGATAAGTTTGTATGGGAGTACCCTGATGAAGACCCCTTGCCCGCCAAAATATTTGAGAAGTATGCTTGTGACACTATGACAACAAAGTGCACAAGGCGCACTTGGAAAAGTGGTACACGCGCTAAGGAATGCATTCGGGGCATAATGGAGAATTCTCGAACAATGCCCGGGTACTAGGGGAGAGGTAGAATTTGTTGTGTACCAGCATTACTACCTAGGCAGATTCAAGTTGATAGATGACTCATGGAGCCCATGGTGCAAGCTCCCCTTTGCCTTCACATCTCAGTACTTCCAAGCGGGAGTAAACAAGTTCAAGGAGTCCAAAAAGTTTAAGTTAGACCTTGGTATTTTGGACAAATACCATAGGGAATTGCGCAAAGGGTTTGTCTACCCTGGCAAGCGTGCATACATAGAGTGGTATGTGTCACATGAAGTGTAAATGACAAGGCCCATGACTCTGCCCCATTGCAGGAGGATCCACACTCGTGTTTACATTCACATAAGGCCCAAGTCGAGAAGGTCACATACCTAGAAAATGAGGTATCTATACCTCAAGGATCCAACTGAGAGGAAGAGATCCACACCTAAGTGGGAGGAAAATAAACCAAAAAAGAAAAATCCAAGTGTGGTGGACATAAAGGAAATAGATTCCCCGGGATAAATGCCATAACCAACACGTACGAGTGGAAGAAAAATGCCATAGTTAGAGAAAAGACTCCAGATCCAAAAATCCATTAGATAAGGAGTCATCAAGAAGAAGAAACAAAGTCACCTACATTGGAATCTCGATTAGGAAAAAGTAGAGGGTAGAAGAGGAGACCACCTCGGAAGAAGCTGGAAGTATGGGCAAGTACATAGGAGAGAAGGATGGTAGTGAAGAAGAAGTAAGTGGGGAAGAGGACCTTGGGAAAGATCAAGGGCCACTGTTTTCAATATACATGATTCAAAGGAGGAAGGTAGAGAAGAAGAACAAGGGTTCCTTTTTATGCAGCATAAGGATAGCCAGGTAGGAGGAAGCACCTAGGACATGGGAAAAGATGAAGAGGCTAGTGTGTAGAAGCAAGAGATTCTAAACTCGGCATAGAGCAAACAAGCCAAGGTGGTAGAAGAAAAAGAGGATACGAGAAACATTGAGACCTTAGCGGAGGACAAATTTGAACATGGTATTGAGCCAGTGTTGAACAAGGAGAAGGAGAGCGTAGAAGAGGAACATGGCAACACTAGAGGCCCGGTTTTAACTATAAGTATACCCAAGGGTACACACATGGGAGGAAGGTGTGCGAAGGGGGGAGGCCAGAGATGGGTTATATTGATGACCCCAAGAAGGTGTTTTGCACATGGTTCCAAAGTACACTTCCGGTGGAGGAGCTTGTATGCATGTCATCTTTCGACAAGGAGGTTGCCTACCCGCGGACAAGGAAGATGATCTCTTGGGCAATTGAGTCCCACCTTGATGAACCAAAGTTTGAGGTAAGCCAAGGGGAAATAGTAACATTTCCAAGACCAGGAGAAGATAACCCAATGGTGGATACCTAGCAGCTCTCGGATGAACAACTGTGCAATGCACTTAACAAAGTCTTTGTTGAGATAGAAGCTAGACTCTTCAGGGTGAAATGATAGGATCAAGGATCTAGAAGGGAAGTGAAGGAGAAAGAGGAAGAGCTAGCTACATTAACCAAGGAGATGAGCTAGGAAAAGTTAATCAGTGCCCAGTGGTAGTGGGAGTTGAAGGATGAGAAGGCCAAGGTGAGTGTTGTGTACAAGAAAGTAGAATATATTAATGAGGCCATACTATTAAAGCATCCAGACCTAGCATCGCTCACGCAGAAGTATGGATATACCTTAGGATGCCTGGAGAATTTGACAAGGGTGCTCACCATGGAAAGATAGTTGTTAGCCTTGGATTTCGTCAAAGGAAGTGGCACCGCATTTAGAAAGGTAATATAAGTTAAAAAAATTAGCACTCGTTGCAGAGTATAGCAAGTCTTGGATAATGTAAGGGTTACTTCCCCAGCACCGAGGCCACATACGACAATTGCACAAACATAGACAAAGTGGCAAGCACCCTGGTTACCACTCATGAAGTGGAACTCAAGGAGTTTCAGGAGAAAAACAAGGGGAATAGGGTGAAGAGAGACAAAATCCTTGCCGAGGTTGAGAAGAAATCAGAGGCCATTGAAACCTTAAGGGTTTCAATCAAAAACTAGTTGAAGGAGCTATATCCACGTATCACACAAAGAATGGACATGCGTTGGAGGATATATGTAAGGAGTTGGAGAAGATCACAGATACTATGAGCGTGCAAGGAGATGGACTAAATTTTGGGGAGGTGAGTGCCTGGTCGGTGACCTCTGTCAAAGAGCGCAAGACGAAGTCGATGCTGGAATAAATTGGAGGCTAACTTACAAAAGGATTTTCCCAAGTCTGTTGCAGTAATTATTTCACTCTCCCATTATTTCTTCTTTCCCCATTCTTTCATCCCCTTATCTCTTTTTCCTAGGCATAAGCCTATTTTTATTCTTTCTCTCACTAAGGGAAGTGTTCCTGCCATGGATGGAGAACAGGCATAGTGTGGGGTGATGTTGGGCCCCTAGAATATTGACTAAGTACAAAAGGTGTGTAGGCACACAAGGGCCCCGGTTAAAGAAAGGCGTGCAAGGATAAAGCGCACAAGAGAGGGTTTAAGGAAGCCGTGGCACATGTGGACGTGACGCGTGCGGATAGAACTAATGGTTTGGGACTTAGACAAATTGGGAGTTCGGGGCTAAACATGTGAAAATCATGACTTGACTACACGTGGATAAGATGTCATCCAGCGACGAGTTGGCCCAGGAAGGAGCATGTCTACTTTAGAATATTCTAGAAGCACATCATGAGATAAAGTGGGAAGCTTAGGCCTAGAGGAGCATGCTCGCATAGAGGACCACATTCAGACACTTGGCATCGGATCTGAGGGCATTAGAGGATGAATTGGTAGTCCAGAAAATCTATAAATACAAGTGCTGTAGAGAAATAGAGAGACTTAGAGTGTGGGTGGAGCTCTGCAGAAATACTGCAAGAACTCTGTTAGTGGGTAATTGTAATTGGGAAATGATGTATTGGGCATGGGGATTGTAATTTTTTTCTTTTTGGTAGCTTAGTTACACTAGTCTAGTTGCAATGCATGACTGCGGTATGCTTCTCTGTGACACTCTATAATGGCTCCATGGATGTAATGAGGTTACTTGTTATATATACATGAATATCAATTATTCTGATGCATACTTCTCTCTCATGAGTTCTCTTTCCTTTTATGCTAAGTATGGATGCTTGTATGCTTCTTTTTGTTATGATACACATTATAGATTCTATTAAGTACTCTATCTGAAATGACTGCAAGGATCTAGAGGTCGTTCTAAGCTCTATGGTTCTTGTATGTCCTAAATCCATTTGAAAGTATTTTAAACACAAATCATATCGGACCCACTAAACTCACATAAAAGGGAGACTCGACACTCATGCATGCCTCGGGTGAGCACCCAACTTTTGCTAGTGATAGGCCAGTGTGCATGGGGTTCCTTTATTTTGTATTAAGGGAAAAAAAGACTACATCATTAATTCACATGGTGTTGACTTCGCAGCCAAACTAATGCCCCTATATTTTATGCCATTTTTCAACCACTCCCACTTATTCCATCATCGTCATCCATCTTGTCACCTATGGATCCAACTCATCTTGTCACCATTTCTACCCGGTGAGGAGGTGTTTTCAAGACTCCATGATCGAGAATCCCATGGCCTTACAATATTATCTTGCCCACTCATCTACCGAGACTCCTTAGGATAGCTAGTATACGACATGCCTGTATCTATTCCTCCTACCCTCACACCCACTTTTGCATCAGCTACCACTAGCTTGGCACTGCCCTCATCCACATTACCCCTATGGTCTTGCAGTTAGGTCCCACCTCTCGCCATGCGCTGCCTCGGCGACATCTATAGCACTGTGGTGTTAACTTTTCCTTCACCAACCGCTTTGAACATGGCCCCATCTGCCCCCTTTTCCTCATATATACCAGTTGCATCACAACCACCTCTAGTGTCAGCAACCCACACCCCATTCCAAAACCTAGTTCTTTCCATCCCTCAGTCTCTACCACCCATTACCATGAGAGTCTTTTACGACCACCCCACCTATTTACATGCATCACCAAAGAACCCCCAATCTCGTCTATCACTTATTCAGGGTACATTCCACTGTATCTATTCCCCCTTCATAGTTTTCATATTCAACACCTCCATGTACTGGGATTTCATCCACATCATATACCCATCATCAACCTCCCTTTATTCATAGGAGGCACCCATTCCTCATAACCCACCAATGACCTCCTTAGGATGATGATGGAAAAGATGCAGACATTAGAAGCATCAATTTCTAGCTCTCGTAACTCCTTGACCTATGACGAAATATGTAATGAGCCTATTCATCCATCCATTCCTATTTGCCCATACCCTGTGCATTGGGAAATGCCCAAGTTCAACTATTTCAACAGTAAATAGGACCCATAATAGAACTTACGATCTTTCAAATATGGGTTCTATCGATTTTCCATGATGATGCTTTTCTCTTACGAACATTTCCCATGTCCCTAACAGGACCCACCTTAGATTGGTACAACAATTTACCTAGACATTCCATCTACTCCTTCAACCAAGTGGCTCAAGAATTCCTGGACCACTTCTTGATCAATGTAGTCAAAAAAGTCACCATGACCGACCTATATTCGACACGATAGTATGACGATGAATCTATTGCAAATTTTGTTTCTCACTGGCGAAGTCTTATCAACCAATTAACGTTCCAGTTACCTCAAAATGAACTTATTGATTTGTTCACTAGAGCTTGTGCTAGACACATCTCACCAACTCTGTAGGTATAAACCTTTCGTACCTTCGAAAAAGTGTTCATCATGGCACGAAAGCTAGAAACTTGCATCATTAAAGAAAAGAAAATCCAATTACGAAACAAGAACACCCTGTTCAAACCAAATGATTCTTCTTCATCTTCAAAACCCCAAAATAATTTTTCAAAAGCCAAAGGATCTCGCCAACGCTTGTAGTTCCCAAAGTGGTTCCATCTCATCCCTCTAATCAAGTCCAATCTTCTTCCAATATTTCCCTTGTCCGGACCTTTCGGTTCGGTGGGAACGGTGGAGGTACACTTCAATTGGAGAGTCATATTCTTCAATATTGGAAAAGCTTCTTAAAGTTGGAGCCATTACACTTCCCCCATAAAACCTCATCCGGTTTCAATCCCGCTCATCCTATGCCTACATGGTATAAGGAATACAACTCCTAAAATTATCATCATGTCAAAGTCCATAGTGACGATAAGCGCATCACTTTTAAGAACATTATCCAAGAGATAATAGATAATGGAGACCTCTTCGTGGACAACTGAATGCACCGATAAATTAAAATTTACACATATTTAAGAATTCATTCACTAACCATAAACCATCGTCGAATCAAAATATTAAACCTTCATCCAGTGATAGCAATGTCCATGAAGTCCACGTAGTTTTTGATATCGTACCGGTCATTCCTCAAATTTCACCTATTTCGTCTATTGAGGAAATTCTAGCATGGGCTCCTCTACCCACAGAGGAGCATACCTCTTCTACTCCTTCACCCACAGAGGAGTCCCCTTCATCTGCCCCTTCTTTCACAGAGGTACCCACATTTTCTACTGATGTGATTCCATTGTCTACCTCACAACCTACCAAACAGTCAATAGTATTAACTCTCCCATCCTTAAGAGAATCATCATCAACATCTCCTCCACCAAGGGATAAGTCTACCTCACCCCACCTACCATCTCTTCTACCCATGGGAGACTCTTCAAACATGTCACTACCCTCTGGGAAATTTTCCCTCGGCATCTTAGGACCCCATTGACATGATCTTGACTCTTTTACCCCACAGTCCGAGGCTAGCCAATTCCATGTCTCACAGAGACATATTTTACAGATATTTCCACCAAACTAACTGCATCTCCTCCTACTACGGTCATGTTTTCACATTGGCTGATCACTTGGATTATGTTGATAATTCTATGCTCGGGGATGTCTTGACTCCCGTTTCAACTCAAATGCAAATATTTCTGAAGGTACTTCCACGATCTACCAAAAGGTATTCCCAAAGAACCATATCAACCCCGACCATGCCTATCAAAATGGCTTCTTCCTCATCACCTCTACCTATATCCGAACCTTTACCCATGACTAAAACCATTCCAATACCTAAGAACCTACCTACACCTATATCTTCATCCGTATCAAGACCGATCACTACCTTGGGTGTCATGCGACATCAAGCCTTACCCATCCACCTATCAAATTGGACTTAGCCACGTCTTCCCAAACCCACACCAAAGTTATTCCTCCACCTAAAAGGAAGACCCAACCTTCTAGGCCACATACACCAGTCTCACCTACCACACCTTTTTCACCTTCGCCCCTTCCATCCATCTTAGGGCCTCACCCATCAACCCTGGCCAAATAGTCTCCTACCTAAGGCTAGTCAAAAGCTAAGCAACCTACTGCTTCATCATGAGCCTTCATTACACCTCATTTACCTACATGACAAACACCCTCACCCTCACCCATGCATTTCTTACCACCTATACCTCCACTAGTTACTATAACTCCAACTTTGCCTATACAACTTCAACCCATACCATCCACCCAACCTCTACCAACCACTTCCACCACAACTCTATTGCCCCATGGGTAACCCATCCTCTTCCACCATTTTCTTTCCCTTTTACATCACGTACTCTGTGTCACCTTTACCCAAGAAGGTGCAACCCAAAGACAAGAACCCACTACCCTCCAATAAGGTAGTTAAACCAACAAAACCTTCCATCACTAGCTCTTCTACCACACCTTTACCCAAGCAGATGCCATCAAAACCTAAGATAGTACCACTTACCAAACCAGTGGTCTAACCCATTCCTCCTCCTATAACGCCTCTTCCCTCCCGATCATCTCGCACCTTTACCCAAACCCACACTCACTTCCCATTGTGATCCATTGGTAGGGTCCTACGCCAACATTCTAACCAACCTCTTAGAGAATTTTTCATCACATTACCACCACTTTGACCTTATGACCCTCTCAAACCCAAACCAAAAGGGTTTGATGAAACCAAGATTTGTGCCTATCATCGTGTGTCAGGACATGATGTAGAAAATTGTAAGGCTCTAAAAACTATTCTTCTCCAACTTTTTCCTCTTGAACAAAATTTTGTGATGATGACCTTCTTGATGAGGACCATGTTCCACCTTCACTCATCACTACACATCAGCGTCCCTTACTTCTTCAATGACTTGCATCTCCACCCCCACAACCCTTTTTTCCACCTCTAAAATTCAAGATCAACATGGTCTATATCAGAGAGAGTTTCCCAAACCACCATCCAAATTCCAAGAAGGCATGTTCACTTCAAAAATATTTTCCCCCATTAGTTTTTTTCCCATCATTTCATTACACTACTCATCCCATACCCTCTCCATTTACCACCTCCCCTAAGATTAACATGGTCCAAGTTTCCACTAGTGCCCAAAAGGACAAAGGAAAAGAAAAAGTAACTAGCCCATCAACCAACCCCATGCCCAATATACCATCTACACCCACGCCCAAAATCACCATTCAAGGACCCACATACCCTATCTCTGATGGGGTCACCCATCGTATAATGATAAAATAATTACATCAATCCCCTCTAAATATGTATTTATACGATCTCGTCCAAACTTTTGAATCTCATAGACAAGCCCTTATGGAGGTTTTGTAATCCATCAAAGTTTTACCCAATGACCCCACACTAGTGGCCTCCATTATCACCCCTCACCATGTGGCCTCACTTACCAAATCATCTCCTTCTTCTACCCCCATGCCCACTCATCAAGTCACTACCCTTAGTTTCTCTGATGAGGAGATTGTACCTCTCCAGTCAGATGACCCTAATCCCGCCCTTTTCATTTCTGTCTATATCAATAACATATGTGTATGACACATCATGATTGATGGTGGTGCTAGCATTAACATCATCTCCTCCCACATGTATAATCAAATGTGCATCCCTTCAAATTTTATGCATAATAAACTAGTTATATTGCGCTCCTTCAATGATGCCATAACCTCCACCCTTAGCACCATTATTCTCCACATTTGTATGGGCCCTCGCATTGTCTCAAAATTATTATGTCTTAGAGGAGAGTTCTAATGTAACCTATTGCTCGTGCAGACCTTGGATTCATGTCATGGATTGTGTCCCTTTAACTTTACACCACTGTGTAAAATTTGAACATGAAGATCATAACTATACCATCCCATCTGACCCGTTGCCATTCAAAACTTATAACATGTTGTACCAACCTAATAATGTCCTTGTACCAATCAAGGCATCTACCATTACCCCCACTTCTCCTTCACCCAAAACCCCATCCATCAATGTTGTCGCCACCTCTCCCAAACCTAACTCTTTTATTCCTACTGTTTCCGCAGCCTCTGCAATTGACCCATCTACTTTCAAACCATCCAATACCCCTCATTCCCAATTTTTTAGTGATTTGTCTATCCCCGCTACCTGCATATCAACTATCGCTCTCTTAGAAGGTGTTTTTCAACACCTCACTGCGGGGAGAATCTTGCTCTACAATATTAACACATTCATCACTCCACAAGAGTATAGAAACATGCGCTAACACCCTCATTATGACTATCACATAGGAGAGGTTTTCCCTTATGGTCTTCCCCACCTTCGCACCAACTTAACATATGGGGAACTTGATACTACCACTTATTCACCCAAACCTCCATCCCAAACATGACCATTTTAATGTGACTTCCAATCCCTCATAAACCACCACTTTTCCCACACTTTCCTTCACCGTTGTGCATGGAAAGGCTTTGGCTTCGGTTTTTATGAACAAGGTCATCATACCGTCATTTCATGTACCACCCGTAAACACAACTATCATAGTGGCATTGGCTCTACCGTACCATTTTCTAAGAAGTCCCGCATCAACCTCATTAAGCAAGACAAACCTTCTCCACCCCATTCACCAATGTCACCACCTTCACCCACGAAGTCCATAGATCTGAATCTATTCCTCCTAACTTATTTTTTGTGAACATGATTTCCTGGGACCTCTGACTTATCAATGTAATGGTGAGGCTCCTTCTTTTTTTCCCTTCCTATATCCTAACATGATTGATGATGATACACCTTCTATTAATGTCATTCAATGTCAATACAATGAGTCTATCCTCACCTACCTTGGTGTAGAATATTCTTATATTCACCGGTCGTTACCTTCTAAGACACAAACCATGTTAAATGAATCGACTATTGAAATCAACATTAACACTCAAGATGACCTACACATTCTAAATATAGGCCAATCTTTAGATGTTATTGAACAAGAAACTTTACTTCTTTCCTTGGGGACAATAGTAATGTTTTTCTTGGTCCTATGCCGATATGCCACAGTATTGACCCTAACATTGTGGTTCACAATATCATAATCATTCCCGATGCCAAACCCATTAAAAAAACTATGGAAAATGCAACCATACATTGCTCTTCTTGTTAAAGAAGAACTTCAGCACCTTCTCTTGATTTCCTTCACACCACCCATTGACTATCCCGAATGGATTTCTAACATCATTCTGTCAAAAAAGCAACAGGGGAATCCACATTTGTATGGATTTATGTGACCTCAACCTAGCTTACCCCAAAGATGATTTTCCTCTACTAGGCATTAACCAACTGGTTGATCTCACCGTTGGCCATGATATGCTATCACTCATGAATGGTTTCTCGAGTTATAATCAAATATTACTTTCTCCAAAAGATCAACACAAAATAGCCTTCATCACTCCATGGGGGACCTTCTGCTATCGAGCCATGTCTTTTGGCCTTAAAAATGTTGGTGCTACATATCAACGAGCCATGAGTTATATCTTCCATGACATAATGCATAGCATATTGGAAGACTATATAGATTACATTCTTTCCAAATCCAAACATTGGGCCGAACACTTAATGAGTCCTTAAGGTCATCTTTGTTGCCTCACCAAGTATTTTGTTCACCTTTAACCTAAAGTTTGTCTTCATGGTGCTTTTTAGAAAAATCCTTGGTTTCATTGTTTCTTTGTATGGCATAGAAGTTGATCCTACTAAATTAAAGTCTATTCTCAAAATATCTCCACTACTAATCTCCGTCAAATTTGAATTTTATAACATAAGTTGCAATATATCCATTGGTTTATTTCACAACTTTCCAACCATTACCAACCATTTCATCATCTCCTCAAAAGGATGTCTCCTTCAAATGGGATGATGAATGCAACAAATCCTTTGATGCCTTAAAACAATACCTTCTTCAAGAATCGGTGCTCATTGCCCCTAAAGATAACCAACCCTTTTACTTATACATTTATGCTACTCTTGACTATTCCTTAAGTGCCATGCTCATTCATCGTGACAAGTAGCACAAAGTACAAGTGGTTTATTACATAAGTTGTACCCTTTTGGACTACAAAACTAGGTACACCCATGCTAAAAATCTTTTCTTAGCCTTAGTTTTTGTCACCACTAAACTTCATCATTACCTACTCAACCACAAAACCTTTGTCGTCACTAACACTGATCCCCTACATTACATGTATGCCAAACCCTACCAACATCAACGTGTTGCACATTGGCTCATGCTTCTTGCAGACCTTGACCTCAAATTCATCCATCAAAATTGCACAAACGCTGAGCCACTAACCACTAGCAGATGCACCTCTTTCTGGAGATCAACCTTCTAACTTTTATTTCCCAGATGAATCCATTACTACCCTCTCTTTAGATGATACCACTTATCAGATGACCTTATTCTTTGATGGTTCCAAATGTCAGTGTGGAGGAGGTGCAAGTGTTATCCTCATTCCTATTGATGGTGAACCTATGCCTTTATCTTTAAAACTAGATTTTGATTACACTAACAACATCACCAAATATGAAGCACTCGTATTAGGCCTTCAAACCACCATCTCCCTAGATGTTAAATCAATTAATATCTTTGGTGATTCCCAACTAGTTGTAAACCAAGTCAATGGTATATACCAATGTCATAACAAAATACTCCAAAAGTACAAATGTAACGTCAACATATTGTTATCCAAAATTCACCCCAGGGTAAATTTGATAACATGCATCAGGATGTCCAAATTCCAAGAAAAATGAGTGATTGAGCAAAATCAGGTTTCTAGGGTCCCTTCAGGAATCTTTCTAAACTCCCCAGGCTGAAGAAGGAGGGAGCAAGCTTTGAGAAAGTGCGGAGAAGGTTGCAGAAAGCAAGTAGTTTGGGCCAGTAAAAATTGTGAAAATCGGCTAAGTCCTGGTCCAGCACAAGGTGGGACGAGTGGGACAAAGGTACGCGAACCGCCCGAACCGGCCGAAATGAGTCCAGGCGGCCCACAAAGCAAATGGGACAAGTGGGACAGAAGTACGCGGCGGGCGCGAAAAGCCGATCCAGCCGAGGAGAAAAATTGGCTAACTGCTGAAGAGGGTAGCATTCGGGACGAGTGGAACAAATGGACGCGAAATGCCCGAACCGGCCGGATCACGCGAAAACAGTACAAGGAGCCCAAAAGCAATTGGGACGCGGGGAGAAATGCCGAACAGCCGAGCCTACTAAAAGAGTCAAGTCGGCACGAAGCAAAGTGGGACAAGCGGGCCAAAAATGCCCGAACTGCCCGAACCGGCCGAAATGAGCACAAAGGGCCCAAAATCAAATGGGACATCCGGGACAAATGGAGGCGAAGTACGCGTAGGAGCCGAATCAGCCGAGGACCAATCGGGAGCCGCCACGTGTCCCATTTAGGGCCCACAAGGAAAATTCAAAAGACAGGCCCGCCAAAAGCGCGAAGAGAGAGAATTATTCAATCGATCGAGCATGCCACGTGGCATCCAAGTGGCAGCGCGCGGGAAAATATTTCAAAATCCGTTTTTGCCCTGTTAGTCCTAAATCTTGGATCGACATATCTTTCGATCCAGAGCTTAGATTTGCACGTTCTTGATATCAACGGAAAGCTTATGAGATTCTCTACACGTTTCCAAGGTCAATCTTGCATTTTGGTTCAGTTTGGAGGATGAAAATTGAGAAACACCCTGCAGGCGCGAAATAACAAGCAGAGGTAATGCTTCAACAACCACTTTAATGCAGCAAACAACCCACCGCTTCGTTAGACAAACCGCCGCTTTGCGTAACCCATCGCTCTCGCCATGATGGACGAATTAAATGCAACCTAGAGGTGGTTGGGGCAGATTTCGAATTCCTCTCTCTTTGCTCTCCCATTCTTCCTATAAATTGTAAGGAGGGTTTCTTTCTAAGGTGGGACATTTCGCTTTGCACCCTCCCTTCTCTCCTGTTCATAAGAAGATTTGTGGAGTTTTCAAACCTCCCATATAGACCGTAACACCGTTTTTTGCCTTTTGGCCATTGCAATGTATTGAATCTATCCTTGAGCAATATATATATGTGTCTGTGGTTACTTCTAAACCCTCTTACATATTTATTCTTGTCATTCTTGATCTTTCATTGCATTTTTGCTATCTCAGTGCATGATGTTGTGTTACATCTACATGATCGTGTTAAATTCGGGAAAGCATATGTTCTTCATTCCTTGGTGCATCACCTCTATTAGCTTACATTTATTTTATGCATCTTCTTTCCTTGTCTCCTTGGCAAATTAGATTAGATTTTGAGGAAAACCCTCTCGCATATTTTCGTATGCACTCGAAGCAGAGGAATAGGAACCGGCCTTTCTCTGGAGATTCCTTTCTCACTCTTCAAGTCCCACACTTGGAGAAAGGATTCAATGTTGATGCAATCACACTGGATATTAGTAATCAACCTAGAAACCGATCAATACCTGTGGGTCTTTGTGATTTTGCACTAACGGTTTTGGTGGCAAGGTTGATATGCATCTGCTGCAATTTTCTTGCTTGAAAAGAGCTATTATTTGCATATCTGGCGACTCGAGGGAGGAATCAACTGGTTCCAACGATCAACCCTAAAAGCTTATGAGAAGAATCACAAGATCAAGAGTGGAGAAGAGGAAGTCTTTGTTTGAATACCGCAACTATCTCCAAGAAGAAGGCAAAGAGGAAGAAGGATTCAAAGGTCTCCATCTCCACCAAACGAGAACTCTCTCAACTCCTCCCACGAGTGGCCTTTCTTTCAATATACAAGGATTTTAAGACCAATCAGAATGGCGCAACCAGTGAACCCCTATGTCAACTTCACAGGCAGCAGCCCACTTGCTCTCAATGCACAAAATCCAATCCCAGTAGCAGCACTGAAGAACATTCCATACTTTACTGGAGAAAATCAGACCACTCCTGGCGATCATGTCAAGGACATTGCTAACATTTGTGCAATCCATGAGATCGACGAGATGCAAGTAGCTGTCAAATTGCTGGCGTCTTCATTCAAGGGGAAAGCATTGCAATGGTTTAGGAGCCTTGGAGCTGGCTCTATCACAAACTGGAATCAGCTGTGTATTGCACTTCATAATCAATTCGAGAGAAGGGAGACAACTTGTCTCTTTTGGAGCAGTGACAACCATCAAGAGAGCTTCCAATGAGCAAACTAATCGATTTCAACTTCAGATTTCAAAGATCTTGGGATAGAATTCAGATGAATGATCGGACCAAAGCAGAAGGTGCTTTTCTATACTACCTTAAAGCTTTAAATTTTGATATTTCTATATTGATTCAATCCATGGGAGGCACAACTATCCTGCTGCTTATAATATTGCCATTAGAGCTGAAAATTGTCCGATTCAAGTGCAAGCTATCTCCTAGGCCTCCAATGCCATTATATCCAAGCTTAGAGAGCCCAAGTACTAGTCAGGCACCTGTCTTAGCTCCTTCTCCCATTCCTAGAAATCAGAGTTCAAATGAAGCTTCCACTTCATCTCCAAGTGCCCCAAATGAGCTTCAAGAAGTCATGAAGCAACTGCAAAATTTAGGTAATGAGCTGGTCACACTCAAGAGGCAGCAAGCTCAAGGTTTTAGACCTTCGTATCAGCCTCAAGCTCAACCGAATAGGCAGCCATATCAGCCTCAAAGACCACCTAATCCAGCCACAAATATGAATCAAACAAGGCCTCCTGCCAATAGACCATTCCAGCCCTATAATCCAAATGCCATATCTGCCTCTAAGGCATTAGTACCAGCACAAAACAACATTGCCCAGGAGTATGATTGGTGTTTTCCATGTAATGAACCCCATAATCAATCCATGTGCTATAATGGTGCTCTAACCCAAGCTTTAATGGTAACAAGTGCTGGTGTGGAGGGTGAGAGTAGTCAAGAAAACAGCCAACAACAAGAAACATTCCAACAGCAATCAGCCCCAAATGATACCACGTTGGTAAATTGGCAAGCAGAGGATTTCTGTGGCATGAATCAGATAGTTTCTCAGGGTGTTGCTGCCAACACAAGGTCAAAAAGGAGAAATTTGGGTGAAGAACAGCCATTAGTCCCGCCTAATCCTCAACCTCCCACAGCTCCACAAATGATTGGCAAGCAAAACCCAGTTTCAAATGCACAAGGGCAGACAAAAACAGCCCCTAGGCCAAATCAAATGCCAGCTGTTGCTGCCCATATTCAAGGGGCAAATGTGCAAACCAAGGGACAGCAGAGAGATCCTTCATCACCATTCAGTATCATTGATCAGATGAAGAAGACAAACGTCAATATATCTATGTGGGAATCCCTATCCATCCCAGGCCAAAGAAATCTGCTGCAAGCTGCCATAAAGGATTGGCCAACTTCAAATCAGCAGGTTCAAAGGCAAGACAAAGTGCTTACAAATGCTGCCCAGCCTGAAGGAAATCATGGAACACAACAAGGTAGAATGCTGAAGCCCCCCCCTTTCTATGTTTCGTTAATTATTGGAAATCAGCTAGTGCATAACTGCATGATAGACTCTGGGGCAAGTAGCTCAGTAATGCCTAAACAGATAGCTGATCAGCTAGGGCTCCAGTATGAAATAACATCTAAGGGAGTAGTGCAGCTGGATGGGACAGCCAATAATAGCAGTTGGAGTGATTAAAAATTTGAGTCTTACCTTGCATGCATGTCCAAATGTTGTTGTCTTACAAGATATATCAGTCATAGACCTTCCACCACTCTTTGCCCTCTGTTTGTCAAGGGACTTTACTGCCAAGATTGGGGGATATTTGTCCGCTGATTGGTCACACATGCTGTTTAGAACGAGGTATGGAACTAAAGCTACAATTAGGTCGGAACCTATTGCAGATTTCCACATTGAGCCCTATACTCCAAGTCATATTAATACCAATTGCTCAGCATTTGATCAAGAAGATCACCTTGGCCGATGAAGGTGACACTAAGGTTGGAAGTATCCCAGATTTGACTCTTGATGAATGGGCAAGCAAGGTGCATGCTTTTGATCCTTATCAAGAAGTAGAAGAATCTGAACTAGGGGTCTATTGTATACACGAAGAAAGTCAACCTATTCCTAACATCACCAAGCCAAGCCACAAGGATGACAATGAGGTATGGCATCTGTTTTTGATGGATCAAGGAGTAGACAAGGCGCAGGAGGTGGAGCCATGCTTATTTCACCTCAAGGAGTAAAGTATTATTCAGCTTTTAGATTTCAATTTGCATGCTCCAATAACACTGCTGAATATGAAGCCTTGGTGCAAGGGATGCATTGGGCAATAAAGAGAAAAATAAATAACTTGCAAGTGTTTGGGGACAGTGAGCTGATTGTAAATCAGGTCAAGGGGACAAACATCTTGCCAAAAATGATCTACTCAGATGCTACAAAAACAGGGTGTGGGACCTCATGGAAGATTTTGAGGCTTTCAGCATCAAGGCCATTCCCAGAAAAGAGAATCAAGCTGCTGACAGGCTTGCAGCAGTGGGGGCAACCTTTGACATTGTAGAAAACATTCAACAAGACAAGGTACAGCCAAACATCCACGTGATTGTGAGGCCTTCAGTGCCGGATAACGATGTCAATTGGCAAGTATTTGAGAATGACCAGCAAATCATCCACTTCTTGCAAGAAGAAGCTGAGTTCTCAGCTAAAAATCAAGAGAAGTTGAAACAGCAATATGGTGACCAGGTGATACAGCTGAGAACTGACAAGCTGCCCAAGGGACTTGTCACCTTGGAGTCCATTTTTAACCCCAATGATCAGTTTAGAAAGGAGAAAGCAAATATTCAGGTCAAGAGGGAAGATTCGGTATCCATCTTGGTAAAAGAGAACAAGCCATTGCAAATTGGAAAAATGACAACTGAGCAAGAGAGATATGAGTTCATACAGCTTTGTCAAGAATTCCCTGACGTGTTTGCTTGGAGCTATGAAGACTTGAAGGGCTTCAATCCCAACTTAGCTCAGCATACCATCGAGTTGGATCCAAATACTAAGCCTGTCAGGCAGAAACAGAGACCAGTCAATCCACACATGGAGCCTCTCATGAGGAAAGAATTGGACAAGCTGATTGAGTCAGCAATTATATTCCCAATCAAGCATTCTAGTTGGGTTGCCAACTTAGTTCCAGTCAGAAAGAAAAGTGGAGAGATCAGGCTATGTGTTGACTTCAGAGATTTGAATAGAGCCTCTCTCAAGGACCATTATCCACTCCCTTCCATGGAGCAAATATTGCAGGTTGTAGCTGGGTCAGAAAGGTTTTCGCTGCTTGATGGATACTCAGGCTTCAATCAAATTATGGTGAAGGAGGAAGACCAGTTCAAGACAGCCTTCACAACCAAATGGGGCACATATGCTTACAAGAAGATGCCATTTGGACTGTCGAACGCCGGAGCAACATTCCAAATGAGCTATGGATATGGCATTCAAAGGCTTGATTAACAAGATAGTCTTTGGTATACCTAGATGATATCACTTTGTCTTCTCAAAGAATGCGTTGCAGACCATCTCTTTCACCTCAGGCAAGTATTTCAGAGGTGTAGAAAGTTTGGAGTGTCTTTAAATCCTAAGAAGTGCATCTTTCTTGCACATGAAGGGAAACTTCTTGGCCATATTGTCTCCAAGGAAGGATTAGCAATTGATCCAGAAAGGGTTGAAGCCATAAGAGCTCTGCCATTGCCAAGTCACAAAAAGGCTCTTCAAAGTTTCCTGGGAAGGATAAACTTTGTTCGGAGGTTTGTCCCAAATTTTGCAGCCCTTGTCAAGCCCATCACCAAAATGTTAAGAAAAAACATGGCTTTCAAATGGACGGCAGAAGGCAAGGAGAGTTTTGAAGCAATCAAAGAAGCCATCTCCCAGGCACCCACTCTCATCAACCCGGACTTTTCCAAGGATTTCATCCTCTATGCATTTGGGGGTGATGACACTATTTCTGCCATTTTGGTGCAACAGAATAAAGATAATGATGAACAGCCAATTGCCTTCTTTAGCCAAAGCCTAAATGACTGTGAATTGAGGTACTCTTTTATTGAAAAACATGTGCTTGCAGTAGTCAGGAGCTTGAAGAAGTTCAAGCATTTAATCTCAAACAACAAGGTCCAGTTGCTGGTCTCACATGCTGGGGTTAAGGACTTCCTCCTCAACAAGGATTTGAATGAGAAAAGGGCAGGATGGATCACCCGTGTCATGGAGTATGACATTGAGATCAAGATCACCAAGCTGGTAAGAGGCAAGGGTTTGTGTGAGCAGCTCGCTTCCAAACAACTAAACAACCCAGAAGATAAAGAAGACGCTGCCCTGCTTTTACAAGATGATCAAAAACAAGAAAATGATGATGAGTCCATTCTCTGTTGGACTCAAAATATGATACATTTCTACTGAGACGGGCATGTGCCCTCTAGAAATGAGAAAAGCAAGAAGAAGACACTTCAAGGTTCGCAGGCTATTCCATATACCATCATTGATGGAGTTTTGTTCAAGAAGGATGTCAATGGAGTCTTCTTTGAGATGCATTAACACGGAGTCGATTCAAAGGGTATTAAAGGAGTTTCATGATGGACCAGCGGTGGCCATTTTGCACCAAGAGTGACAGCTACGAAAATCATGAAGGCTGGTTATTATTGGCCTAAAATCTTTAGTGATTGCTATGCATGGATCAAGAAATGTAAGAATTGTGCATTCTTCACGGAAAAGAGAGACTTTCAGCCCTCCCATTGCATCCAATCTCAGTTGACCAGCCATTCATGCAATGGGGTTTGGACTTCATTGGAATCATCAATCCCACCCGAGCCAAGGGCACAAATGGATTTTGATAGCCACGAGACTACTTCACCGGATGGATGAAGTGGCACTCAAAGAGGCGAATGAGTCTAGCATCTTGGACTTTTACGAGGGGATAACTACCAGATTTGGTGTGCCTGCTACAATAGTCTCTGATAATGCATTGGCATTCATTGGATCTAAAATTACTGAGTGGGCTGTCAAGAACGGGATCTACCTCAGCACTTCATCAAACTATTACCCTCAAGGTAATGGCCAGGCCGAGTCTACAAACAAAAACTTGCTAAGGATCATTAGGAGGACTCTTGATGAGAATCAGAAGGCTTGGCATACCAAACTGAAGTCAGCCTTATGGGCTGATAGGATAACTCCCAAAAGGTCCACAGGTAACTCTCCATTTAGGCTTGTCTACGGAAGAGAGGCAATCTTGCCCCTGTCACTTGAGTTGCCAACGTTGGAACTCATGAAACAACTGGAATTGCTAGAGTTTGGACCCATGAAGGTGAGATATGCAGAATTGATGGAGCTGCAAGAAATCAGAGATCAGGCATTCCAAGCAATGGAAAAGGATCAGGCTTTGATCAAGAAGACCTTTGATAGGAAGGCCAAAGATAGATCTTTTCAAGTAGGAGATCTAGTATTGAAATGGGATGTGGACAGAGCAAAACCAGGAAGGCATTCAAAATTTGATGCCATTTGGAGTGGCCCATACATGGTCACAAAGTGCAAGAACAACAATGCTTTCCAATTGGCCTCATTGGATGGTGAAGAACTGCAGATTCCAGTAAATGGAATCTATCTCAAGCGTTGCTTCTAGAGGGAGTTTCACTACATCTGTAAATACTAGATTAGATTTTCTTCCCTCCAAGTGCTTGTGCACATTGTTTTGCTGTAATTAGTTTTGTTTTCCCTAAGTGCCTTGGCACAGCTTACTGTCTATGGATATGATGCATGTCTTTGCTAAATCAGGTCACATTCCATCTTTCCCTTTGCACATTCTAAGTCAGTTTGGATTCTAACAGAATATTTGATGACTCCATGCCCAATGGATGGCTTCAGGCAACTGGCCTTTTCATCTAGCAGGCAGAATGATCCCGCTGAGTCGCCAAATTGTTATCCAAAATTCACCCCCCCAGGGTAAATTTGATAACATGCATCAGGATGTCCAAATTCCAAGAAAAATGACTGATTCAGAGCAAAATCAGGTTTCTAGGGTCCCTTCAGGAATCTTTCTAAACTCCCCAGGCCGAAGAAGGAGGGAGCAAGCTTTGAGAAAGTGCGGAGAAGGTTGCAGAAAGCAAGTAGTTTGGGCCAGTAAAAATTGTGAAAATCGGCTAAGTCTGGTCCAAAGACAAGGTGGGACGAGTGGGACAAAGGTACGCGAACCGCCCGAACCGGCCGAAATGAGTCCAGGCGGCCCACAAAGCAAATGGGACAAGTGGGACAGAAGTACGCGGCGGGCGCGAAAAGCCGATCCAGCCGAGGAGAAAAATTGGCTAACTGCTGAAGAGGGTAGCATTCGGGACGAGTGGAACAAATGGACGCGAAATGCCCGAACCGGCCGGATCGCGCTAAAACAGTACAAGGAGCCCAAAAGCAATTGGGACGCGCGGGCCAGAAATGCCCGAACCGGCCGAACCGGCCGAAAAGAGTCAAGTCAGTCCGAAGCAAAGTGGGACAAGCGGGCCAAAAATGCCCGAACTGCCCGAACCGGCCGAAATGAGCACAAAGGGCCCAAAATCAAATGGGACATCCGGGACAAATGGAGGCGAAGTACGCGTAGGAGCCGAATCAGCCGAGGACCAATCAGAAGCTGCCACGTGTCCCAGCTAGGGCCCACAAGGAAAATTCAAAAGACAGCCCGCCGAAAAGTAGAAGAGAGAGAATTATTCAGCGAATCAGAGCATGCCACGTGGCATCCAAGTGGCAGTGCGCGGGAAAATATTTCAAAATCCGTTTTCGCCTGTTCCGTGCCCTAAATCTTCAGATCGACATATCTTTCGATCCAGAGCTCAGATTTGCACGTTCTTGATATCAACGGAAAGCTTATGAGATTCTCTACATGTTTCCAAGGTCAATCTTGCATTTTGGTTCAGTTTGGAGGATGAAAATTGAGAAACACCTCTGGCGCGAAATAACAAGCAGAGGTAATGCTTCAACAACCACTTTAATGCAGCAAACAACCCGCCGCTTCTGTTAGACAAACCGCCGCTTTGCCAGAACCCGTCGCTTCTGCCATGATGGACGAATTAAATGCAACCTAGAGGTGGTTGGGGCAGATTTCGAATTCCTCTCTCTTTGCTCTCCCATTCTTCCTATAAATTGTAAGGAGGGGTTTCTTTCTAAGGTGGGACATTTCCGCTTTGCACCCTCCCTTCTCTCCTGTTCATAAGAAGATTTGTGGAGTTTTCAAACCTCCCATATAGACTGTAACACCGTTTTTTGCCTTTTGGCCATTGCAATGTATTGAATCTATCCTTGAGCAATATATATATGTGTCTGTGGTTACTTCTAAACCCTCTTACATATTTATTACTGTCATTCTTGATCTTTCATTGCATTTTTGCTATCTGTGCATGATGTTGTGTTACATCTACATGATCTGTGTTAAATTCGGGAAAGCATATGTTCTTCATTCCTTGGTGCATCACCTCTATTAGCTTACATTTATTTTATGCATCTTCTTTCCTTGTCTCCTTGGCAAATTAGATTAGATTTTGAGGAAAACCCTCTCGCATATTTCGTATGCACTCGAGCAGAGGAATAGGAACCAGCCTTTCTCTGGAGATTCCTTTCTCACTCTTCAAGTCCCACACTTGGAGAAAGGATTCAATGTTGATGCAATCACATTGGATATTAGTAATCAACCTAGAAACACGATCAATACCGGGGTCTTTGTGATTTTGCACTAACACATACTTTTGACTACCTTTGACCGTTATGAACTTCAAACCACCCCACATTCTACTAATAAATTTTTGGATACCATGGCCTTCCTGGCTTCTCAGATACCTGATTTTCCTACCGACTCCAAAATATTTGTCACAATACAAAGGTTACAATCACCCTCTTATTTATCTCGAGATGTCAACTTTGTAGGAACTGTTGCACCTGACCCACGTGACCTTTGGTATAAGTAGTTTGTAGACTATCTTTCCCTTTCCATTCTACCTCCCGATCTCACTCGTAATGGAAAACATGCCTTTCTTAAAGGTGTCTCTCGGTATTTCATCATGGGTTGTCTCCTTTATAAACATGGATTCGAAGGTATTCTCTTATGATGCCTTACAAGTTCTGAAATTACTTACACCATCAAAGAAGTTCATGATGAAATTTGTGGAGGTCACTTTAGTGGCTTAGCTATCACTAAACACATTCTTCACCTAGGCTATTATTGGCCAACCCTAAACCGTGATTGTTGTGACTATGTAAAACATTGTTTGAAATGTCAACAACATGCCAATATTCATCACACACCTATTCATGCCTTACAGTTTGCATGAGACCTTTGGCCTTTCTCTTAATGGGGTTTGGATGTTGTTGGAAAAATCAATCCTCAATCTTCACAACGCCATCAATGGATTATAACCGCTACTAAATACTACACTAAATGGGTAGAATCCATTCCCCTCATTTCTAAAAAAGCCAAGAAAATTTGTGAATTCATCAACCATCACATCATGTGTCGCTTCGGTGTCCCTCACCACCTCATTACTAATAACGGTAAGTAATTTAAAAATAAAACCCTACAAAAAATTTGTGACACTTTTAGCATTCAACTCATTTTCTCATCACCTTATTACCCAAAAACAAATGGCCAAATAGAATCAACCATAAAACCTTGAACAAAATTCTTATGAAATTAGTTGACAATACTGGGAAGGATTGGCATACGCACATTCCTTTCATCTTGTGGGCTTATTGCACTAGTATTTACACTTTGAATATAACCACACATTTCTCTCTATTCTCGTGGTACCGATGTTGTCTTGCCTCTCAAATTCCATATTTCATCTCTCTGCATCTCACTACAAGACATTCTCAACGACGATGAATTTCACCTTGACCATTTAGTACAACTTGCATTGTTAGATGAACATCGTCTCAATGCTCTTGATCATCTCCAAATCTACCAAAAACATATCAAGCATGCCTATAATAAATGTGTCCACAAATGAACCTTCTAGGTCAGTGACCTCGTCCTAAAGCAAAATCAACATGTAACCAAAGAAAAGAAAAGTAAACGGGTCAAATTTTTCTTAATTGCCTCGAACCCTATATCATTACTCATACCTATGGATCAAGTGCTTATCATTTATCTTCACTCGAAGGTAAACCCGAACTTGAGCCCCTTAATTCCTTGCATCTTAGACATTTTATTTTTGAAATCAATTCCTATATCACCTTTCTGTCTATTGACCACTCATCCTTTGAGCACCATTCACCTTCCATGTTACTTGTTTTGAGGATCAACAACTAAACAAGAATCATGTGATTACCCATCACCTTTCAGCCTTATCTTCAATATGAGTACCACGGCTCTACTCATGGCATGATTCTCATGGATAATTTTCATCTTTTTCAAATATTGAATCACATGGTTATTCATCACTTAAACCTGTCTCTTTCATAGTTAATCGTTCGTGCTATGGTTTTTTCCTCTAAACAAGAACCTAATTTTCCTCTATAGTCTTGTTCATGACTTAAACATCCAAAAAAATGGGATGTAATGCCTTGAGTAAAACTTCTAGCAATGAGATGACTCCCTCAAAAGGGACATCTCTTCTCTCTATCTCACCACTATAAATAGACTACTCCCTCAAAGGACAGCTATATAAAGTCATTGCAACAACAAAATAAAATATTCAATAGCTTCTTGCATTAATCAGCTTCACAGAGACCTTAAGGAGATAATATACTTATCCCATATAGACTTCCCACATCGATCAGTCTATCAAAAACAAAAAAAAGAAGAAAATGATAACTTTTTTGTCATCGACTTGCATATTTTTTATCATGGTTTTCTTGCCAGGTAAACATGTTGTCGTACACTAAGTTATGCTAAACCACCCATTTTCACCTCATTTTCTTTTCACCCTAATTTTATATCCTCTCAAGGGACTCATGATCATGTGACTTTATTCACCCTTAGCATAGTCAAACATGCAACGCCTTTAGGAGTTTGTGTTCATAATCCAATCTTTTGTATGATAGAATCATTAGGGTTCTTATCAATTAAGCGACTCTTTTACCACCTCTTACCATTTTCCTTCTTCATTACTTTTTATTACCCTATTTAGGACTAGACCATCAACATCTACATTTTAAAAGACTCAACCATGCCTAAGTGACCTAATTAAACCATGCCCATGACCTAGACTCAATCATGCCTGAAACTTACTAACCCATTCTGTACCTCATCATATTCTTCTCTAGCTTATGGGATAATTGCATTGGCACGAGGCCCCTTTTCGCTAAGGCTATGTAGGTAGCAATTCTAGGGCATGGGGCCCTTGGAGGTTAGCTTGGCCACTCTTACCCTAAACCATTTTCCCCACATATTTTCTATTAACATTCTACCGTAATTAATTTCCATTTTTTATAACACTTGGAAACTTACTACACATACATATCTACCATGTTATCACATCATAAAACATCCAATCAATCATTTCACATTTCCATAATATCAAAGATTTTGGAAATTTACACCATAACATACATATAACTCATCATTTATTTCCCATGTTACCAATAACTTGGAAATTAAATCAAAATTAAAAAAGACTCCATCATGCCTAAATGACCTGACTATATCATGCCTAAACCGACCTAACTCAACCATGCCTATAATTGACTCAACCATGCCTAAATGACCTAACTCAGCCATGCCTAAACCAACCTAACTCAACCATACCTCATCAACCTAACTCAACCATGCCTCATCAACCTAACTCAACCATGCATATACCTAACTCCATCATGCCTATATCAACCTGATTCCACCATGCCTAATCTACCTAGTTTCCATCCATATACAAATAACAATAGAACTTCCAAAACACAAGTACATCATCCATAACCATCGATCTCACCATCTATAAATAAAAGTTTGTGTATCCATCAAATATACACTAATACAAAATAATACAAGTATCTCTCAAGTACAACCTCAAAATCTTTGGCACATAGGGTTGTATAATAATCAAAATCTCAAAAACTATCATGTATAGCCTCACTATCATTGGCATGCAAGCCGGTATATATCAAAAATAAATAAAATGACAATGTACAAAGACATCAATCATTGTCCCATCTGATGTCCAGGCCGGTCTCATCTGTCTCCTCCTCCTCTCCTCCATCTCCAGCACCCTATCATCATCTCTCCACCCTCTATGGGTCTAGGTCTTGCCTCTACCTAGCCTGCAGTTGGGTCAGGCCTTCATCAAATAGTGGTCTCACATTGACCCTGTCTCTGGGCTCGACGGCCCCCGTACTCTCTACACTATGCGTGTGAGATATCTTCCTCTCACTCGAGGCTCGTTGTACCATGTAATTTTTATAGGAGGGGACATCTATCTCAGAAGCAGTCAAATGATCTTGATAGTATCTAGCCTCATTCAGGGAATCCCTAAATCTCACCATCGACACTATCAATGGGGGTGTCTTAGGTCTCGTAGCAACTGCGAGCTCTCGTCCGCTACCGATGGCCTTAGCCCCTGTACCTATGAACCCCGCCTCCTCCTCGTATTATGGGATCATGTCTCATTATTGCTTGTAAAATGGGACCTTGTCCTTGGGCCTGTGAGGGTGCATGTGTTGTGACCTGCATCTATAGGGCCATAATTTGAGCTTGCATCTTGGCCAAATGACCCTAAAGATATGCTACCTATGCTTGTAAGGTTGCTACCTATCCCCCATTACCATCCACACCCTATGCGGGTCCCTACCCCTGTGTAACCTAGGCCTGCAGGGAGGCTACCACTTATGCATGTAGCATGATAACTGTACCTATGAACCCGTAAGTTACCCTCTCGCACTACTCCCAACTGTGTCAAAAGGGTAGCCACCTACCCCTGTAATGTGTCCTTTGAACCGTAATCATGGCTAGGTCAAGCTACCTTGGCCTCGGTGGTGTTGCCCATAGCTGCAATACCCACCACTACAAATATTTATCCATAACCTCGGCATCATCAATTTTTAGTCCACCACCTTCTCCTCCTACACTTTCGACACCATTCATTGGCTGTTGTTGAGGCATAGGCCTCTCCACATCATCTCTCCTATATTATGGGAATGGTGGAGGCACATCCTAGGGCAACCCAAACTGTCCGTCGACCCTATCAACGGGTATCATCTTGTGCTCACCGACACGGCATCCCTCTATCCATCTAAGCAGTTGTAGCTCATCCAACTCCACTACCATCTACCTATATGAAGGGAAGCTAACATATGGCCTCTAAATGATGTCAACTCTTGACAACCCCTCTAGTACATGCCTATAATATAGTACATCATGTGTAGCCCTAGAAGCCTGCGCTCACTTCTAGTAAGCACCCAACACATGTAGCCAACTTGGACCAAGCCCAAATTAAATGCATTAGGTGGGGCATACCAACTGGACACACACATATGATGTGCTCGTATGCCCAGCAGTGAAGAAGAAAGGTAGAGCACAAAATGAACTCCATATCCTCCCATAGGCCTATAGATCTCTGTATAACTACACCAAGAATTCTAGTGCCCAATAAAAACGGGTCCTATCCTCCATCATGTCATGGAGAACCCCCATCAGCACTCGTGGGAATCTCCCACCCTCTCGCATCTGGTAACGTGAAGCAACACACTACCTCCATGATCAGGACAACCAACCTCATCTCTTGAGGATGGGCTACGTACATGTCCCCATAGCTCAAGCTTTTGTTATGGTACCTCATCTATGCCAGCCCCTTTCAAAACACCTCTAACATCATCTCCTATGATGCCTCGAGGAAATAGAATAAACATGTTCTCCCATCGGTAAATGAAATGTATTGGTCATTGAATCCCATCTATCCATGAGTGCAACCATCAAGCTTGGCTCTCAAACTATATTTCTGTAGCATTGGATCCCAATCAATCCAACAATTGTCACATGCCTCTAGTCCTCTTTAGTCATGCTCAACCGCACTGCTAGCAACATAGGCAATACTTTGTCTCTCATTTGCAGTTGGTCCCTAGCTTGCATCCAACAAACCACAACATTGTTAAGCCTTGACCATACCCAACATATCTCTTAACCAACCAACCTATTCCCAATACCCTTACTACTTACTATCCTGTAACCACATCCCAACCCTAAATACTACCCCTTTTCCCCCATCCCAATTTCACATCCCTCAACTCGTACCTATTTGTACATATTACCCTACCCATTCTCAATAAACATGCCTTTATATCTCATTACCTATCTTTCCTCCCACCCTATCTTGTTTATTGACCTATTTTCCCCTAGAGATGACCGGCATCGGTCACTATTGACTAGATCAATCCATCATAACCGGCATCGATCACCTAATACTTGATCGATGTTGGCCAAGGCCAACCAAAACCGCCAACCCTTGACCATCGTCGGTCCACCGTCGAGGACATCACAATACATAAACCCCTACCCTATTTTTCAAAAATTCACAAAAACCAGTCTAAAATACCTACCCCAACCCACCAAAACCTATCCTAGCTTAATTACTACCCCTATTTACGCCATGTTTGACCTTCCCCCCTTTTCATTTAATTTTACCCACGATTTCAAAATTACATTTCCACCAAACTTTTAAACAAACAATTTCAACAAAAATCTTTTCAATCAAATGAAGGATCGGGATTGTCTCCTACCTCATCCCAATGTCGTCTATGTGTTGGTACATCTGTCTACTACGCCAGTGGCCCACCCGATCCCTCACCCACCTCTACCATGCCCAAATCAACACCTCACCCCAAAACGAATGAAATCACTCGAACCAATCTTGTGGACCCACCAATCAAATGCTAATCACCCACCACGTAGCTTGCCACCTCATCTCTACACCTTGTCCTATTGTTTTCCAACTTTCCTCTTCTCCTCTATCATTTTCCACAAATATCTACAAGACAAATGATTTCATAAAAATGGAATTTTCCTTTTTTACCCCCAAATCGACATGACTGACGTCGGTCATATCGTGCCCTAGCCAACTGACGTCGATTACCATATAACCGACATCATTCAACCCTTATAGTTGTTTTCCCATGCTAGGCTTCTTTTTCCTACAACCATTATTTCTCAAACACCTTTTATCATTACGGACACCTATTGAACCTTACCTACAAGCCCAAACTACCCCTACATTTCCTTAGTTGTGTCTCGGGATTTTTTATTTTACCTATACCTTGGCCTTACCCATGTCATGACCTATTTACCTGGACCTAACCTACTTGGTGTGACCATTGACCTTATGTACTCGTTATACCTTGTGATGTTGTTACATATGTTGTTTTAGCCTAACAACTATACCTTTCCTATTGTCGTGTCGTTTACCCGACCAAACCTTTGTTATACCGAACATATCTAAATGTTCTTGCACCTAACCTACATTGTGTGTCTAGACCATATCCTATACATTAGATACTTGACACACTTCACCCCTATTTAGATAAACCTATCAACCTTGGACGATGTAGAGTTTGCAAGATATTCAACTGGTACTTTGTTGCATTTTATACATGTTCATGCATTCGATTGCCATTACCCATTACGATTTGACCCTAGCCTATTACCTATTACTCAAGTTAACCATCACCCTTTCTCATAGTACTCATACCCTCCCCACCTACCTTGACTTCCACCAACTACACATTTATCAAACTACTCACTGATTCCGTATTACAACTCATCATTGCCTAGTTTGAGGGGGATCACCTTCACCCACACATGGGGCAATCACTTCCTGTTTTTGTCAGAATCACTTACCAATACAAGCTATGCGATAAAAAACGGGCAAAATTTAGACATAAAATTTGGGTCATACTCCCCCTTCACCCCACATGTATATTAATTTAATTACTTACAATGAAATTAATGTCCATTCTCACAATATTCATTAATAAATACCTTAATTAAATTCCACCTCACCTAGACACCTCACCCCACCACATCATCTAGACACCTCATCATAGACCTATTCTTAGCATGTTTCCTTTTAACTAGGACTCAATCTCCACTTACCATAACTAACTAAGACTTAGTCTAACCCTAACACTAAATGCCTATTCTTCCTCTAACCACATGCATACTTACTTACACGGAAAATTCCATTTTGGATCTGTAACAATGGATAGAACTGGCCAAAATATAGCCAAGATCTACTTTTTGACAACCTAGGATATCCCTCTTTAACTAACATGGGTCAACTGAAACCGACACCGGTGTCCCTAAACTGTCATAGGTTACCATATATTAATTTTTGTAACCTTGTTCCAGGATGTTGGCATAATTATTTGAGTTTTTGAGAGAAGAGAGATCGGTATACAAGAATGCACCAAAGCACTCTTGCACATCTAGACATCCTGAACCAGCACCAAGCACTGATTTGAAGGTCAAGAATTCACATTAACATTCTCGGGAAGCATGGTTCCAGCCCTAATCACAGTTCTATGGATCAACCATCACCTCCATCCAACCACTAGGTTTGTAAGTACAAGTAAGTACATTTAGATCTGTATCTTTCCATACTTATTTAGATCAATTTCTTTATCTCTATTTGGGAGTCCTAGTCTCCTTTACATCTCATCACCTCTCACCTTCCTACTAATCCCTCCACCTAATCACCTACAACCTCCCCAGCTCTCCATACTTGACTCTAGACATCTCGAGTATTCCTAGTACTATCATCAACCTCACCATTTTCTATCTATTCTCTGTGCAATCACAGAGAATCATCAAAACCAAACTTTATTGAGTCTCTATCAGCCCAACCCTACCAACGTTGGTTAACCTAAACCATCATCGGTCCTCCTCGAACTAGCATCGGTCATACTAGATCGACGTCGATAGTCTCGTATTTGGTAAATCTTCCTATAACAACAACTTCATAACATTTACCCAAATAACCCAAACCACTCAAAACTTGACCCTGACTTGTCCCAACCACCTTATTCACCTGTCTAACTTCCATATCTGATCATAACCTATCTTATTAGATTATATTTGCTTATTGTACTTGAATGAGACACCTAAATCATATAGATTACATTAGGATATTATTGTTTTATGTTATTTCTTGCATTAAGTTGTGTTAAATAGTGGATTAACAACCACTATGAAGTATCGACTTCTGGATCTTGCATACACTAGGAATTCCCTTTGGCGTATATTGTTTAATATTCTTCTTGTGGTCTTGTTTTGTATTTACAGGTAGTTCCTTCTAGCAAAAAGGAAATTCTCGTAATCAGACCTTTGGATCGAGAAATCAAAACATGTGCACTCTACCTTCCACCTTCATTCATAGGTATTCCTCCTCACCCTTACCCTATCTATTTTTCTCTTACGTATGCAACTTATTGGTGAAACAATACCCACATTACAAAAATCGTCCCATGTTTCCTCAAAATCTTGAATCCACATGATTTGGGACAAGGTGCAATTTTGAGCTCCAAAATTTTTCACACACCGGTGGGATCGTTTGATAAATCTTAACTTCATTTCACCAAGTTTGATGTGTTCTTTGTGGAATTCATCCTTTAGAGTTAGTTTTTAATGAATATGGTGACTCGGTGATCCAACAATCCATTCATCTCATTTGTAAACCTTTTCCTTTCTTCCATTTTTTGTTCCTCCCTTCCACTCTTCCATTTTCCTCTCTCTTGAGGTTGTGAAATCATACCTTCATTTCCTCATTGGAACCCTCATCTTCAAGAGAAATATCAGTTTTGTTTATCTCCATATTTTCAAAATACTTCCCCAAATCAGTTGTATGATCCCTATCATGATGAATATGCATATAACCTAGCCCCTACTAACCCATATGGTTATTCTTCTAACCATGATGTTTGGAAAGAATAGGGATATGTTGATGATGGCATTAATGTTATGATAGATGTTGATTTCCAGAGGAAGATTCATCAAATGAAGGTGACCTTGTTAAAGGGAGAGGAGACATATAAAATCATGGTGGCTAAGCTACATGGATTTGATCAACCCTATATGTGAGTAGCCCTTTTCCAATTTGGCGGATCCCTCATCGAAGCTAGAGGTGTTGACTAAATCCTTAGATTTTATGGTTGATTATTTCAATGTAATGATAACAGTGGTTGAAAATATGGGAGCTCGTGAACCTAGCGTTGAGGAACCCTGTCAATGGGGTAGTCCTTCATTACCATATTATATCCCTCTTATTCCTTCCTTTTAGCTATCACCTTCTCAACCAAAATTCCATGTTCCTAGCTTTATGCCCACTCCCTCTAAGGATTCCTCTTCTTCATCTTCTCCACTTCCATCTCACCTTCACTTTTCCACTCACTTGGCTTCCAAATCCTCCTCTCCTCCATCTATTTCTACATTTTCCTTTTTCAATCAGTTGTATCTATAAGATGATGTCATCCCTCCTTTACTTTTATATCCTCCCATTTACATCAAACAATCTATAAAGGAGGGTGAAGTGTGTAAACACTAAATCACACACTTTAGGTATCTATATATTCCTAATCACATGTTACTACTCATATGATTCTGAGTAATAAAATTACTAATTAACCCATGTTTTTGGCCATCTTTTCTTACTTTTTGATTTTATTGTTGATATTACACTCATTTTAGCAAGGTTTGTCTTTCCATACTTTATCATTTCTCACTCTAGACACCAGCACCTAGCTAGGACATCAGCACCATCCATCCCTGTCCCCTCCGGGTGCCCCTGACATCTTTGTACTTTGTTCACATTTCTTGGGTCCTTTCTAGTCATTTTGGCATCTTACCTTTTTGTTAATTAGACTTTTTAGAGTTAATTAACAAATTCAAGTAAGGGAATCATATAAATATAAAGCTATGTGATCATAATAAAGGACCAAGCACTAATAATTAGCTATCACCACCTAAGGTTGGATTCAAAGGCCATTACAAGAGGACTCGATCATCCATCTAGCATCCACACACAAGGGCAAGGGACTGATACTTTTGCATACACGCATAGGAGGGGAAGTTCATTCTTTCATGCACACATCTATTTACATTTCTTACATCTAGCTACTTGTTCTCTATCAAGTGTGACACATACAAGAGCCACCTAGGGCACAATTCTACACACACACACACACATAGAACTACATTAGGTCTAAGATGTAGTGCAGTGCTTGGTTATAAGTTCACTATGTGAAAGTTGAGGATAGTCTTACCCCTCATTTATATTATTTTATTTTTGTATTTTATGTGCTTTTGAGGTTTTATGGGTCATTTATTTATTGTAGGCTACGGTGAGATTTACTAACTTGCAGTACGACATACTAACTATAAGAAGCAAAGGACAACAAACATATTGTGACCTGCGAAGCTATTTTTGGGTTTCGAATAGTCACAGTACCCAAGAAGGTATTTAGTGCCCCATGTATCCTCGACCTAACATAAACACCCTATTCCTAGCACTCCCGACACTACTACAATTTTATGAGGCTCGGTGCAAAATTTTCCCCTCTCTGCTCATCAATTCATCACTTGAGAAAAGCCTAGGATTAAATGTGAATCAACTAATTCATTATATCTCTTCATTTTCACTTACAGCTTTTAAATCTTAATTGTGTATTTGCTTGGGTCAAATTATCTACTTCATTTCTTATTCATTTTGCTACATCATTTGCAATCATATTTGGGCATCTATAAATTATTATATTTTCTTAATTATTTTGGTGAACCCGGTGTGAGAACATTCCTAGGGTCCTCATACTTCTACTTTTCTCATTTTTTCTAGGGTCCTCTCATCATGTCTATTTATATTCATGATTTCTTTCTTTCCCATTTTGAGTGTTGTACTAAAGTCATAAATCTTTTGGCTAGTACTCATATTATTTCTACTACTCATCCGGATGTTGTCTATTAAAAATTTGTACATCGTACACCATTCCAATATTGCAGCGTAGATTGCAATACAAAGCATTACCTATTCCTTCTTCTACTACTTTGCATCCTATTGTTAAACCATGACCTAAACATTATCTAGAAAATTTACCTCCACTCAAAGGAACCATTTACACATTAGACATTGTTCCATCTACTTGAGCCCCCTGCTTCTACTAATGCTATGGTACTTTATCGAGGGCCTATCAAAACATTGGACGTCATTTCATCTACTCAACTTTCTCATGAACAACCTTTATTAACACACCCTCCATTTACATATGATTTTCATGAATGACTCTTATTGGGAGCACATTCCATTTGATCTTACTTTCTCGATACTATATGCACACATGATGGATTGACTCGACTAGGATTTATGGTAAACAACATCTTCCCCCTCATGATCCTCATCTTTACCATGGATTTATCTATATTACTATTGCTTATGGTATTCATGTCTTTTATCTCACATTCATCTTTGCATGTGATCCTCACTCTTCTCCACTTACACTCAGACAATCTTGGTTTGATTATACTTGTGGAACATTATATCCAGATCATATTGGCATTTCATTCCCCATGCCCTTTGGTTGTGTTTTCATTTGCAATGACTCATTTCTTAGCTATTCACAAAATCTCACTCATTGGTATGCATATGGATGTCCATTACCACCTTTTACCGATGAGGAATATACAATGGGAATGTATAATCTACACCATAATGGATCTCTATAGGATTAGTTGTATATTATAGCTTACTAGGTTTTAGATGCATCACCTTTCAACTTTGACCATGACAATGATCTTCTAGATGATATTACTTGATCATACTTATCATCATTCACTCGGGGGGGGCATCATGCTTACCCTTCCCCCTCCTCAAATTATTAGTTTTCACACACTCCACATCTAATATTTCACTCATATCATACACATCTTGATACATTTATATTGTCATTACCCGATGACACACTCTCATGTTCTGGTTCACACTTGACTGTTGAGGGAATACTACATGCATGAACCTCACACACTGCACATCACATGCTACACACTACACATAACACATTACATAATACACATCACACACTACACACTACACACTTCACACATCGTGCTCTTTCTACACAAAGTATCTACTCTATGCATTCATGATATATCTTTTTTACATCCACTTCTACACATTGTGCTCATTACCTTTTGACACACTCTAGTTCCATGGTTCATACTTGACTATTGAGGGTCTACATCTCAAATGGACCTCACCATACTCATGTTCTCATTCACTCACTCACATGCTCTTTATGCTCTATGATTTATCAATCACGTCCTTCAAGCACACACATTCAAACCATTTCTTGATGATGCACTCTTGTTCTATGGTTCATTCTCGATTGTTTAGGGGGGATGTATAAATGAGCCTCACCTCATACATACTCATTCACATTCACTCAGAGGCATGTGACTCCTATCACAATCACGTGGAATTCCATTTCATCTCACTCATCCACAACATACTGCATATCTTGGTCGCACTTAGTCTTGCTTACATTTACTTATTACATGTACACTTTTTACATATGCTAGTCATATTTTTTGTATGTCATTATCTTATCATATACACATGTGCATTCAATTTATTTCTAATTGTGATCACATGTTCTATAGATCCATACACATAGCATGGATTTTTTTGTGCAAGTACCTCTTACCGGTCCCATAGTAGCTCTTGGGAGCATCCACTTTCATATACACTATAGGTGTTATTGTTTAATTTTTCATATCACATTTCTTTACCACATTATACACGATTTGAAATACTTTATATATTTATAACATACTAATGGGTTTTTCATGTGCAACATTTCTCTTGCAATTCTATTTGCTTCCATGGTTGTCTATCACATTGATTACTTTTATCTATCATTGTTGGTCATTTTTCTCCATTGTTTGTGAAATTTTCCCTATGTCTTTATTTTCTCTTATTTCTTAGGGCCACTACATCCTTCATTGTCTTGTGACATCATGAGTGATGTCTCATATTTGAAACCCATTTTTACGGTCTTTTTTTGTCTTCTTGCATATTAGCTTACACGTTGTCTTTTACATGTGTGTTTATCTTTCTTGTAATAACATTTGTCTCTTAGCCACTTTGTTTGTGTGTGCCTTGGTTTCTACCAAACACACTCCCTCCCCCGCAAGGCACGGTTTAGCTAGCACAACGGTGGGTCCTCCTTTGGACTACATACTCCTCATTGATGTTGCATGCACCCCAAATGAGGGGCATCATTTAGGTGAATCAATCATCCCACAACACAATTTAACACTAGTACAACACAGTCATCAGTCAAAAAATGGCCCAAATCCTGACTTGGGTCTTTAGCAAAACATAAAAAATAGCACCCAAGCCCGAGACAAGTAGTGTTTGGGCACCCCTAACCCTTCCCGGGTGCCTATGACAAGGGGAGTTACAAAAACTCTTCAGTTCAAAATAATCTACAACACTTCACATAGTGGATTTTATAGGATAACAATCTTTCAACACTCGGCATGCATGCACTACACATCATTTTCTACTTTCACGTTGGATCAGAACTATTTGAAATGGATCATATTTTTACACACCATTTGTAGTGGTGTTCACATTTTAGGAAGCAATTAAAGGTTAGAGGATGACACCATACTTTTCTCCCTACACTTCTTCCATGTCTTGGCATGAGATCACCCAAAAAACTCGCACATAGTGCAACTGGCATGAGATAACCCAAAAACTTGTTCTTCTACATCATCTACAGGATCCTTTCTACACTTTTCACTCATCATGGATTAGGTGCACATGTTCCTTTTTTATATTTTTACATATTTCATTACATAATTTTTACTCATTTTGATCATATACACGTGTATTTGACTACTTGATCATTCTTATCTTTTGTAGTTTCATCCTTATAGGAAGTAGTAGTCACACCACATCAACAAAATCAATCACATCATCATTGACATAAATAAAAGGTAGTATCATGACATCATCATCGACATCAATTAAAGGTACTATCATCATCACTTTTTCACTTCCTCTTCTCTAGCTTCCATGCTTCACATTTTTATCACTCCACACTTTTCCTTGTCTCTTGGCACACTTTTTACCATCAATCTACATGGTTATTAGGTATGCATCTTCTATTTACTTTATTTTATCGAGAATTTTCTCAAAAACATAAACTAGGGGAAATGTATACACTAAATCATGCACTTTGGGTATCTATCTAGTCATGATCACATACTACTATTCATATGATTTTTAAGTAAGAAAAATACTAATTAACCCATGTCTTTGGCCATCTTTTCTTTCTTTTTGATGTTATTGTTGATCTTACACTCATTTTATCCTAGTCTATCTTTCCATACTTCAAAAATGTTCACTTTAGACACCGGCGCCCAACCAGACACCGGTGCTTAGGATGCCCATCCCCTCCGGGTTCCTCCGACTTCTTTATGTTTTGTTCACATCTCTTGGGTCCTTTCTATCCATTTGGGCATCTTATCTTTTTGGTAGTTAGCCTTTTTGGGTTAATTACAAAATTTAAGTAAGGGAATCAAATAAATATAAAGTTATGTGATCATAATAAAGGACCAAGCACTAAGGTTGCATTCAAATGCCATTATAAGAGAACTCAATAATCCATCTAGCATATACATACAAGGGAAAGGGATTGATACTTTTTCATAAAAACATAGGAGGGGAAGTTCATTCTTTCATGCACACATTTATTTATATTTATTACATCTAGCTACTTGCTCGCTATCAAGTGTGACACGCACAAGAGCCACCTAGGGCATAATTCCACACACACATACATAGAAATACATTGGGTTTGATATGTAATAAAACACTCAATTGTAAGTTCACTGCGTGATAGTTGAGGATAGTTCAAATCCTCATTTGCATTATTTTATTTTTGGATTTGATGTGCTTTTGAGGATTTTGTAGATCATTTCTTCATTGTAGGTTATAGGTGACATCTACGAACTTGGTGTGACATACTAGTGACAAGAAGTGAAGGACAATTGACATCTCATGACCATGTGAAGCTAGTTTTATGGGTTCTAAATAGTCAAATGTGCCCGGAAGGTCTCTCGTGCCATAGTCACCCTCGACCCCCGTATAAGTGCCCTAGTCTCGACACTCCTACAATTTTTTTAGGCTCAGTGCAATAGATTTCCCTCTCTATTTATTAGTTTATCACTTCAACGCATTTCAAAGTATTAAATGCAAATCAATTAAGTCATTTAATCTCCTCATTTTCACTTAGGGTTTTTAAATCTTAATTAATTATTTCTTAGGTCAAATTTTGCACTTCATTTACTATTGCATTGCAATCAGATTTAGGAATCCATAAATTCATGTATTTTCTTAATCAAAGTGACTCACCAAAGAAAATGATTTTTAAGATAATGACATTAGCGGGCAGCCATAGGTGGATATTCAAAGTGAGCAAGGTGAAATAACTTAGTGTAATGACCAGCATTGCTCCACATGCCTCGAACTTGCTTCATTTTGGAATAAAATTCAATGGGTGTAGAATTTAAAGAGGAATGAGGTCCGCTAACCATAGTGGAAGTAGATTTGTTTGTAGAAGAAGAAGAAGAATAGAGTCCAATTCAGCTTGAAAACATCCATCATGAGGAAATTTTGCATGATGTCTCCATTATTGGGGTTGAGCTTAAGAGAAATTTTCAAATCACAAGGATCGATTCATTAGTCCCCAAGACCACATGCCTAATAATATACCTAGCTATTTTGGAGTAAAAAAAGAGTTACCACCGATCATACTTATTTCGAGCATCAAAGGTCAGCTTCAATACCTCTTAATCCCAAATGTAAATCAAATAGAAGAGGTATATGTATTTTTCTCAACCGATACTTTCGGAATGGGAAGGGAAAATAGTTTCAAGTCAATTTTCCATACTCATTAAAGGCCATTTTTATTTCCAAACTAATTACATTACCACATTTTATGAGGAAAGGAAGCTACTTCCCCATTACGTATTAGGTTTTGTTTAGATTCTTTTGCTTCTCGGTTAGATTAGGGTAGTTTAGGTTTGTTTATTGTAAAACAAGTTCTTGTGTACACTATACAAGTTTTCATTTGGAACATGTATGATTTTTATGTTTGTGAATAGTTTTTGTGGGATTTTGTTGTTGTTGCATGTCCGGTTTAGTAGGTTTCATGGAAAAAATTAGATAAGTGGGGAAGTTTACATGTTTTATTCAAATACTCCACAAGATTAACTTCATGTAGTTTCAACCAAAGTGTTAGGTTCATGTGGTTTTATGAGATAGATTTTAAAGATTGAGATTAGTTTCTTCAAGGTTAGGATTGACTCCATACCCAATGGATGGTCCAAGGAAACTAGTATAAAACATCTAGTAGGTAGATGTCCCCTAAAATTCACCAAACTATTGTCCAAAATTATACCCCTTGTAATTTTGAACAACTCATCAAAGGACTTAACCATTTTTGTGCCAAAAAATCCATGGGAAAATTATTCAAGAGTATAATACAAAGCGCGGGATCCTAGTATTCCATAGGTTCTCCTAACCCATAAAAAAATTGAATGAGCAATTCGAGACTTAGGCACATTTTTATGGAAAGATGGTGTTGTGCGAAAAGGGTGAAAGTTGCAAAACAATATCTTAGTGTTACGTGGACTTCTCAAATGAGGTGTTCTGTGGCATGTGGTAATTAAGGTCCACGGATAGTATAAGGCATAATGGAAGGGACACGAGGTATAGGGGAGTGGGGTCAATTATTCACGAATGAAAGTTACAGTATCATGATGCAATGCATGGAAGGATAATTATTTCACAAAATTATGAGGAAATGGGTAACATACACAAACTTGCAGAAATTTCCAAACTGTCAAGTAAGGAACAAATGGTCATAAGCCACAAAATAACGAAAAATATGTGAAAGAGAGAAGATGGGAGGGTGGGTTGTTTTAATGTATTGTGGGTGTTAGAAATAATCTCGTGAATGGTCTTGATGGTGATAAAGCCACAAGGAACCATGAAATCATCTAAAACCCCACATGAGTTTTCAAACTTGTACCTTTTTTATTCAAAGTGACACTTAACCTCTCCACCAATCATAATTTAATGGCGTATGGGTGTCACTCTCTATGACCTATAAAATCTGATGGTGTGTGATAAAATCCATGTCAGGTGCCCACACCTTCCTACAAACATTAATGGCATTGGTCCTTGGTGGTTGTATTCCTATCTTGGAGCCTGTTTTTCCTTCTCTTTTCTCCTTCTCATTTCTTTATAAATCGGGAACTTGTGCATTGTAAAATGATCCTCTTTTGTGGTAATGACACCATGAAAAATGGTGGCCAAATTCCCACAAGTTTCAAACCTCAAACTCGTTATTTTGCAATGTATTTTTCCTTTTGTCATTGTTGTAATCAAGTGTGCATATTTTGAGAAATGAAATTCAGGTGTTTGTGGATATCATCTTCCCTAATTTGAATTTTATGTGTTTTTTCCTTTTGTTCTTCATATGGTGTGATGTGTGTCTTATACTTTTAGTTTTCCATCATTGTGTGTCGTGGATGTATGGGAAGAGTGAATCTACATAGTTATGATCTGTAACATGTCTATTTGCACTTTCCTCCCACATTTTCCTCCCTTTCCTTCCCTTTGCAGAGAGTGATTAATCATTCTTCATGTGCTATCACTACCCATGTTAGCTTAGGATTTCCCTTTTCGACATCTCTCTCCCTGGTCCCTTGGAATTGTTAGTCTAGGATTATCTATAGGAGTAGTTATAGCATTAGAAGTAGGTTGTGTTATGTAGGTTTTCCTAAACCCAAGTAATGAGGAAGTTGGCCTTCTCCCAAGTTTGATCTCAATTTTGCAAGAGCCACATTATAAAGATCATCCTATGTTGATCCACATTATTCAGAGTAGGGTGCAATTTTGAGCTCCAACAGTTATTTTATTTAATTCCCTATCATCAAAACACATCCTCTATGAACCATATTTCTTAGGTACTAAAACAATAGGATAACCTCATGAATAAGTGCTAGGATGGATTATACCTTGCTTAATCAAAGACAAGAACTATTTTTTACCTCATTGGAATCCTTCAAGGTCTTCATTTACAATCCCAAGTTTAGAAGTAGACTATTACGTAGCAATTGTATTTCATGCTCAATTGTCCTAGCCGGAGGTAGCCTCGTAGGATCTTGGAAAATTCATTGAACTGTCAAACCAACTCTTTCATTTTCTTTTTCTCTTTGTTAGTAAACATACTACAAGTGGTTTTAGATGCAAAAACTTCCTCTTCTTGTATATCTCTCAAAATAAGTAATGCAAATTTCCCACTAGCATTAATAAGCTTTATAGTTTGGGAGGCACTTCTTGGAGATATCTTTGAGTCTCTTGTAAAGGATGAAATGGTGTAGTTCTTACCATCCTTCACCAAGTAGTATTGGTTAGCTCTTCTCATGAAGATGACATCCGTAATATACAAGTATGGGCTTCCAAACACTACACCACACACATCAAGAGGAATAATATCCAAATTAGTTTCATCAATGAACTTCTTATCAATACCAAACATAATTTTTCATTGCTTAGTAACCTTGATGTCTACACCTTTCTTCACCCAACCCAATGAATATGGATTGAGATGATTGTAAGTCTCTAACTTCATCTTATCAACTAACTTCGTACTTATCAAATTAGCTTGAGAGAAAATATCAAAAAGAGCATCAAATTTGGTTTTATTCACTTGGATTTTATATGAAATACTTTAGTAAGCTCATTTTATTGAACAAAATTATTATTTCCCAAACATACCTCTATATAGAAGGAGGTACAACACATTGTCTCATCTACCTCTTCACTGAAAAATATTTCCTCTCCTTGGAGGCTAACCATGGCCTTCATTTTATTCTTCTTATTCTTGAAGGGATGTAATTCTCGGGTGGAGCTTCCAACATTTTTCCTCAAAATGAGTGTCAACATCACAAGGACCATAATGAACTTTAGTATCCTTCTTAGAAATAGAAGTATCATTCTTCTTACATTTCCCTTTTCCTTTCTCCTTTTTCTTAGTGTCACCTTATTTTTTTGAAGCATGTTGAGAGGTAGATGAACTCTTTTTCTTGTCCATCTCTAGATAATGGCTTGAGAACAAGCCTCATCTACATTCACTAGCTTGGCCAAGAGAACTAGTCTCCTCAAGTGGCTATGGATTCCATCAATGTACTTCATCAAAATGTCTTCGGTCCACTACATCATTTTCAATTTAGACAACTTTCTTCCAAAACTCATTAGTGTACTCTTGCACATTTTGGCCTTGCTTCTACCTAATATATTACCAATACATGGACCTCTCTTCCTCATAAAAATAGGATAGAATTTATTTTTGATTATCTTTTTAAATTCATCCCACTTATAAATAGGAGGAATATTCTTAATAACCAAAGTATGAACATATATTTCAAACCAAGTTAAAGCATGATTGGTTAATTTTAACCTTACAAATGAAATATTTTGAATCTCATTGATTTGATGAAAACTAAAATATACCTCAAGTTGAGCTAGCCAATGGTCAAGCTTCTTGGTCATAAGACTAAATCTCTACCGTTGCCTTTTATTTGAATGGAGGAGGAGTAAGGTTGGCACAAGTTTGTTCTTCCTCATACTCATGAGTTTCTTCTTTATGGTATTCTAGTGCCTCTTTAGGAACATCAAGCTTCTCCATGAGAAATCCTAAGATGGAATCCAACTTCCCCATAGACAAGGAAATACTTCCCACATCTTTGGATAGAATTACCACATCCACCTCCAACTTATAGAAATGTTCTTCTTTAGTATCACATGCATGTCCACTATGAGCCATGCTTGATTCCTTGCTTTCGCTTCTTGGTGGAAATAATTCTTAAAAAGTAATGAGGATACCTTCACCATTTTCACTACCCTTCCAAGTGAGGGGCATCTAACTAAAAATGTCAACGCTAGTTAAATGACACCCAAAAAAATAATCTATAAACTACCTCTTTTGACAATAAATAGATCATATTTTAGTGATAATGAATGAACAACTTAACTAGAGTTATTTTTATCAAGTATGTTATGAAAGAAACATTCACATGATACTAAAATTGAAAAAGGAAAGATAATAAGACAAATATTATATCCTAGAGAAACCCAATGAGGAAAAACTCCATCTAGGTAAGTAATTGCTTCCCTTCACTATGTAAATCTCCAAACAATACAAGTTCATTGTCAAAATATGACCTTATAGAAGGATTCAAGCTCCTTCTACTTGCATTCCTTGCTTACAATATTGAACAAGAAATAACTCGGTTGTTTATGAACAAAAAAATAACAATTCCAACTTCCTCCTTTTCCCACACTTGATTTCATCCAAATCACTTTCTTAGAATGAGTAATTACACTTGGAATTATATTTTCTCTACCCAAGGATGAATGGAAAGGCAAAAAAAACTGATTTGAGAAGCCTAAACATTTGTACATATTTAGATTCCTCATTTTTGTGTCATTGGGGATAGAACCACCAATTCTATAAGGGCAGATTCGCAACCACCATGGTGGTTATGTGACCCTCGGTGCCTACAAAAATTGGTTTCACAACTTCTACTCTGTGAAGAGATTCAATTTTGCAACCATTGTGGCGGTTTGTGACCTTCACATAGTTATCACACGGAACACAACAAAAATGATATTTTTTCATCATTCAAAGTTTTCCGAGATCACTTTCATCCTAACTTATCCATTTTGAGAACAATGAACATGTTGAGTGAATGCTTTTCAAGTTTTAAATAAGATAATACAAAAATTGGGTACTTTTAGATCCATTTTTGGATCAAAAAGATGAATTAGAAATTATGTTCTTGATTTTTTATATTTTTCAAAATCTTCATCCATAGAATTTGATTCATGAACATCCACATCAAATCTAATACATGGATTTAATCCCATGATAAATTTTTGGGTACATAACCACTCATAAGGATGATATTGTGGAACATACTTGAGATTTATTGCAAAGTTATCCCAATATTGTGTCACTATCATGTTTCTCTAGCACAAATTATGAAATTCTATCATTCTCCCATCAAAATATAACCGTGGTAACCACCTCAACATAAATAAGGTCACAAAACATTCCTGAGTTGTTTTTTTGTATTCATATTCTTCTCTACCTTCTTACTAGCACACCATGTAGATGCCTCTCTAGAAATATGATAAGATACCCAAACTAACTTTTTCCTCATTAATATTCTATATCTCAAAGTATATTTCCATCTTAATCAACCATGATTTGTCTCCATCACCAAGTACTACTTCATTTTACTTTAGTGTGACTATTATCTTCAATTTCTTTGCTAATTCGATCTCAAATCTTTCCATTTTGGGAACCTATCTAGTTGTATGATCTTAGGTATTTTCTAAGCCTACTTGTTATATCCATCATTATTCTCATCTTCATCCTCTATGATCATCTTCCACCACTTATTTATCTTCCTCCTCATGTGGTTCCTTGTTGAAACTCTCTTCTCATTGAATTCAAATGATCACAAGTATCATTCAAAAGTGCTAGAATATGATCTAGTTTTTCCTCATGATCATTAGAATTATCTTTTCCACTTCTGATATAGTTATTGTTCTTCCATATTTCTCCTAACATGAAAAAAAAAAATAGAAATATAGTGAGCACAAAATGCCGTATTTTTGAAGTTGGTATTTTATACCAAGGTGTAGCGACCCACCAGTAGGTGACTAGAAAAACACACCGGATTTTTTTTTAACCAAAATGTCAAATCATCCTTTTACAACCAAAGATCAAAATCAATGCCTCTCAATTTCCTAGTCCTACGCTTGAAAATTAAACACATGCATGAAGTATTAATAGTAATATAAGTTATCTAACATAATGGATTAAGTTATGTCATTCATTTTAACTTATAAATATTGCTTCTATTCTAATCATAAATGAATTAGCAATATTTATAAAATTAAATACAATTACCTATATGTTTTCACATATAATTTTTAATCCAATTAAATTAATGCATTTATAGTTAATTCATCAACATATCCCTTCCAATAAATGTGAAAGCGAACATAACAAGTATAATTTCATTCAATGGGTTCATTTATTACTTTTATCATAATACATCTGTGATATTAATTTATAGGTTACAACATAATTACAAGTCCATGATAAGTGTTACAAAAGTAGATAGTTTACATTAACTTTAAAATCAATGTGAAACAATAGTACATAGGTTCACATCTCTTAAATCATGTTACAAGTTTATTACGAATGAATAAGTATTTCAAAATACATAGTTTCTCATACACACTAGTTATATAGATTCAATATACAATGTTTATAATGTCTCTTGTCTCAATATACAATACGATAAATATCATGAAATACAATAAATCACAACTATTTTATGGCATAATTTATCACCTTTCATTAGATATCCATCTGGTGAAAAATGCGTCGTGAGAGAAAAGTATCATCAGAGCACTTTACCTCCAACCATGAGCCTTACAGATCCTGTGTACCTCCCAAAAAGTGAGAGTGGTCCTACTCTTCATGAAAAGGAAGATGTAATAAATCAATAAGGTAAAAGAGAATACCATGTGTAATGGAATCACCCAAAAATTGTTGTACCTATGAACATGGTAGGAAGATAACATGCTAGAAATTATAGTAGTAATGAATATACTTTTGGCCAAAAGACTTAGGATAACCATAGGTTCACATCCCTAATTAAATGTGACTTACTATTAGGATTCTCATAAATAATGGTGTAATAGATAGATTCTTGATGTTTATTAGATATGGTCCCATCGGTTTGAGAATAAATGAATATTTTTTTCTTTTCGGAAAAGTTTGAGTAAACGAATTCGTATTTCACTTGATCAATTGAATTATTTAGATGTGATTGATGTTTATCAATAATAAGCGATGGAATATATCTCCATATAATAATTTCTTAAATTCACAAATTTGATTGTAAAATTTATGTGTTAATGTGAGCTTATCCATGTAGTTATGCATTATTTAATTAGGAATCGATTTGATGAAACATTTTTACTTTTTTGCTTTAGTATGGGTAGTATGATTGGCTTTCGTTGTCCAAGATAATTTCTATGACCTAATATGTTACCAAATATATAGAAAAGGAGAAGAGGATTTTTCTATCTTGTTTACAATAATAGAGATAAAATGGAAAATAACGAAGTTCTTGAATCGACTGAAAGATTGGGGTATTTCCAAATCGATAGAAATAGCAAAAAACTATCTTGCTAAATTAGAATAAGACAAAACTATATATTAAAGTTGTATTAACTTATAATTCTTATTACTAATTAAATTATATAGTTATTTAATATTTAACTTAATGTATTTAATATTTAATTTTATTTTTTATTTGCAAATTTTAAAAATATGAAACATAAAAAAACATGTCCGGAAAAATATCACATGAAGAGAATTCTAGACAAAAACATACCTACTAAATGTCAATTTCATTTTATTTCTATCTTTCTCGACATAGCCAAAAAAGGAAAATATTCTTCTAAAGTTTTGGGTCCCCATTTGATTCATGCGTGATAAATACCACTTTGAAACCTAAAACTGAAAAAGAAATTAAGTGAAGTACCCCATATACAAAATAGGGAAACGTGTCCACAATTTCCCCACCATGACCGACTCCCCATCCTAAAGTAGCTAGATGGGGAATTAAAATCATTCCATCTTCATGCATAGGCCTTTCCAATACAAAATGAGCCACTTCAAATAGATTCATTTCTCCGGCCCAGAATACAAGTAATTCGGAGAATGAGCCACATGAGCCCAGAGTAATTTTCTGAAAAATTGATAAGTCGGGCATTACTATCCCACCAAGTGAAACCAATAGTTTCTTGGTCATGAGTAGCTAAATATAAAGTTCCATTAAATAACATTTGCATGGGGTATAACCTCCTTAGGGAATATAAGGTTTTCACGAGGGTGATCTTAAGCCACCATCAAAGCACGAACACCTTTGTTCAAGAGAATATTTTTGTGCGAGAAAATTTCAAATTCAAGATCTTCTACCACATGAATCTCTTGATAAATAAATTCATATGCACGTAAGTTTAGAACTAGGACAACTACAATGTTACAAATTTTATTTAACTCCTTATGCGTTTCATAATTTTATTCACCCACGATCGAAGGTTGGATCATAGTCAACATTGAATCTAATGGATCTACCACTAAATAGATCCCCTTGACAGATAATCCTCTTGATAGTACATTATTAGCATCTAAATGTGTTAATTTTGTAGTAGGAGAAAGATCCCATGTGACATAGTAAGGCATGAAGTAATCCTACCCAACTAATGATGAGGGTAGACCCTGATTCTATCCACGTCTGCACCTAACCCCTAACACTTGTCATATGTGAAAAATGCATTAGGTAAGATAACACATCCATACATATCACTCCCTATTCCATATACACATCTCTCAAAACTTCCCTTTTCTAAACATAAATTCAAAATAGGACATATCTATCTCTAAAATCAAATAACTCAGGAAAACAAGAAATAGGACTTAAATAATAATAACCTTCATGAATGCCCCATACCATTTTCTCATATTATTATTATAAGGACCCTAATCCTAATTTTGTATCCGTAACAACTATAGACACCCTAAAATAACCGTTATGCATCGTAAACATTCAAAACCTTATTAAACCCATTGTCCATATATAGAATTAATTTAATTAATTCTATTGCACCTTATCACCCCCTTAGCTAATTTTAATATCAAATTAATTAAATAAATTCACACATATCCACATCCATATTTAAATTAATTAAATATTCTCATATCTTATCCACCTACTTGACTCAAGTCATGAATGAAGCTAAAAATCATTATTATAATCAAGAGGATGTGTTCAAATTGACTCAAATCATACATTTGAGTTAACTAAAGATATCTCCCAAGTCATGACAATCCAAAATCAATCCACCTTCTTCTAAAATCCAACTATTCATGACACTTTTTAGGTGAATAAAATAAAATATATGAAATTAAAAGACAAAAACATATGCAACCCCTTACCAACTCAGTAATGAATCATCCATGCAAATCTAGAACAACAATCTAACTCTCCAATCAATATGGAAACTCAACTAACAACTCAGTCATGTTTAGTTATCTCCAAGTCAAATCAGCATAAACTTATCTTTTGGATTTACTTTCCTCATATATAAATCAATGGTATCCCATTTAAAAATCATCCACCAAAAACTTGAGAGTTCATGATGTCATTTTGTACATTTACTTGGTGAATCAAATCAATTTTCATACTGTTATGCTTCCCACATAATGTCAAATCAATCAATCATGCTCATAGCTTGATCCAACATCCATTTGGAGTATCTTGGAGCATCCACAAATCAACAAAGCTCACAAATCAAATAGATCCAACAAAGAGCATCACTAAACCTTTTTCTTTCAGATCTAATCCAAGGTTGCTTTGGGATTTACAACAGAAGGTTTGCATTTGTTTTTGTATTGATTTTCCTCTTTTATTATAATTTCCATGGTTTATATTTTAGCACGCCTTCTAGGAATTCCATGCATATTTTATTGTTTTTATATTTTTTCACTAATCTAACTCTTTCTTTGTGTTGTTTTTGTTGTTTAAGACTTACGTTAAAATTTCGGGGTTTTGGTGTAGAAACAAGGAGAAAATAAAAAATAGTTTTGTTACCATTTTTCTTCATTTATGTCCATCTACAGGTTACATGCACTATATTTAAACAAGATTTTTACTATCATATCACTACATGTTCTAGTTTCAAACTACACGCACTAGTGTAGTCTTTCACTGAGTTATTGGAAATCTAATTTTTGTTCATTGTCCTTGTACATGTGCTTACATACCTCTACATGCACTACCATAATCATTATGTCATTAGAAAAATATGTTTATGCTATCACATCTAGTTGAGTTCATTTATTTGAGCCTACATGCTAGCACACATACTTGAGTGTGCTTCTTTGTTAGTCACACTAGTGCATGTAATTGCATATGTGAATGTATCGGTGTGTGTGCTACCGTAGCCTATCTTACGAAGGCCATAACTTTTGATCCCGAACTTGAAATAACTACAATTTTTGTGATGGAAATGTATCAAGATGAACTATGTAATGAAATTGTATTTTTGGATTCAACCTTAAATAAAATTTAAGTTTTCCTTTCTCCTAAATCTTGTCATTTTCTTTGCATGTTAGATGTTATTTTTCTCCAAACTACTAAATCTTGTGTGTAGGTTTCCATATTTTCTTTCTAAAGAAAAATTTCTCAAAATAGTGCTAAGATTTGAAATATTTGTTAAAATTATTTTTTTGTCAATAAAACCAACCGCGTATGCTCTTCTCTCACACCCTCTTGGGTGATCTTGAGAATCAGAAACGGTGAAGTTTGTTTCCTTATTTTACATTGTGTTTCTCTACAAAGAACTTAATAACTCATTGTTTTTATGACTGCATCATACAAATATTACCTCAACCTAACTACTAATTCATTGTATGTAGGTTACCTTGATCAAAGCAAACAAAAAAAAAATTTATCTTATTACATGTTATAAACTTGTATTGCAGGTTTAGATAAGGGTTTATTCATGTCCGCTTTAACTATGGGAAGTGCTTGGACATGGTCCTAAAACTCATTGTGAGAACCACAGAAACCCCAAAGTAGTTGGAACCTTAAGGGAATTGGCCAACGAAATAGGTACCCACACCTACTTGACTAGTACACTTATGAGATTTAGAGCTAATGATATCCTTAGTGATGGCCCCATTTTGATTGATCAAGCTAAGTAAAATCTAGCTTTATTAATCAAGGGGTAAAGTAAATCTGGAAATTATAAATTTTCTAGTGTACTAGGATCATTTGGATAACACGGTATTTAGAGAGAGATCCAATATATAGGAAGCTTGACTAACTGAACCAAGTTATTTGAAAGTTCTCCCTACCACCATTATTTTCATCCAAGTTACTGAATTAGATTAGTTTGTGTTCCATATTCTTCTCTCGAATCAAAATCATAATCTTTTGAAAAGAGTTTGCGAGAATCGAATCGGAAACGAGGCACCACGAAGTAATTGCACTCTAACGGAATTGTGAAAGCTCCAATGATTGTAAGAAATAATTGATCAATAATGGAAGAACTTGCTCGATAGAAACAAATCTTGCATATAGAGGAAAGACAACATAGTGTCTTGGCATGCTCATAAATGAATAGTAAAAGGGGTACATATAGGGTCTTTGAGTAACCTAGTGCATGACACACATGAAATCCTAAACCTAACCCATGTGAGAGGACCCTCCAATATGAGAGGAGGACACATAGGACAACTCACACTAACACCCCCTTCATCGAAGTTGGGGTAGCGGCTATGATGAGTCGGACGAGAAAGGAAGACACCCCTAAACAACTAAGAAAGATGTGTCAATGGGGCCCGGTAACTAAATAAATAATGAGTGCACGTTTACGATATCAGCTCACGATACCATGAAAAGAGTTTGCAAGAATTGAAATAGAAATGAGGCACCACGAAATAGTTTCACTCAATAGAATTGTGATAGCTTCAAGCAATTGCAAGAAATAATTGATCAGTAATGGAAGAACTTGCTCAACAGAAACAAAGCTTGCGTATAGAGGAAAGACAACAGAGTGTCTTGGTATGCTCATAAATGAATAGTAAAGGGGTACATATAGGGTGCTAAGTAACCTAGTGCATGAAAAACATGAAACCCTAAACCTAACCCATGTGAGAGGACCCTCCAATATGAGAGGAGGACACATAGGATAACTCACACTAACATCTTTTTCCAATCAAAATCATATTATTTTCCAAATAAAATTGATCATGTCTAAGCCTTACTCTTTGGATTCAATTTTCCAAATTTTAAGCACATCGTTCAATTTAAATTGAAGTCTAAGTCTTAAGTTTTGGATACCCATATCCTAATTTAAGCAATCCATTTCAATCCAAGTCTTATCCTTTGGTATTCACTTTATCAAGGTTAAGCAAAATCAAATTTTCAATCATAAGTATTTTCTTTGGGTATTTACTTAATCCAAGCTGAGAAAATCCATAGGTTAATTTTCAATTCTTAAATTTCGGATACCCATCTCCAAATTTAAGCAATCTCTTCCATTTCTACGTCTTATATTTTGACATTCACTTTGTCAAAATTTAAGCCATCTATTCTATGTCTAAGTCTTATATTTTGACATTCACTTTGTTAACATTTAAGAAATCTCTTCCATATCCAAGTCTTATACTTTGACATTCACTTTATCAAGTTTAAGCACAATCACTCTTCTCATCTAAGTCTTATATTTTGACATTTTTTATCAAAAATTAAGCACAATAACTTTTCACATCCATGTCTTCTATTTTGATATTCTCATTATCAATTTTAATCCAATCGAACTCTTAATCTAAGTATTATACTTTGATATTCCAACTATAAAATTTAAATGCAACCATTCTTAACATCTAAGTCATATATTTTGATATACACATTATCAAGTTTAAGTAAAACCAGTCTTAATGCCTACATCTTATATTTTGACATTCACTTTTTCAAATTTTAAGTGCAATCAAATTTCTATTTGAAGTCTTAGGTAATTAGATATTCACTTTATCCAAACTCTAAGAACATCCACACCACGTTCTAAACCAAATTCATGAACCAACTCTTCACTTTAGGTTTGTACCTTAAGTACTGATGGTAGGCTCGTGCACAACATCACATGAAGAATTATTAGAAAACAATCATGAGATGTCAAAAAAATTATCTCATATGGCTCCCCAATTCAATGAGAAATAAACCAAACAACCAATCATACCCCCTAGTGAAGGAACTACTCCACATAAAGTCAATTGACAATTTACACCCCTCGGAGAAAGTCTTTATAATGTATTTCATCAATTAGCATAAGCTAAAATGATAATATATCCAATCACAATACCCTTTGCAAAAGGGAAACCAAAACCTAAGTGATATAAAGAATCATAATATTGTGAGTACCACTTTGCATCGAGAGGTCATTCTACAAATCATTATACAAATATCAACCATTATATCCAAGACTTAATTAACAAAGGAGCTATTGAAATAGAAACTATGTCAACTACCACAATTTCAATGAATATTTGAACATTCTCCATGAATCTTTACATGATAAAACTCAACAATATCAAGACAAAAAGGGTCGAGGATCGCAGAACCAAAACCAATAAAATTCCCCTTGGGGTACTCTCTTATTATTTCAATCAGAAATTGAAAGTGTTTCAGAAACTATCTTCAAACATCAAACAAGAATTTGAAAGAGTTTTAAGATCCTTTTCCAACTCATAGTAAAAATGACAAATCTAATGAAAAATTCCAATCATCAAACAATGTTGGGCTTGGTTTTATCCTTCCATTACTATATCCTATGCCTAACATCCCTAGTTTGTGTTATAAAGATGCAACAATAACAAGTTTGGAAACTTTGCAACAATGCAACCTTATATGTCCCAAACAAGCACACAGTTCACAAACAACACAAAATAAAAAATAAAAAAATCACCACAATCATTACACCTTTCATCCTTCACAATCTTTGGTGTTGAGCCCACACTTCTTATTGGTAGTGTGAGACTAGGAAAAGAGAAAGGTACCCTTACTCACCTACGTCTTGTCTTTAGTGTTGAACCCTTACCTCTTATTGGTGCTACTGAGGAAACATTTAGGGGCCATTTCAAAAAAATAAAGAAAAGAAAGCTTTCAAAGAATTGAATAAAAGTGCTTAATCATATGAAATCCCAAAGAATCAATTTAGTTTCTCATGTTAAGAGAGACAAACATTCCTTTCACCTGGTCTTACCAATCAATAGGCCACCTACGAGAAAAATTCTAGTCAAGACTGTAAGGTGAAATCATCTTGGAATTGTTCACATAATCTTAATAGAAGATTATTAACATTTTCCCAAATAGACCATTTTCAACCTCATGTATCGTGCATCCATCATCTTCATATGAGCATAAATATTGCATTTATCTTACATCCTTCTTGGCTTTTGGTGGTGATCCCTCACATCTTACTGGTTGTGTGGAGTCAAGGGCAGAGTTAGACATTCGATCAATATATCATCTACATTCTTCTAGCAGACGAAATCTTTGCAATTGTTTGAACATAGGTTCGAGACGATTGCACCCTTTACCAAGAAACAACTACAAAAAAATCATATATTCCAAAAAAATAAAAACATTCAAATTCAAAAAATAAAAACATTCAAAATTCAAAAAAAAAAATCAAAACAACAAAAAAAAATTAAAACATTGAAAATTCAAAAATTTAAACAATTCAAAATTCCAAGAAACATTTAGAAAATGTTTCAAAAATTCTCAAAGCAACTATCAAAACAACCCAATGATATTGAACTCTCAACTACTATCCTAATGACCATGTCAAACTATCCTATGATTATCAAAAATCACCATACCCTCATGTGTATCCTCATATGGGGAAATCTCGACTCTCATGTTCTTCCTCACATGTATTCTTGTTTGGAAAACTAGCACCATCACTCTCGAGATCATTCTTCAATGTGGATCTAACAATAGTTTCATTAGGAGTTTCTTAACTCTGTTATTCAGTTTGATCCAATCCCCTTGCATATATCCTTGTTTAGGGGCATTCAAATCTGCTTACTCTTCATTGTGGAACACATTAGGGGCATAATTAGATGTCTTTTTAAATTTTTGTTGCATTATTTTTGCTCTTTGAAAAATTGTAAATAATAGTTAGCATATTGGTTTTTATATAACTTTGGTGTATCTATCTTAATTACTATGTATATTAGGTTTACTTTTCATTCAATTTTTACTTTTCTATTGGACCAAATCCAAGTATTTTGTTAGCATATTGGTTTAGTCATAGCCATTGTGTATATCAATTTCTATATTTTGTGTTTTTCTTTTCTTTTTTGTGTTCATCTTTAACCAAATGTAAGTATGTTATTAGAAAATATAGTTCATATGTAACTTTGGTATATCACTTACTTGTATATTGGGTTTGTTTTACATTTTTTTCTTTGTTGTGGACCTATTGCAAGTATTTTGTTATCATCTTGGTTTTTTTACAACCATGGGATATTCGTTTTACTATGTATATTGGGTTTGTTTTACATTTTTCTTTGTTTTTGGACCGATTACGGGTATTTTATAAGCATATTGAAGTATTCATAGTCATGGTGTATATCAATTAATGAGTATTTTGGATTTGTTTTGTTGTTTTCTTCATCTTTGATCAATTGTATGTTGTTAGCATCTTAGTTCATATATAACTTTGGTGTAATCATATTCTTTGTGTATATTTGGTTTGTTTAACATTTTTAAATTTTCTTTTGACCAAATTGTAGAAGAGGGATGGAAACCTCACAATTATATTAATGTTCAATCATCAACTTACAATAGTGATGGTTGCAATATTTATAGATATTACATAGTCGAGTAAAAACAAATAATAAGTTTCACAGTGCGGCCGAAACCATATGTGAATGTAATGACCCACTATTAAGCAAATACAAACAAAATCATGATACGAAAATATTATTCCCAAACACAAACAAAATATGGTTTATAACCAAATTATAACAACTTACCACTAGTAATAATTAAATTACCTATGCTAAATTAACCTAGGTAAACTATGTTTTACCTAACATTCCCCCTTAATTTTGCATTGTCTCAAGTGAGGTGGAAAGGAACTATCTGAACATCTTGAATTTGTCACGTGTAAGTGACTTTGTGAAGATATATCCTTTCCATTCATTTATTGGGAAAAACTAAAGTTGTATGTTGTGTTTTAAGACATGCTCACGTATGAAATAAACATGTACCTCGATGTGCTTCATTATCTCGTGAAACACAATATTATGAACAAGTTTGAGAACACCTTCATTGTCTACATACATGGTGGTAGGATTTTCTTGTGGTACTCAATCCCTTCAAGTATGTGACATGGCCATATCTCTTCACGAGATAGCTCCACCGCATCACGATAATCAGCCTCTGTAAAAGAGAGAGAAAGAAAGTTTTGTTTCTTTCTTCCCCATGATATCGTCCGGATACCAAAAGTATACAATCTAGAATTGGATTTCCTGTCATCAATTTTATCTACATGATTTGAATCTGAATATCCGATCAAGAATAAGTTATCGCTCTTCTTATACGTTATACCAAGATCCACTTTGTATCCTTGAGACACCTCAAGATCCACCTTACTATTTTCAATGACATACTTTGGGCTCCTACATGAACCGTGAAATATATCTCACTACAAATTTGATATCTAGTCTAGTATATGTTAGGTAAATGAGACTCTCAATCAACAATTGATAAAGAGTTGTGTTTACCAAAGGATATGGATCTGAATGAGATAACTAAAATTTCATCTCCATGGGTGTAGCAATAGGTGTGAAATCCATCATCCTAATTTTCTTGAGATTTGTCTTGGTATACTATAATTGAGAAATAAATTCTCTTTCTATCATACTTCCAATCCAAGACAATAGTGCATGATCCTGAGATCTATCATGTTGAATGATTGATTAAGATCTTTCTTCGTTGCATCGATCATCTTCATTGTGATTTCAGTGATGACTAGATTGTCGACATATACAACAACTATCACAATCTCTCCTCCTTTCCTCTTAAGGTAGAGATTGGGATCATATGGATTTCTAAAAATCCATGTTGAACAAGATGCTCATCAATTTTGATGTACCAAGCCCGGGGTTCTTGTTTAAGCCCATACAAATATTTCCTAAGTCTACATACCTTTGTTTCTTCACTAGGTAAAAAACCCTCATGTTGAGTCATGTAGACTTCCTCTTATAGATATCCATTCAGAAAGGCACTTTTCACATCCATCTAATGGACTTTCCAACCATAATGAGTAGATAGAGAAAATATCATCCTGATCATTTTGATCTTAGGTGTGGGAGAAAATGTCTCCTTGTAGTATATGCTTTCCTTCTGTACATACCCCTTTGCTACTAGTCTCACTTTGTACTTTTCTATGGTCCCATCTTCTTTGTACTTTGTTTTGAATATCCATAGGCAACCAATGGGTTTCTTCCTGGTTGAAGATCAACAAGTTATCATGTGTTTTTTTCATCACTGATTGATATTCACCATCCATGGCATCTTTCCAATATTTTTATGGTAGGGATTCCTAGACAGTAGAGGGATCAACATATTCAACAAATCTACTCATCAAATCAAAGTTTAACTTTTCTCATGCTTTACTTGCAAGTATGTGGTCCAATGATGGATGTATACGGTCGAGCATCCAATTTTGCATCTCGAATCATATTAGTATACCACTTGGGCATACGTTGTATTGTTCCCATGGGTTGTGGTCTTGTGTGATAATCATCATCATCCCCATCATCACTGTCATCAGTGGGAACATCAGCTTTTTTTTCACAAGTGAAATATCTACATCAGGTGAGTCTAAAGAGGAGTCTCAGCTTCCTTCTTCTCAAAGAAATCAACATCTCTGCTGGTGTAGACTTTTAGGTCTTTAGATCCATCAATTTGTACCCAAGATTCTCTTCATTGTAGCTAATGAAGATGAGTTTTTGAGATTTCATATCCAACTTCTTTCTATTCTTCTTGGGTATGTGCATGTTAGATTTGCACCCAAATACTCTAAGGTTTGCAATGGATGGCTTCTTATTCTAACATGCTTCATGTGGTGTAACTCCATCAAGAGAAAATGTGGGTACTCTATTAAGAAAATATACTATTGTCTTTGTTGCTTCTATCCACAATATCCTCGCTAGTCCAAAATCATTGATCATGCAATGCACCATCTCCATGATAGTATGGTTCCTTCTCTCAAAAACACCATTCTATTTTGGTGTGTGTGGAGGCATTTGTCAATGAATCCCATGAGCTTAAAGGTAGGCTTTGAACTCATTACTCTTGAATTCCCCCCTCAATCTGAGTGGAGAGATCTTATACGATGACCAGTATCATTCTCTACTGACCACTTTGAAATTTTTGAAGTTATCAAAATCTTCACTTTTTTACAAATACAAAAAACCACATTTTCCTTGAATAATCATTAGCACATAGCATGAAATACTGAAATCCAAATTGAGTAGGTTGCATCGGACCACAAATATTGATATGAACCAAATCAAGCTTACCTGGAGCTCGATAAGTACTCTTCTAGAATGAAGCTCTGTGTTGTTTACCTGTTAGGTAGTTAAAACACTTATATGTATCCTTCTTAAGAGATGGAAAGCCTCTCACCATGTTGTATCGATGAAGTGTTTTGAGATATTTGAAATTGATGTGACCAAGTCTCGATGCCACAACTATGCAGAGGAAGAATTCTTAGCCACAAGCTGCTTGATTATCCTTATAGATGAATTCAAGTTCAAACATATGTCCCATATTGGAGGCTTTTACAACAATTTTCAAGCCTCTATATTTCTCTCTAATCAAAAAAATTTCTTCTTGAAATGGCTATCAAATTCAATCTTCAAATTATGATCGGAAGTTAAGCAGTGATAGTAGATTCTTTGTTAAGCCAGGGACATATAAAACATATGTTAATCTACAATTTCGGGAACCAAGAGGTAGAGAAATGTTACCAATACCTTGTACCGTGTAATAAGAATCATCACCTAACGAAACATGGTTTTTCAAAGGTGTGTCCCTCATGGTGATAAACCAGTCTTTTTTCCTAGTCATGTTGCGATTGGATCTCAAATCAACATACCAAACAACACTAGATGATGTGGATGGTTCATTAGAACGAGTAGTGTATAAGAAGTCCTCATTTTCTGAATGATCTTCTTACTCAACTACATTACCTTCCGATGGGGTTTTCTTCACTAGTTCCCCTTCTTCCGACCTTTCTTATAGCATGACTATCCCTAATAAGACTATTGATTCGAGGTTCCATAATTTCTTGATGAACCTTTCTTGTATGTGTTGAACCAATAATCTTTCAAATCATGTCCTCTTTTATAGATAAGACATTTCTTCTTTTACTTGTCCCCTTATTGATGTTGTTTTTGGGACTTTTGAGAAGAATGATATTTTCCTTTTCATTTTTGATGAGAATATAATGTCTATTCCTCTTCATCATCTTTGTTGTACATTTCTTCTTCTTATTGCAGTAGATTCACTAGCTTGTAAAAAGTAAGCTGTATCGATCGACAAGTTTAGTGTTGTCACAAAAATGTGGTAAAAAGGAGGAAGTTCTCTCAGAACAATGGGCACTAGAGTTGTATCAGTAACCTCCTCTCCTAGGGCTAGAAGTGAAGCCCTCAATTATGTAACTCTTCACAAGAAAGCTTCTACTTTCTCATTCAGCTTGAATTTGAGTGTATGAAATCGATTCTGCAAATTGAAAATTGTGTTCTTGTTTCTAGCCTCATACATGGTTCTCAACTTATCCCACACTTCTTTAGTTTTTTTACATCTCAAATGTGGGATTGCACATCGTCGGACACTGCAAATAAGATCATGACTTTGGCCTTTTGATTGGCCTTGTCAAACTATCTCTGTTAGGTTGCATCATCTGGTGATCTACTTACATAACCATTCACAACAGGCCAAATCTCTTCAAATTTGAGTTGTATTTTGATCTTAATATTTCATGTAGCATAATTATCTCTTCTTAGGAGCTGTGAGTCTAGAAGAAATAACTTAGGGGCATTAGTGCCCATTTTTAGAATCAACTAATAAACGGTAAGGCTCTTATCACTCCATGCATAAGGTCTCTATACATACCCAAAATTGTATGTACCTTCTATATATGAAATTGCTTACAGAAACCCCAATGATGATTAAGATCTCTTTACAAGGTGTTCAAAATGTGAAAGCTCATTGAGTATACATTTGCATCCCAAAAGTCCTTGTCTAGCCTCTACATGTTTTGTCCTATCCTTTTCTCTCTTTTTCCTTTTTTTTGTTGTTAGTTATAGGACCGCCTCCTGCCAGGGCGGCGGTCCTGTAACTCGTCAATGAGCCTTATTAGGCGGTGGTCACATGTAACCATCGCCCCTCACGCAGGCGGCGGTCCCGTACACGCTTTCAGAGAATGCTCGACGATCGCGTCAAGCATGAAAATTCAATTTTCACCCGCATTTCTCAACCACTAAAGCTTGTATTTATGTTTTAGCCCACGAACAGTGATTTATCTTTGTTTAATGGTGGGAGAGTTCAATTTGAACTTGCCTTCTAGTCATTGCAAATGCTATAAATATGTAGCTTGTTTACAAGTAAATGGTCTTGGTTCTTTGGTCTGGAGTCTTCATTCTTGAGCTTCAGTCTTCAATACTCAGTCCTAGATTTATTTTATGAATCATTTTATCTTTAGCATGGATTAGAATTCTGAATATTTAGTTATGCCTCACTGTACACCGACAACGATCCTGCTAGGAATTGTATAGGCCAAGCCAGTTCTCTTGCACCATCCCTCTCCTACTTGTACTTCGTTGTATTTCTCTGAAGCTGCTATTGCTCATTGTTTGAGTACCTGTTGTTTATCATTTTGTTTCATCATTGCTGCAACGACCCTGCTAGGAATCGTATAGGCCAAGCTCTGTTCTCTTGCGCCATCCCTCTCCTACTTGTGCTTCATGCCATTTTTACTTCAAAGTGACTACCGTCCCAGTGCCTTCTCTTGTTGATGCTGCTATACTCCTACTCTTTCTGGATTCACGTGAACACGCAAGAACGAAGAGATCACTCTGAGGGGACAAGCTACAACAAAACTGGATTTGCCTCTGCTCAGTAAACTCCAGGTTTAAATCATCAAAGTTATTATCAAATAGAGTAGCGAATCATTTTTTGCTTAAGATTACTTTCAATATTGCAGGGGAAGTGTGGGAATGATAGTTTCTGAGAAACTATGATTTTTTCCTCACTTCTGAGGTAGGATTGAAGGTTTTCAATTAAGTTAATTAGCTGTCTTTTATTTAGATTCACACATCTACACAGGTGAATAACCACACCGGGTTATCTCGCTTGTTTAGTTTTAGTATAAAAGTAGTTTAATAAGTTGTTTTTAATTATAATATTTCAATCGTGTATTTTGTTTAGATTAGTTTCCCTTTCAGCAGTAGTATAAATTGTTATTTTAGTATAATTTAAATTCGAGTTTTCAAACTAGATTAAACACTTAAATTCTAGTTAGGAGGATAAACCACTAGGGAATTTACGCTACCCGCTCATAGCCTCTATGAATCTCCCCTTTGTCATTTTAGCTACCATGAGATCACACTATTAGATCTTAGTCACTGATCCTCCCATGGTTAAGCCATAGGAAAGTTGCTTGCCAATTCTAATCCTCGCCTGTAGATTTTCTATCATAGAAAACTGAGCATAATCTTGGCTGTGACTTCATCTAAGTCACCCACATTCCATCCCCATGGTGCTGTAATCTCGGCACGACCTCGGAAGGTCGGGTGCGAGGAAAAGTTACTTGTAGATTCCCACGCTCGCTTGTCATTTTTCCATCGTACAAAATTGGTGAACCCGCGTGAACTTTCTACCTTCGATTTGGAGTCGATTTGTACTACCTCATCGTTTTCTCCATCACCTTTGCTCCTTCCCATTATTGTCGTGGGTATTCATACACCCCGAATATGTCGGGATTTGATGCATATGGTAGGCCTCTCTTAGGTCTTGAGGCATACTACGCTCAGGCCGAATGGACAATCATCACCCTCGCTCTCGGTATGGGGTGACAACTACTCAACTAACCAATTATCAACACAAACTCCATCTTGAGGATCGGATTCCGAAAATCAGCCGCTTGGACGGATCATGGATAGACGAGCCAACGGTGTGCGGGGGCTTAGCCCCTCTTTGAGTCGACAGTGAAGTGGCCGGTTTATTGCTATTCTACCAGCGAGGAATCTATGCAAGTCTCACAGATTACGCCTTCGGGGTTGGGATCTCATCCCGGTAGAGTGTTCTAGGCTGCGAAAAGAAAGGAATGAAAGAGGGAGAAGAGAAAGAAGCAGATCCGAAGGAGAAAAGAAATGAATTCCAAAGCGAGAAAGGTCGGAAGATTTATGTTTTTAGTTTGGTAGTAAATGAGCCAAACCTACTTGCATAAATAAACAAAGCAATCTTGATGAGAAAATGACGAGAAAAGTAGATATGAATCCAGATTAAACACATACGAGATCTAACATAAGAAAGATCTAATGCATAACACAGCTATTGAGCACAAAGTCTTAATATTTGTATTACTGTTTTCTTCTGTTACAAGAAAGCTCAAAGTCTTTCTCTCCTCACTTCTATTTTCATCTAAAAAATGTTCACCCTGAATACAACAAGTATTCCAGTATTTATAGAAGAGAGGAGAAGAAAAGCAAAAAGGAGCCAACAAATATTTACAAAGATATTTACAAAATATCTAAAAGTCATGTTGACTTTTGACAACTTGATGGATGACATCATCCCATGATGCAACATGGATGATGTCATCATTTGTGCCAACACACTTTAGACATTTCAACAAGAAAGTCGGAGAATAGAGAGAGAGAGAAGAAGAAGAAGAAGAAGAAGCTACTCGTCATCGTCATCCTGCGGCCGAAGGGGTTGCTTCTTACGATCTTGCTCGAGGAGATGATATGTGGGCGAGGCGCGGTATTCCAAAAACTTGTTAATCATGGGCCCAAATTGATCCTGTGATGGATCCTTGTGCCGTCGTTCGGGCGATTGCTTCACAAGTCTCCCGTTCGCTTATGAGCTTTTACGGGAGTTTAGAATAATCTTTCTCCGCCTCGATGAGGAACCCGAGTGAAGTCCCTACGAGTTAGCGGAGGTTGTTGATAGATTCGGTGTCAAATGTGACCTCGGCCCGTTCCTTGAGAAGCGATCTCTTTGAAGATCCGGATAGTTTCATCGGTGATCTCATGGTAAAGGAAGGAGTGAGCAGCCACGGAGACATGTTAAGAACAATTCGCTCCATTTGATGCATCGCATCCAGGGCCTCTTCCTTCACCTTGTCTATCTTTTCCAGAACAAATTCCAGCTGATCTATCCGATAGTCCAAAGTGGACATGGTTTTGTTGAGAGCCCTTGGATGGCCGAAAACTCCGAACTTGACCAGATCTTCGACTGAACAGTCGAACATTTGTTGAAAGGTCTCATGTTGGAGTCTAGCATGATCTAGCTCTTCTGATATGGGACCCGCTAATACTTGGAGTTCCTTGTTCACCTTTTTGATGTTTAGATATGAATTGATATATTCGGCGATCACTCTTTCACTGTCCTTGAGGATCTGGCTCCTCAGCGAAAGCGGCCATACCACCTCGCCGATCTTTGAATATTCATTGATTTTCTCTGGTGAGAAGCTCGAAGTCTCGGTGGCGATCGTGGGAGGTGCACTACCCATCTTACGCGTAAGGCTTGAAGCGAGATATTTGTTCTGCTCCTTGATAGCCTTTTCTCTTCTTTTGTTTCCTGAAGCTTTTGACAAAAGGCGTCGACCGCGGAAAGAGCTTCCCCCTGGAGACTTTTAGAAGATGTCCCCATTGTGACTTGGGTCACAGTAAAATCTCGGAGACAGATCCTTTTTCTCTTTGAGGGGATCGGGGTATGCAATTTCCATGATCCTCTCACTGCTGACACTTTTAGAGAAGCGTGCAACGAGGCTTGACTTCTTTGCCCCTTTGGCTGGAATTGAAAAGTCCATCGGAGCGATGGGAACTTTCCTCTTTTTTGGCTCATTTCTTGAGAGATCCATGCTGGTCTATGGAAGAAGGACCGAGAGGCAGAGAGAGGGGACAGCTGCGGTAAGAGGGGAAAAACGTGGAGACACGCGGAGGCGGCATTGAGAGAATAGCCGAAGAAGTGCCCGAGAGGAAGGAAGCTGCAGCTGCAGAGAAGACAAAGGAAGGGAAGGGAGCCGGAAATGAGGGAAGAAATGGAGGAGGAAAGATCGGCGAGGGGAGGAGAAGATAGACAAAGAGGCGGGGAAAGAGTAGAAGAAGGGGCGGAGGACACGACCAAAGGGGTGGTCGTCGAGTCACTCGAGGAGGAAGGAAGAAGAAGAAGGGGAGAAGGGACCTCTGTGGTTGTAGCAATGCCGACATCACGAGTGGATGGGCGTATGGGACTATCCTCTGCTTTGCTTCTTTCTCCGGCGAATCTAGAGTTATTACATTACAGCGCTGTGGAAGGAGGACTTCGGGGCTTCTTCTGAATGGTGCTAGGCTCACCTTCTACACCTTTGCCTTTTAAGCTGCTTTTTGGACCTTGGAGGTGCATTGCCCAATGGGGAGGTTGTGAAATCTACCCGAGGTAGATCAGCCCGTTCATGCGGCACCGGTGCTGCATTACGCGCATAGTCTCCTTGACCCTCTCTTGATTGTTTGAGGAGCCTTGCTTGTCGATGGCGGGAAGGGCCAATCATCCCCTTAGTGTCATTATACACCTTGTCTACTTCATCTTAGTAGTTTGGAAGCCTTTGGGGACAATGGCCACTCCGTATTGGATAATTTCCTCAATGCTAAGCGAGAATGATCCTTTCTTACGAGTTCCACCTCGTGGATGCGTCAATGTAAATATCCTCGATCGAGGAACATGGATCGGATCAAGCTTAGCCCTTGGCGGCAGCTCCTTGGGTCAAAGGTAGGCTGGCTGGGAAGTCATGTTTCAAATTGAGCAACTCCAGCTCTGCGAACATTTCCTTCGCTTTGTGATGGGAGGAGCATGTGTACCGGCCTCTGTGAGGGGGAAAGGAGTTCCGCCCTTCTTTCTCTTGAGGCATTTCTCATGGTATGTGACCATTTGCCTTGATAACTCTAGTAGAATCGGCTTAGGTCAGCGTACCTTGGCAGCCTGGTTGGCTCGCCCAAGAAGTTGACCGCCCTCAGATAGGTAAATGTGGGAAACTGGGTGAACAGGGCCCCCCATTTCTCCACAGTTGACACAATGTTCTTGGTTGTGCGACCATGAGTTAGATTCGGCCTCAACATACAAATGATGTGATAGAAGAAAGCATCATTAATCTTGGTGAATTGAGGATCTTTGTTCTCGGCCTCGATTGGATAATATTCATATATTTTGACACGAGGCCAAATCCACGCCGGTTTAGCCTGGATAATCCCTCTCCGAAACTTGCGGCGTAGACTACATAGGAGTTCATATGGAACACTCCCGTTGTGGTGAATTGTTGTAGCTGCTCGGAGATGGTGCTACTTATTATTTCTCCCCAGCAAAAGCGCTGCTCAGGCACATTCTTATTCATTGTTTCCAAGTACCTCAGCATCCATTTATGGAAGTAATGGGCGTCGAGAAAGCCCGAAGACCTGCTCGGGAAAGTGATAGTATCATTTGAGCTCTTACGAGAAGTCACTGCGGTGGATGATTTGGGGCCACCGGGTTACCACCTTCTTGTTTTCAAGTAGACTTCGTTCATTAGTTGCATGCATTGGTCTTCATTGTCTTCCCGAGGCCTTGATGCACTCTTCTTGGTGCGCCGGCCCAAAGTGCGGTGGTGAGGATGCAGTATCATCTCAAAATGACGGGCGGTGAGGTTTATGACTACCTCGCCCTTCTTTGTTTTCGACACACCTTGTGTCCTTGTTGTAAGATTGTGCAATCACCATCATGAATTCATTGTTGACAGTGCAGACTTGTGGGGATTCCTCCGGTGAAATGCAAGGCACTGCCTATTAACTTGTCCATCCATGGACTTCTTGTAACTTTCTGAGTTCTAACCCAGAATTCTTCCATGTCAAGCGTGACCCAATTCGAGTCTCGACATCCATCGCATTGACTGTGATTCGGGCATCCTGACCCTTTGATATTTATACTTCATCTCTTCCTCAGTAAGCTTCGCCTTTCCTTTTGATTTGGTGGATCTCTTGCTGGATGTAGACATGTGTTCTTTCGAACTCAGATTCTGATCTGCATGGAGAAGAAGCGAGACCCAATCCAAAAAGGTTGAATTAGCCATTTGATCTTTCATTGGAAAGCTAGCAGAAGAAAGAGTTAGAGATTTTAAGGCTCAGGGCGCAGGGCGCATGAAAATTGCAGCTTACAGGGCTAAATAGGCAGGGCGCACGGGAAAGGATTTGTTTGCAAAAAAAGTTAAGCGGCGCGAAAGGCGCATGGCGCATGGATGTTGCAGATTGCATTTTATAGAAGGGCGCATGAAAATTGTGTGTTACTTTGGGATTCGGTGCGCCCTTTGGCGCGTGGATGGATCGTGTAACATTGACTTTTCGTGCGCCAAAGGGACATGGCGCGGCGCACGAAGGGTTTACACAACATGATGTTGATGTAATCGGGGATGCGCCTGCGCCTTTATAGCTTACTTACTTGCGAGATATAACTTGTGTAACATGGAAGGCTGGATGCGCCATTGGCGCATGGAAAAGGATGCAACATGGATGAGCGGTGCGCCATGGGGCGCGAGGATCGGCACACCTGTAGCATGCGAAAGAAGCGCGCCGTGAGGGCGCATGAGTTCTTGATGCGGCGGGACAAAGGGTGCGCCATTGGCGCAGGTTTTGCTCATGTAGCAGGGGGCGGGTAGATGCGCAAAGGGCGCAAGCTGTTCTTAGTGTTGCAAGACACGCCAGTAAACGCGCCTAAGTGAAAAACAGAGCTTTCTCGATGGGGTTTCTAACTCTTTTCTTTCTTTCCTTCATTTCCAAGACTGCTTGGGGAGACATAAGGTTTCAGACCAAAAAGAGGTTTTGAGACCAAGCTTTTCTTTTCTTTTTTTTAAAATAACACCCTCTACCAGCGAGATCTGGAAAAGGGGGAAGGAGGAGGAAAAGAAGAAAAAAAAAAGACAAGGCAGCACAGGGGGAAGCTCAACCTATTTCTATTTCAAACCCCAACAAGCTAACAAGCTAAACACCGGACCAAGCAACGCATCAAGAACCGAAAACACAAAGCGTAGAAGAGGAGAACCTCTTACGATAAATAGCAAAAGTTTTGAGAAGCGGGTCCACAATACGTTGAAAAGCGCGGAGCAGGAGGTGACAAGCTCGAGAAAAACACGTGCTTCGCAAAAGTGAAAATGACATTTGGGCGCAAAACACATATATATAGAAAAACCAGCCATCAATCGCCACCTACTTTTGAAAAGGCGCATGAAAAATGTTGTCGGCAGGAGAAAGCGTGCGCCCTTTGGCGCACGAAAATATGGTGTTGCTTTGATAAGATCATGTGCGCCCTTTGGCGCACGTAAAAAGAGACTCAACATCCTTTGGCAGAAAGATGTGTTAACATGGAAAACCATGCGCCAAAGGCTTTTAAGGGGGCGCATCAAAAGCTAGTGTTACAAGGATATTTCATGCGCCCAGCCAAAAAAGGCTCAGAATGACTAAGTTCGAAAACTAGATTTCTCGGGAAGGGATTTTAAAATGTTTGAGCGGGGATCCCTAACGAGGGATCGGAACAAAATTTTCGGTATGGTTATCGGTAAAATTGCCCTTGTCAATTTTACGGGATAACATTTGGCTCTTTACAGGGACTATCCCCGAGCGAACTCGGGGGTAGAGAATCCCGGATCACTTGTGCCTATCCAGGAGTAATGAGTCAAAAACAAGGGGACCGGAGGAGAACAAAGGAAACACACAACAAACCGAAAGCAAACACACGCGAAAGCAAACACACAACTTAAAGCAAATTGTACAAAGAAGAGAGCAAGCTCTACTTCACGAAGATCTTCGAGATCTGCCCGCTATAGGGAAGCGGGAGCTCAGTTCCATCCAGATACGAGAGATAGAAACTATTCTCTCCGTTGAGTTGCTTGATTTTGAAGGGCCCTCTCCATAGGGAATCAAACTTTCCGTGCATGCCCTTTGGCTCTCTTCGCTTGTCCCACAAAAGGACGAGATCTCCCACTTGAAAATCTCTTTGCTTGGCCTTCTTATCGAAAAGCCTCTTAACTTGATTCTGATGTTCAGTGATCCTGTCGATCACTCTCACTCTCTTTTCTTCAAGTGCTGCCAAATACATGATTCTCTTTTCTAGAGAATTTTGGAAAGTTTCATCTTCAATCGCTCGTGCCAAGCGCAGAGCAGGAAGTTCCGCAGAAATGGGAAGTTCGGCATCAGTGCCATATAACACTTGAAAAGGTGACATGCCGAGCGATCTCTTGGGAGTAATGCGGTCCGCCCACAAAGCATCGTACAAAGACTTGTGCCACATTCGCTGATTCGATTCCACCAGTTTTCGTATGATGGCCACCAAGTTCTTGTTGCTGGATTCCGCTTGACCATTTCCCTGAGGATAATAATCTGAGGCATGAGCCAAAGTTATCCCATATTCATAGCAAAAACTAATAACTTCTCGAGAGGAGAAGTTAGAAGCATTATCAGCAACGATTTTGTTTGGCAGCGAACACGAACAATGATATTCTCTTTAATGAAATTGCAAACCACCTCAGAAGTGGCATGCTTGACAGGTATGGCTTCCACCCACTTTGTGAAGTAGTCCGTTGCTGTAAGGACATAGCTATGTCGGCACTCGATTGAGGATTGAGTGCGCCAATAAAATCAATTCCCCATTGCCTGAATGGTTCATTGATAATGACCGGCCTTAGGGGAAAGGCAGCCAACTTGGGCTTGCCGACGAATTGCTGACAGGGTTCACACTTTGCCACCCAGGTGGCTGTATCTTGAAAGAGCGTTGGCCAATAGTACCTGGCTCGAATGATCTTGTGTGCCATCACGGAGGAAGAAAAATGTCCTCCACAAGCTGAATTGTGAAAACTTTCCAGTAGTTTTACTTGCTGGGGCTTGTCGACACATCGCAGGAAGATGCCATCTATCCCGCGCTTATATAAGCCGTCATCCCAGATGACGTATTTAGCCGCCCTGAGCTTTATAGTGCGCTTCTCCTTTGCAGTTAGGTGCATCGGGCATTCGCCGTAGGTAAGGAAGAAAGTGATGTCGGAGTACCACTCATCACTAGTTGCAACAAATAGAACCGAGAGGCGAGAGAATCGAGCCCTTCTTGCGGTCTGCGCTTCTTCGATGTAGTCACCCCTCTCATCGGGATTTTACGAATCTTTGTTTTCAGCCATTAGGTGACACAAGCCCTTGCTCCCTCTACCAGCTTGGTTGGTTTAATATCGAGTCATACTCACGGACCTTTGCGATCAATTTCCTCGCAAGCTTCCTAACTCTTCTTTGAGTTAGAATTGATTTCAACTGCCGTGTCGGAACCAGCACCACCGTATGCGAGTTTAGGATGTAATACCTGAAATTCTTCTTTGCTTTGACAACGGAAAAGGCATGCTTTTCAGTGAGTCATCTTTAGTTCGTGAAGCTTGAGGGAGAACTCATGAATGCAATCGGGGATTGATGTCTTTGAATTCTTTTGCATTAAGATGGCAGACACAGTATGCTCAGATGCATAACTATACATGATGAAGTCCTTGGAGAAGTCGGGACATACCAGGACTGGTGCATGAGCAACAGAAGCTTTTATTTCTTCAAATGACCTTTTCCCCTCCTCACTCCATCTGAAAGTTGGTGACCCCTTCATCATGTTCAATATGTGACGGGTCTTTTCAGCAAAGTCAGGAACAAAACGCCTGAGAAAGTTCACCTTTCCAAAGAAAGAATGAACACCAGTCTTGCTTGTAGGCAGAGTAAGGCTTTGAATAGCCTTAACTCTTTCAGTATCTATCTTTGTTCCTTCTTTGCTGACCACATGGCCTATGACTTCCCTTAGTGACTCCAAAAATAGACTTTTTGGGTTTAAGGAAATCCCATGCTCTCGACATCTAGCCAATACTTGCTCCAGTGATCACAATGATCGCTTCGTTGTTTGGAGAACACGGTCAGGTCATCTAAATAAACCACAATGACCTTCCCCATCATACCTTTGAAAGCAAAGTCCATGGCCCGCTGAAAAGTGGCGCCGGCATTAGTTAGGCGAAAGGCATCCTGCTGTAGGCAAATGTACCCCAAGGAGTAGTGAATGTTGTTTTAAACTGATCTTCAGGTGAAACTTCAATCGATTGTAAACTGAAAAACCGTCGAGCATGGACGGCATCTCGATCCGATTCTTGCTTGCGAGAACTTGATCCATTATCGGAAGAGGGTAGTTGTCTTTCAGTGAAGCTTGATTCAAATTTGAAAGTCTACGTGATGATCGTATTTCACCGTTTTTCTTGCTTGCCTTTGGCACAATATTTGCTACCCAAATCTTGTGATGGATAGGGAAGATGATTCTTGCGTCTAGCATCTTTGAATTTTCGGCTGGATGGTGCCGAAATCTTGGGATTATAGTGCCTCTGCTTACGGCGGAAGGCTTTGGCATCGTCTTTCAGCGGAATATCGTCTTTGAACGTCCTTTGGCTTGAAGGACTTTAAATCGGCATAAGACCATGCCAATACATCCATATATTTTTTTAGCAGCTTGACAAATTTCCGCTTTTCTTCTGGCGTGCAACATTTCCGATGTTCACAAATTGCGGATGTGCCTCGAACCTAAATTGACCGGTTCGGTCTGCGGGGATGAGTCGGGATCATCCCGCTTCTTCTTTTTACAAAGCGGTCATGCACATCGAGCAGGCGTTCAGAGAAACCAGGCCCTTTGGAATTTTTTCCCTTGGTGACATATGCCATCGTTCTCCTTTGTTTCGTGGTTTTGACCGTTGATTGATTCACGGCATGTAGAGGTGGATCCTTGAAATCTGACTTCGTTAAAATTTTCTGATTTTTCGAGAAAGGCAATGAGTTGATTGTCATCGTTGAACACTGCCAATCTTTGAGAATTATCCAAAGCACGCTCGGGCGGAAAACCACCTCAATGGTGTACTTGTTCGTTTTCAAACTGGATGTGGGAGCATGAGAGATCGAGGCGACCCGATGAATCAGCCATGTCATTTTGAGCTCTTGGAATTGATTCAAGTGAAAAGGCATCAAACTCCTCAATCTTTGTCCCATACCGCATTACGGTAGTGCTGAGCCTTTCATTCTTTACTTGGTAGATCCTTTTGACTTGATTTACTGACTAGCTCAGCATCACCTTGTACTTTTAGATTTTTTATTCCTCTTTCTTTTGCGGCTTGCATACCGAGTAAGAGAGACTCATACTCAGCAGTATTGTTAGTGTTGAAAAACTGCAATTTGAAAGAGAGAGGAATGACTTCTTCCTCAGGAGATATCAGCACGGCCCAGCGCCACATCCACTAGTTGCACGGCTCCCATCGAAGTGCAATGTCGGATCTTATTAAGATCTCCCTCCTGAACGAGAACAGCCCCTGTTTTATCCGTCTCAGTAGATAAGAAGTAATTCCCCATCCCTGATGATTCAAAAAGGATTTGAGCTTTGGGGTCTTCAGAGCTGGTAACCAAGTATTTCTTTTGTGATTCGGGCTCAAAGTCTGCATTACGCCTTTATTTGGAATTCTAGCTTTGGACGAGTCCATATGAATTTCTCCACCAACCGCTGCAAAAACTTCTTCCCAGACAATATTCCATAATTTGCCGGAATGTCGGTGACAACAAGAGGTATCATTTTACTCTTTTATCGGGAAAGCCGCAAATGCAAATTGCGCGTCCTTGATTTGGCCAACCAACGGAACTTGCTTAGTTTCAAAGAATAACACACTGAAAGGCTTGGTAAAGTGAGGCCCAAAGCATGGCGACTTTTGCCGGCATGGCGTTATCGAAGCTCGGAATCAATTATGCAATTACTCGAAACTTGTGTCCATTGATCGGTAGAGAGAGATAGAAAGGTTCTATCTTGCACATGCTTGAGATGTTGAAGCAACATTTATATGAGATTCGGGGGAGTGGATAGGATTCCTTTTGGGAAACGATTAGATATATGACTTGACTTTGGATATACTTAGTCAATCTTACGAGTGTTCGGGGTTTGGTGAAGATACTCGGCTTGGACATTTGGATCTTGGTCTTTTTGCATGATCTATAATATCAAACGCGGCCAAGGGTTGCGTTGGTAAAGGAATGAGTCCCTCACCTCGCGATGATGGAAAAGGATTGGTGGTCTTAGGAGGAATGTGAGAGGATTGATTTGGAGGAGAGATAGGGGGAAAAGACTTCTTTGCAAAAGATTTGCCAGGGAGTTGAGTAGGAAGAGGATTACCTCTTTTAGCAATGATCGGAGGCGCGTTTGACACGGCCTTCTCTGCTGGACATGGGCAGCAATTTCGCTTCTTTTCCTTGCGAGCGAGTAAAAACGAGCATATGATTTATCCGCTTGCGTATCACGAGTACCCTCTTCTTCATCGATTCTTCCTCATCAAATTCCATGTATCCGATAGTAGAGTCGCGGTCGGTTCACCGACATCTTGATCATCTTCGCCTTGAGGCGAAGGTTCTTCATAATCTTGCTCTTCTTCTTGATCTCGGCGAGCATTGATCGGAGGGGCCTCAAGTGCCAGCGCGGAGCATTTGTAGGTAAGCGCGGCCTTTGTGAGACATTGTTAGGAAGCGAAATTCCTCGTGGAATATCCGATATGAGGAGGAGCGGGAGAGGCTGGGCCAGCTGTTTCTTCAATGCGAGCAAGTCATTCGCCATCTTTTGAAAATTTGGATCGGGCGAAGTAGTGGGCGCGGGGCCCAGATTTAGGCTTGGCTTGATTCCTTTTTTAATTCGCCGGATATTATCGAGTTATCCTCTATGCGAATGGCGGCGGCAGGCGAGAATCAAGTAGCAACTCGCTCTTGAAGGAGCAAGAAACTAACTTTTGAGCTCATAGCGTTTACGAAGAAACACTTTTGATTTTCCGGCGTCGGGAGCATGGTAGCAGGGGACACGGTTGATTAGCGCATTGAACCGGGTGATAAAATCGCGCATGGTCTCATTTGCCTCCTTCTTCAGGTGAGTGATTCGTGATAATAATGCAAACGCATCCTCACGAAGGCTTGTATCTGTCTTGAAAGCATCCGTAAGGTGGCCCGGTGGTGATAGATCCGGTGGCAAATCTGAAACCATTAATTGGTGAGGCCCTTGTAGGGTCTCGGAAAAGGTGAACCGACACATCTTCGTGGGTCACATCCAAAATCTTGCATGACATAATGAATGCGAGATATGTGGGAATCCGTGCTTTGATTTCGCTCCCGTCAAATTTGGGAAAATTCTTTCGATTTCCGTGAGGAGAGCGTGAAGCTGGATGTGGTAAAGCCAACGGACCCATCGCGTTTCCCCATGGAACCGCCATTTGAAAAGCCGGAAAGAGAACACGAGTGGAAGTGTAGTTCCCCTTTGAGTAGTGAGCTCTACAAAGGGACGTAGATGCTCCTTGTAAAAGACTTTTCTTCGTGGAGGTGAGACACTCTGGATGGCCATTAGCTTGAGCTTAGTCTTGAAAAAGCGTGCTGGTGTTACGCTGAAATTGTGCCTCTGAAGCAGATCGAAAGTAGGATCAGCTTCTCCACGGGCTCTCCTGCTGCGCGTAAAAGGTTCACTCGCCAGTGTACCTTCTAGATCTGTAATGTTACGGCGCAGATTTAAACTTTCTTTTTGGTTGTACTGGCTGATTTTCTGGTTTTCTGACAAAAACCAGCAGCAAATACTTTTCTAAATATTTAAAATTATCCTCTTCAGAAAACCGATTGCGGTTAAATGACAAATGACAATGAGGATAAAATAGCAGGGAAGATAGTAAGCTGATTTTCGGATCTTACTTTGACTTTTTCCAGAGGGTTTCAAACTTTTTGCAAACAGTCAAAAACTCAGATCTATGGCAAAATACTGATTTTTTCAAAAACTCAGCGAACTAAAGATCTTTAACTGGACCAGATCTATGACTCTCAGAAGAAAATTTTTCGATTTGAGCACTTTTGCAAATTTTTTTAGATTTTTACAAAAAGTTGAGATTTGCAAGCAGGCAGCAATCTGCTGATTTTTTGATTTTTATCATTACCACCACTAGATCGCGAGATCTATTCGTTCCCATGTAGTCGCCAAAAAGCTGTTGGTCGAAAATCATCGCTGGGCAGATCTATGGATAGGCGAGCCAACGGTGTGTAGGGCTTAGCCCCTCTTTGAGTCGTGCAAAGCGGCGGTTTATTGCTATTCTACCGGCGAGGAATCTATGCAAGTCTCACATTTACCTTCGGGGGTTGGGATCTCATCCCGGTAGAGTGTTCTAGGCTGCGAAAAGAGAAAGGAATGAAAGAGGGAGAAGAGAAAGAACAGATCCGAAGGAGAAAAGAAATGAATTCCAAAGTAGAAAGGTCGGAAGATTTATGTTTTTAGTTTGGTAGTAAAGCAGAGCCAAACCTACTTGCATAAATAAACAAAGCAATCTTGATGAGCAAATGACAGAAAAGTAGATATGAATCCAGCAGATTAAACACATACGAGATCTAACGTAAGAAAGATCTAATGCATAACTGACTATTGAGCACAAAGTCTTAATATTTGTATTACCTTGTTTTCTTCTGTTACAAGAAAGCTCAAAGTCTTTCTCTCCTCACTTCTATTTTCATCTAAAAAATGTTCACCCCGAATACAACAAGTATTCCAGTATTTATAGAAGAGAGGAGAAGAAAAGCAAAAAGGAGCCAACAAATATTTACAAAGATATTTACAAAATATCTAAAAGTCATGTTGACTTTTGACAACTTGATGGATGACATCATCCCATGATGCAACATGGATGATGTCATCATTTGTGCCAACACACTTTAGACATTTCAACAAGAAAGTCGGAGAATAGAGAGAGGAAGAAGAAGAAGAAGAAGAAGAAGCTACTCGTCATCGTCATCCTGCGGCCGAAAGGGGGTTGCCTGCTTCTGATGCTGCTCAGGAGATGATATGTGGAACTGAGCGCGGTATTCCAAAAACTTGTTAATCATGGGCCCAAATTGATCTGTGATGGATCCTTGTGCCGTTCGCTGATTGCCCTTGCAAGTCTCCGCGTTCGCTTATGAGCTTTTACGGGAGTTTAGAATAATCTTTCTCCGCCTCGATGAGAACCCGATGAAGTCCCTAGAGTCGGCGAGGTTGTTGATAGATTCGGTGTCAAATGTGACCTCGCCCCGTTCCTTGAGAAGCGATCTCTTTGAAGATCGGATAGTTTCATCAGCTGATCTCATGGTAAAGGAAGGAGTGAGCAGCCCTGGAGACATGTTAAGAACAATTCGCTCCATTTGATGCATCGCATCCAGGGCCTCTTCCTTCACCTTGTCTATCTTTTCCAGAACAAATTCCAGCTGATCTATCGATAGTCCAAAGTGGACATGGTTTTGTTGAGAGCCCTTGGATGGCTGAAAACTCCGAACTTGACCAGATCTTCGACTGAACAGTCGAACATTTGTTGAAAGGTCTCATGTTGGAGTCTAGCATGATCTAGCTCTTCTGATATGGGACCCGCTAATACTTGGAGTTCCTTGTTCGCCTTTTTGATGTTTAGATATGAATTGATATATTCGGCGATCACTCTTTCTTGTCCTTGAGGATCTGGCTCCTCAAGCGAAAGCGGCCATACCACCTGCTCACCGATCTTTGAATATTCATTGATTTTCTCTGGTGAGAAGCTCGAGAAGTCTCGGTGGCAGTCGTGGGAGGTGCACTACCCATCTTCTGTAAGGCTTGAAGCAGATATTTGTTCTGCTCCTTCGGTAGCCTTTTCTCTTCTTTTGTTTCCTGAAGCTTTTGACAAAGGGCGTCGGCCAGCGGAAGAGCTTCCCCACAGAGACTTTTGAGAAGATGTCCCCATTGTGACTTGGGTCACAGTAAAATCTACGGAGACAGATCCTTTTTCTCTTTGAGGGGATCGGGGGTATAATTTCCATGATCCTCTCACTGCTGGCACTTTTAGAGAAGCGTGCAGCGAGGCTTGACTTCTTTGCCCCTTTGGCTGGAATTACTGAAAAGTCCATCGGAGCGATGGGAACTTTCCTCTTTTGTTGGCTCAGCTGCTGAGAGATCCATGCTGGTCCTATGGAAGAAGGACCAGAGACAGAAGAGGGGACAGCTGCAGTAGAAGAGGGGAAAAACGTGGAGACACGCGGAGGTGGCATTGAGAGAATAGCCGAAGAAGTGCCCACGAGAGGAAGGGAAACTGCAGCTGCAGAAGACAAAGGAAGGGAAGGGAGCCCGGAAATGAGGGAAGAAATGGAGGAGGAAAGATCAGCGAGGGAGGAGAAGATAGACAAAGAGGCAGGGGAAAGAGTAGAAGAAGGGGCGGAGGACACGACCAAAGGGGTGGTCGTCTGAGTCACTCGAGGAGGGGAAGGAAGAGAAGAAGAAGGGACAGAAGGGACCTCTGTGGTTGTAGCAATGCCGACATCCTGAGTGGATGGGCGTATGGGACTATCCTCTGCTGCTTCTTTCTGGTGAATCCAGAGTTATTACCTGTTCTGGCGCTGTGGAAGGAGGACTTCCAGGGGCTTCTTCCTGAATGGTGCTAGGCTCACCTTCTACACCTTTGCCTTTTAACTACTTTTTGGACCTTGGAGGTGCATTGCCCAATGGGGAGGTTGTGAAATCTACCCCGAGGTAGATCAGCCCGTTCATGCGGCACCAGTGCTCTGTTCTGCGCATAGTCTCCTTGACCCTCTCTTCAATTGTTTGAGGAGCCTTGCTTCTGTCAATGGCCGGGAAGGGCCAATCATCCCCTTCCGTGTCATTATACACCTTGTCTACTTCATCTTCCGTAGTTTGGAAGCCTTTGGGGACAATGGCCACTCCGTATTGGATAATTTCCTCCAATGCTAAGCGAGAATGATCCTTTCTTCTGAGTTCCACCTCGTGGATGACGTCAATGTAAATATCCTCGATCTGAGGAACATGGATCGGATCAAGCTTAGCCCTTGGCAGGCAGCTCCTTGGGTCAAAGGTAGGCCTGGCTGGGAAGTCATGTTTCAAATTGAGCAACTCCAGCTCTGCGAACATTTCCTTCACTTTGTGATGGGAGGAGCATGTGTAACGGCCCACTGTGAGGGGGAAAGGAGTTCGCCCTTCTTTCTCTTGAGGCATTTCTCATGGTATGTGACCAGCTGCCTTGATAACTCTAGTAGAATCAGCTTAGGTCCAGCGTACCTTGGCAGCCTGGTTGGCTCGCCCAAGAAGTTGACCGCCCTCAGATAGGTAAATGTGGGAAACTGGGTGAACAGGGCCCCCCATTTCTCCACAGTTGACACAATGTTCTTGGTTGTGCGACCATGAGTTAGATTCGGCCTCAACATACAAATGATGTGATAGAAGAAAGCATCATTAATTTTGGCGAATTGAGGGATGTTGTTCTCCAGCCTCAGTTCTGGATAATATTCATATATTTTGACACGAGGCCAAATCCCACCGGTTTAGCCCTGGATAATCCCTCTCCGACACTGCAGCGTAGACTACATAGGAGTTCATATGGAACACTCCCGTTGTGGCGAATTGTTGTAGCTGCTCGGAGATGGTGCTGCTTATTATTTCTCCCCCAAAAAAAGCTTTGCTCGGGCACATTCTTATTCATTGTTTCCAAGTACCTCGGCATCCATTTATGGAAGTAATGGGCGTCGAGAAAGCCCGAAGACCCTGCTCAGGAAAGTGATAGTATCGCTGAGCTCTTCTGAGAAGTCACTGCGGTGGATGATTTGGGGCCACCGGGTTACCACCTTCTTGTTTTTCAAGTAGACTTCGTTCATTAGTTGCATGCATTGGTCTTCATTGTCTTCCCGAGGCCTTGATGCACTCTCTTTGGGTGCAGCCACAAAGTGCGGTGGTGAGGATGCAGTATCATCTCAAAATGACGGGCAGTGAGGTTTATGACTACCTCGCCCTTGCTGTTTTCGACACACCTTGTGTCCTTGTTGTAAGATTGTGCAATCACCATCATGAATTCATTGTTGACAGCTTGCGCGGGGATTCCTCGGAAATGCGAGGCCTTTGCTATTAACTTGTCCATCCATGGACTTCTTGTAACTTTCTGAGTTCTAACCCAGAATTCTTCCATGTCAACGTGACCCAATTCTGAGTCTCTGACATCCATACTGCATTCAGCCTGTGATTCGGGCATCCTGACCCTTTGATATTTATACTTCATCTCTTCCTCAGTAAGCTTCGCCTTTCCTTTTGATTTGGTGGATCTCTTGCTGGATGTAGACATGTGTTCTTTCGAACTCAGTTGCTGATCTGCATGGAGAAGAAGCGAGACCCAATCCAAAAAGGTTGAATTAGCCATTTGATCTTTCATTGGAAAGCTAGCAGAAGAAAGAGTTAGAGATTTTAAGGCTCAGGGCGCAGGGCGCATGAAAATTGCAGCTTACAGGGCTAAATAGGCAGGGCGCACGGGAAAGGGCTGTTGCAAAAGTTAAACTGGCGCCAAAGGCGCATGGCGCATGGATGTTGCAGATTGCATTTTATAGAAGGGCGCATGAAAATTGTGTGTTACTTTGGGATTCGGTGCGCCCTTTGGCGCGTGGATGGATCGTGTAACATTGACTTTTCGTGCGCCAAAGGGACATGGCGCGGCGCACGAAGGGTTTACACAACATGATGTTGATGTAATCGGGGATGCGCCTGCGCCTTTATAGCTTCATACTTGCGCAGATATAACTTGTGTAACATGGAAGCTGGATGCGCCATTGGCGCATGGAAAAGGGATGCAACATGGATGAACGGTGTGCCAATGGGGCAGAGATCAGCACTTGTAGCATGCGAAAGAAGCGCGCCATGAGGGCGCATGAGTTCTTGATGCAGCAGGACAAAAGGGTGCGCCATTGGCGCGGGTTTTGCTCATGTAACAGGGTGGGTAGATGCGCCAAAGGGGCGCAACTGTTCTTAGTGTTGCAAGATGCGCCAGTGCGCCTAAGTGAAAAACAGAGCTTTCTCGGCGGGTTTTAACTCTTTTCTTTCTTTCCTTCATTTCCAAGACTGCTTGGGGAGACATAAGGTTTCAGACCAAAAAGAGGTTTTCAGACCAAGCTTTTCTTTTTTAAAATAACACCCTCTACCAGCAGATCTGGAAAGAGGGGGGAAGGGAGGAGGAAAAGAAGAAAAAAGACAAGGCAGCACAAGGGGGAAGCTCAACCTATTTCTATTTCAAAACCAACCGACAAGCTAAACACCAGACCAACAACGCATCAAGAACCGAAAACACAAAACGTAGAAGAGGGAGAACCTCTTACCTGATAAATAGCAAAAGTTTTGAGAACGGGTCCACAATACGTTGAAAACGACGGAGCAGAGGCTGACAAGCTCAGAAAAACACGTGCTTCGCAAAAGTGAAAATGACATTTGGGCGCGCAAAACACATATATATAGAAAAACCAGCCATCAATGCGCCACCTACTTTTGAAAGGGCGCATGAAAAATGTTGTCGACAGGAGAAAGCGTGCGCCCTTTGGCGCACGAAAATATGGTGTTGCAATAAGATCATGTGCGCCCTTTGGCGCACGCAAAAGAGACTCAACATCCTTTGGCGCACCGAAAGATGTGTTAACATGGAAAACCATGCGCCAAAGGCTTTTAAGGGGGCGCATCAAAAGCTAGTGTTACAAGGATATTTCATGCGCCCAGCCAAAAAAGGCTCAGAATGACTAAGTTCGAAAACTAGATTTCCCGGGAAGGGATTTTAAAATGTTTCGAATGCGGGGGATCCCTAACGAGGATCGGAACAAAATTTTCGGTATTTTCAAGGAAATACCTCCATGCCACTACACATAGGAAATGCCTTTGGGGAAACTTGGCAAGGTGGCAACGATCAATTCATAGCAGGATATCACATGCCTATACAAAACCATGATATACAACAAACTCCGCTAAGGAAAAACACCATGACTTCACCAAATGAAGTCATTTCAACGTTGGTAGAAAAAGTGAGAGGGTTAGAACTTGCTCAAGCAAATCAAAATTCCCAATTCATGCAGGTAGGAAGTTCCAATCCTCGACACTATCTCGAGCAAGTAGACCTCCTCACAGAATAGTCACGTTAGGCATGACCCTCAAGTATTTACAACAAACGCCGATTAGAACCACCGTTTCTCATGTCACTCCAATACCTCCTGGTTTAGTACAAAATAATCCATTCTTGGACAATACCCCTTCATACTTAAACATGTATTCCAAATCACCACAAGGGGATATGTTCTCCTCTCCCGGTATTTTTACTCAACCACAGGGGTTCCCTTATGCTCCTACCAATGCATATGCAATGCCATGTCAACAACCCATTCCACCCCCTCAGCAGGCACCATCAATGGTCAAAACCTATGCGATAGGGACATATTCAGAATACTTGAAAGAGCCCTTAGATTTCACCATACGAAGTGTCATGCTTCCAAGACCTCTTCCTGATTTGCCTAAGTACAAAGGTGAGGGAGATCCAAATGCACATATCAAGGCTTACGCTACAGCCATTCGAGAACTACTCCCTTGGGATGGGGTTGTTGCTAAGATATTTCCCAAAACCTTGGAAGGCATCGCTCTCGACTGGTATTATAGAATACCTGAGGCTTCCATCCATTCGTTTAAACAACTCATCTCGAGTTCATTAAGGCGTTCGACATGAACAAACTATTAAGAACAGGAATCAGAGAATTCTTGCACATTAAGCAGGAACACAATGAATCTGTCGCCCATTTCATCCAGAGGTGGCGTATAGTTCTTTATTCTTCGGCAAGTGCTCCGAACATGGATCAGATGGAACTATGTGATCTATTCCTTCATTCTCTTAGCAGAGAAGTAAAGGAAGAAGTCCAGAAGTTCCCGCTAAGAACTTATGATGAAGTACTTGAGAGCGCTCTCCGAATAGATCAAGCAAATGATAGATAGTGGTCGTAAGACATATGGAACAAATGGGAAATTAATCACTCCCAATCAAAACACTATGACCTATCCTAATGCTGGGAATACCGATCAAGGACCCAAGATCCTTAACGAATACCGCGGGTTACAACAGATGGAGTCACTAGTCAAGTCAAAGGACCAAATGTTGTGAACACCCTGGCACCTGCTAACAATCAACGCAATAATAAATTCACTCCAACGATCAATACGGTGGATTCTAATCATCCTCCACAACAGAAAATCTAGTCACAAGGCCTTGCTCGGGGCCCAAATGGATATCAAAACCAAAGCCAAAGGCCACAACCTCGAAATTTCAACTATAACAACCAACTGCCCAATGAGAACTTTGGGCCACAACAAGATTCAAACCGACGACCACTAACTATAGTCCATGAACTTATCCGTGTTTAAATTGTCGAAGTTATTATCAAATAGAGTAAATAATCATTTTATTTTAGTTAAGCTTACTTTTAATATTGCCAGGAAGCTATGGGGAATGATAGTTTCTGAGAAACTATGATTTGTTCCTCACTTCTGAGGTAGGATTGAAGGTTTTTAATTAAGTTAATTAGCTGTCTTTTTTTTAGATTCACACATCTGCATAGGTGAATAACCACACTGGGTTATCTCGCTTGTTTAGTTTTAGTATAAAATTAGTTTAATAATTTGTTTTTAATTATAATATTTCAATCGTTTATTTTGTTTAGATTAGTTTCCCTGTTAGCAGTAGTATAAATTATTATTTTAGTATAATTTAATTCAAAGTTTTCAAACTAGATTAAACGCTTAAATTCTAGTTAGGAGTATAAACCACTAGGGAATTTACGCTACCCGCTCATAGCCTCTGAATCTCCCCTTTGTCATTTCAGCTACCACGAGATCACACTATCAGATCTTAGTCACTGATCCTCCCATGGTTAAGCCATAGGAAATTTGCTTGCCAATTCTAATCCTCGCCTGTAGCTTTTCTATCATAGAAAATCGAGCATAATCTCTACTGTGACTTCATCTAAGTCAACCGCATTCCATCCCCACCATTTGCCTCAAGCACGACTCCGGGAGTTCGGGTGTGAGGAAAATTTACTTGTAGATTCCGACGCTCGCTTGTCACTTTTCCATCATACAGCCTCCCAATCCATATCTTGTTAATCCGATATACCAAACCTTTCTATATACGCGCCCTTCCGATATACCCATCGGTATGTGGAATAAGATTTCCCTTTCGATATACCTAAGCGATACATGAAAGAGGCGTTAACGTATGTGAAATAATTCAATACGTGGTACCAAGACAATAGTGAAAGGGTTCTGTGCAATTTTTAACACCGGTTCAAATAAATATCTTCATACACACGTGTAACTTTACTATATACTTGGATAATTTCGAGTTGTCTGGATTTATGTTGTGCAATCATTCACGAGATGTATGGGAGGGCTCAAAGTTTATGTACTATGTCCTTATTTCTCCCTATCAATTTATAAGGACGATGCCCTGCACGATGTCACATAAGCTATATTAGGTGTTAAGTGTAGTAGTAGTCATGAAGGATTTTCCGTATGCACTTCCTAGAGTAATTATATATACCAAACGCTGCGAAAGAGATCCGAAGATCTTGTGAGTGTTACATAACTGAATTTCACTATTTTTGTTTTCAAATATCTACCAATTTTTATCAATTACAATGTTTGCGGTTGAATATGGAAACTTGCAAATTAGTACAATCCACTTAAATATACACTAAAAATATATGAGTACATCCAAATATGACAAAAAAATCCCTTCAATAGGTTTTTTCCTTTAATTTTCAAGCGGGGGTTTTAGTTGTAACTAGTGGGTTAGCAAAGGTTTTTAGCCGCCAAGTTTGGTGACATGCTCTAAAAACTCTAAAAAATTCAAAAATATAAAACTAATAAGGTTGTGTTGAGGGTAAAACCTAAAACCTTCCCACACTCAATGCCTTTCAAGCTTACAACTAGCCACGTGAGCGCTTTAAGTGCTTGGTTTAGGAAACCAAAAAAATTGTATATATGTTTTCAAAGCAAGACTTTGCTTTTAAAAACAAAAACCACCTACCTTGGGTGACATGTGGTGAGAAAGAAGGGTTCCACATGATAAAGTGTGAGAGTATAGGCAGATTAGGGATATGGTGAAAACTAAATATGCTTCGTTTGACTACCATTTGAATGATTTTTCATCCTTTTGCTTTATTTCTCACCTCCATTTTTATTTTCTTTATGTAGGATCTGATGGCCCAAGTGATGAAACAATGGTTGGCTCAATGTGACTCGGCCTTGGAAATGTCACTCTACCACTATTTTGGTTGAGCTTAATATAATCTCGAGAGGCAGCTTTGGCTTCATCGTTTCCCACTGGATCAAGGTTAGATGTGTCATTTTTACTTTGTGTTTGTTGTGTGGATTGGTGGGGGTCTAGCTCGATGATGTCTTGACTTCAATTCGATACATAATGTAATTAACTCGTCTGCTTCCAAAGGCACATGCAAAACTTTCCCACAATGTAACCCATCAACTCGGCAAACAAACCTCAACTTGGTCCAACTCGAACAAGGGGCTTGTAACTCGCCCTCCTATTTTCCAAAGTTTGTTGAGTCTTTACAACTTTCCCAAGCAACTTGGTGCAAAGATTCCTCCAAACTTAGACAGATTTCTCCAAATTTTCCAAAACTACTACCGTAGCAGTTGACTAAATAGGCCTCTATATTTAAAGGGAAAACCCCTAATAGTGGGAAATTGATTTTTTTTTTAGTTTTTTTCTCTCGAGGAAAATTTTTCAGTGCGCAGAGGCATAATTGCAAAAAAATTCTTTTTATGCACATGGAACTAAACAAGAGGTTGTGGGGATGCAGGGATGGGGTTGGGAATTTGTAGGAGGCTACACAGGCTCTCCAAATGCTTCTCCAAGATCCTCTATCTCTTCTCCAATCTCTTTGCACACCTTCTCTACTCACACAGGATCCTCTAACCTACTTTATTGCCAAATGTAGAAGAGGGATGGAAGCCTTACAATTATATTAATGTTCAATCATCAACTTATAATAGTGATGGCTGTAATATTTATAGATATTTCAGAGCTGAGCACAAACAAATAAGAAGTTACACAGGTGCAACCAGAAACCATACGGGAAGTAATACAACCCACTATTAAACAAATAAGAACAAAAGCATGATACAGGAATAATATTCCCAAATACAAACGAAATATGGTTTATAACAAAATTATAACAACTTACCACAATAATAATTAAATTACCTATGCTAAATTAACCTAGGTAAACTATGTTTTACCTAACACAAATACGATTTTTTTATAAGCATCTTGGTTTTTTACACCATGGTGTACATCATCTTACTATGTATATTGGGTTTATTTTTACTCTTTTCTCTATGTGTGTGTGTGTGTTTTCTACGTGCATATGGGTTTCTCATCATGGTTTTTCAATAATCATGGTGTTAACTCTAATGTGCAATAACAAAATAGGTTTCTCTAAAATACATCATTTGAATGGAAGGTAAGCTACAAGCATGTCATCAATTTCATCTATTAACATCAAATCAAAATACAACATCATCATCTACACTATGTATACCATCATGTCAATAATGCAGAAAATAACAAAAATAAAACCATCACATCATCATATATATAATGTCCAATGTCCATATCTAATGTCTACATCTCAAAATGTCATCTACATTTATACGTCAAAGTGTCACCAAGGGCATCAATATTAAAAATTGTGTGCCTTAATCACGAGGCATATACCAAAAATATTATATATATATCCATCATAAATCAAGTCATGGATGATTCTCTCCAACACTCGGACTATTTGGTCTCTTATCCCCGCCCCTCGATGGCCACATCGAACCTATCTCACCGATCTCAATGGCCTTTGAGATCTCGTATGTCTCTTGTAGATATGTTTCCTTCCTCTCGACTATAACTTGGAGCCCTTTGGCCCTCAAGAACCGCTACCTCATATAATGATATGTAGAATCCTACCTCTTGTGATATAAAAATCACATCATGTAGCACATATCCCATCCCAACTACCTCCACCATGTGGTGAGAAATATCCCTCTCCACATGCAGTTGTTGTACTGTGTGGTAAGTTGATCTCTCTCCACAATCGTTGTTGTACCTATGTAGCAAGTTGATCTCTCTCCGCTATCAACTTGTGTACTTATGTAACATGTTAATCTCTCTCAACTTGATACCACCGGTTGTACTCGTTGTAGTTTTCTATGAGACATGATCAATATAGTAAATCTTTCTTGTGTAACCCTATCTCTTTGAGCATATAATGATAGATTTACAACCGACAAGCACTAACGGTGGCACTAGTGAAATCGACTCCACACATCCTCCTCTCCCTCATCTCCCTAACCATCATATCTACTCGCATCCCCATCTACATCTCCCTATCCTCATATGGGACTCGATCACCTTAGTGGTGACAAGGGAACCTGTATTGGAACTTACTCCTATAATGGCACCTATAATGGAGCCTAAACTAGTCCTTGAGCCTGAATCTATATTGGAACTTTAGCAACTTGTACCAAATCTTGGACTTGTACCTATTCCTAACCCTATAACCGAGCCTCAACTTGTGTCGGCCTAGTCTACCTCCACCTCTACCCCCTCTCTGTCATTGTATTGCATCTTTGGTTGTTTCTTTTATACCTACTGTTATCGCCACTTATAGATTAGTAAAACGTCAAGGCATGATGCCTACATACCATGCAATGTACTCTGTTGTCATCCCTAGATACTCTATATGGGCTCATTCATCCCAATCCTATGAAATCACTCCTGTAAAACTCACCCTTGTAAACCTCTCTGTCTAATATGACACCAAAATCCAATGTCTCCTACATGCAACTCTCACGTACCACTACTCACTGCTAGGTATGTCCCATTTCACTCCTAATTACCTAATGGCCTTGTTCAGCCTATATCTCTCCATAATGTGCTCATGGATCCTAGTCATGAAATGATCAACCTCTAGTGTGACCAACTATGTGTCATTTTTGGTCCACCTATACCTCCTACATAATCTCCATGTGATCATGCGCAACTAGAAATTATCAAAGGCACGTTTGTAAAACTCTATGTCACCCATGTATCCCCTATGACCACCATAGACCTGCCTCCCATCTAAATGTTGAAAGTTCATCTAGCTATTTGTCTCTCAAAATCCCCAATGGTCAACTAATCGCAATAGTGGTCCCATGACCAGATCTAGAGTAATGTAGCCATACCTATACTCCTCTCGAACTTTATAAATGACGAATGTAAATCACTATATAAATGAGCCAGAATGTAAGGACCCCATATAAAAACTATCACATACTCCATCAAATATGAAATTATGCCAATCAATCCAAGATGGAAATGACTATCATTCTTATAAGGTAGCAAGTAGTCGTTGATAAGAGCCATTAGGTATATTGGTAATTAATCCATTGTAGCATCCTCCATGCACTCATATAGGTGCACAATCATGGCATCCCTATGAATGTCCTCTAAATCAAACAATCACCATATATGGGCCTAAGTCTATGCCACACTCCCACCCGACTACACAAGTTTGCCTTCAGATCGGAACTCATAAAATCTAGTACATGTCCTTCATCAGAACTATCATCTCACCCATAGGCAACCTAAAAATATGTCTCTCTTTATGTCATCACTTAAAAAGTGTGGTCGGTAGATAATGGTCTAATTTGATGTCTAGTAGTTGTGTTATATATGTAAGGCTTGTCACCTCAAAGAATGCACACATACATCTCCTCTCCCTATGTGTCATGTGTCTCTCAAATAACCACATTCGTCCATGATGCTCTCATACATCTTATGCATATAATATCTCCCGATATCACAAAACCACAATGTTATGTCCTTAATATATTATCATTTATTCTACACCTTCTTAACTATGTTTGCACACATATGCTTACACTAGCACATCTACGTTATAATGTATACATCTATGTTATCACATGTCATGCTAAAGATGTGCACTATGTTATGCTCATGTTACTACTTCTATACTAAAGCATGTCCAACACACCGACACATTTCTCGCTTCACCATTGTATGCCTATATGTACACTAGCATGTACATTACTATGTTCATGCACATCACAAGCCACACTATATATGCGTGTGTGCTAGTGTCAATTTTCAATTTTATTATAAGCCTAGCAAGCAATAAATGCACTCAAAAGAAAGGTTTTTGGGCTACATACCATGCTGCCCTCATTTTTCATCTGTCCAAATTCTTGGACGTGATCCACATGATGCTTACACTGCGAATGACAAGCCATTTCTTTCTAAACTCATAAAAAAAATCACTCAAGAGGAAAATAAGCTCTAATAGAAAAATGAACTATGATATTTGAAACCCCTTCCACCCTTCTATTTATACCCTTCTTCTAGCCACAATTTCTCCATTTTGGCCTTTGTGACCAATTAACTAACTTTTAAGTTGTTTCTTTAACTACTTGTTTGTGGCTTCTTCTCTCTCCTATCAAGTAGTTGTCCACCGCTTCGTCCCATTACCCACTTGCGAGGGGTTACTCCTCGATACTAATCTAGACTCCCTATGGCATCTAAATGCTTCACCAAGAAAAATCAGAAGTCCTTCATACTCTATTATCATTCCTCCACCATTTTACAAGTGTCTACTATCTTTAAAGTGTTATTACTTTGTAATAACATTTTAAAGAGGGGAAAATGTAAACACCCTAAAATAATTGTTATGCATTGTAAATGTTCAAAACCTTATTAAACCCATTATCCCTATCTAGAATTAATTTAATTAATTTTATTGCACCTTATCACCCCCTTATCTAATTTTATTAGCTAATTTTCATATCAAATTAATTAAATAAATTCACACATATCCACATCCATATTTAAATTAATTAAATATTCTCGTATCTTATCCACATCCTTAACTCAAGTTTACTCAATTCATGATTGAAGCTAAAAATCATTATTATAATCAAGAGGATGCATTCCTATTGACTCAAATCATGCATTTGAGTTGGCTAAATATATCTCCCAAATCATGGAAATCCAAAATCAATCCACCTTCTTCCAAAATCCAACTATTCACGACACTTTTGGGTGAATAAAATAAAATATATGAAATTAAAATCCAAAAACATGTGTAGCCCCTTACTAACTCAATAATGGCTCATCTATTAAAATCTAGAACAATAGTCTAACTCTCCAACTAATATGGAAACTCAACTAAACAATTCAGTCATGTTTAGTTATCTCCGAGTCAACTCAGTCTAAATTTAGCTTGTGGATTCACTTTCCTTAGCTATAAATCAATGGTCTTCCCTTTACAAATCATCCACTAAAATCTTGAGAGTTCATGCTATCATTTTTGCATTTACTTGGTGAATCAAATCAATTTTCATACTATTATGTTTCCCACATAATGTCAAATCAATCAATCATGCTCGTAGCTTGATCCAATGTCCATTCGGAATATCTTGGAGCATCACAAATAAAATAGATCCAACAAATAGCATCACTAAATCCTACCCTTTCAGTCAAACCTAATTTGAGGTTACTTTGGGATTTATAATGGAAGGTTTGCATTTATTTTTGTATTGATTTTCCTTTTTTATTGTAATTTCCATGGTTTACAACAACACAATACAACCCACATATAAGACTCGAGAAATCATAGCCCTATTAGATGTCGCATTTGATCCAAGAACATTATTATTGTAGGAATCTAAAACATGGTTTTCCAACACAAGCATATGAGCTATAAATGCTTCGTAATATGTGCTAAGTACATGGTTTAAGTTTTATTTGTTTCCAAGTTTTATAAACTTCTTAAATAGTTAAATAAAACATAAGTTTGTAGTACTTCATCATGGTTTCCCATACATGTTTTAAAGTATACAAGTACATCCATTTAATACTAGGTCTTCATCTTCACATTTAATCTTATTCATCTATTGTTTATATTTTTACAAAATCATAATAAGCTCATTGTTCATTACTCTTATAGGGTATCGTAATACTACATGGAGAGAACAAGTATTAAGTTATCATAGTGGTAGTTTATGTCCTACAATCCAATCATCGCATGTTGTATGATAATGTTATTTGTTAAACTTCTCTTCATCATATAAATTTAATGCTCCATAAATCCTCGTAGAGTAATATATCTAGGTCGTGTATGTGAACTGTGAAAACTAACCGCAAATAGAGACAAACAAATAAACTTGCAAACCTCATGTAGCCTTCCAAAGTAAACCTCAAGTAGGTTGTGAGAGCTTAGAAATTGTGTAAACTTTTAGAATTGTGGGTGCTCTTGAATGACCTCAAGACGTGGATGCAATTGCTATGAACACAGATATTTATCTTGGATTATTGCTTCCAAAATAGGAGATGTTGGAGAAAATTTAGCAGAGTAATTGTATTGTGAATCCAAGAGGGTTTGTAAGAGAGTAAGCCTACATTTAATAGAGATAGAAGTAGTTGGAAGTTGGCTAAACACGGTTGAATGTACATGTTAAAAATAGCATTTGAGGAGGTTACAACAATTATGGGACATTTAGGGGTAGCAATAGATTTTTAATAGTAGAAGTTACATCCGAAAAGGTGGTTATACGTGCAATTGAATTTTCCCCACCTTTCTAGGATTCTAGAAGTGTAGTTGACTAGGATGAGAATGTGGAGTCCAAGTGGCAATTGGTGAGAATCTAAGTGGCATTTGATTAGGATGTGCACACACTAATTAATTAATTAATAAATGATAATTATCTTAGCTAAAAGGGTACTAGGGATTATTTTAATTAATCCAAAGGGTGCAATGTGTATGATTTAATTGATTTAATCAATTAATCACAAATTGGTTAATAACATGATCTATCGGGATAGCATTGGGAACAAGTTTGTAATTTTGGGTGTCTACATATACCCCTTTTTAAAGTGATATTGCGAAGTAATAGTGCTTTAAAGATAGTAGACATATGCAAAGTAAGCAAGAAGAAAGCAATGAAGCATTAAGATGCCCCGAGAAAGTAGGATAGTAGAGGAATGCCCCTCAGCGGATGGATGATGCAACAAGACGATGGGCGGTTCTTTGGATAGGAAGAAGACAAGGGGTTGGAACAAGGATGGGAAGAGATTGTGCTCGTAGCATGAGCGTCATTTGGAGAATAAATTTAGAGCAACCTTATTTTTGTTTTTGCACAATAATAAAATAATTAAGATGGTTGACCTAGATGTGCGTAAACTAACACACACCAAATAAAAGATAAAAAGGAAAACAAACCCAATATACAGAGTAGGTGCAGGCATCATAGTTATAAAGGAACCAAGATGTAATCACACTACTTGTAAGTGGTCCAAAAAGTAAACATAAATAATGTAACACAAAGTCAAAAAAGAAGACAATCAGCTATGCCCCTAATGCATGCCACAATTATGTTTAATTATATATAAATGCTCCTAAGTGGGAATAAGATCGATCGAAGAGCAGAGTTAAAGTGACTCATTATGACACTCTTGTGGGATTCATTGTGCAAATGATCAAAAATAAATTATCCCTGTGAATTTATATCACGAAGGAAAATAATTTTGTAACTTGCCCTAGGTAGAGTTAGCATACCAAGTAAAGGGAAGAAAGTGATAGTTGTAAGATCAGAATGATCACTAGGGTAATAGATAAAGGTATGACATTTATCAAGATTGTGGTGGAATCTTGAAAAATTCACTTCAATGGTTTTCCATTTGTAGGATTTCTATTATAAGTGAATATTTGTTTGATAATTTTGTAATTTTTTAGAATTTTGAAAAAAAACAAATTGGATTTGAAATATGTGATTTTTTTTTATCTTTGCAAGTTTTGAAAAATTTAAATACAAATGCATAGAATTAAGAAAATATGAAATACGAAAAAAGGAAAAACATTACATGGCTTATGATTAAGCTAAAAATGAATTTAGGTTCTTAATCTAAATGCTATTATAGCGGTAAATAAATGACAATTAAGTACATAAATAATACCAAATCCAACTAAGCAATAAATTATAAAACCCTAATTACAAGAGGAGAAAAAGGTACTAAGTCGATTCGCAATAAAATCTAGAGTGTGCCCGAAAAGTGCTAACTAGATGAACAGTAAAGGTAGAAGTGTCACACAGGGACCCGTAAAAATGCATATCGGAGGAGAAGGCTAGTCGGGGCACCCGAAGGGGCAAAAGCACCCATGGCGCTACATACGAAAATATGCACTGATTTTGTGAAAATACCGAGAACTCCAACTTTTAGGGTTACAAGTTGTTTGCGATTATTCACTTTTGGTCACTACAAAGCTATGTTAGGAAATATAATGTTTACATTATAGCGGGATATTTCTTGAAAGGTGAATAATAATTAGTTAGTTATATTATTGTTATATAAACAATAATATATTAGTTGGAGTTGTTTTAACAACTCGTATGATTTGAGTTGTGTATTGTTACATGAGTAACAATCACAACTAAATAGGATTATTGTTAGAGAACCTTTCCTAATTTTTAGGAGTTGCATATTTCTATATATTTGTTGTATCTCCGTATGTTTAATGTCGAAGCAATACAGAGAATTAATTGTTTATGTGCAACTCTGGTTCTGCCACTTTATTTGGTATCAGAGCAGTTTATGATCCTGCTTATCATGGAAGCATATTGATGTTTTAAGGGGCAAATATACTCTTTGTTGCCTCTGTGAATGAGAAGCCAGTGTTGAAAAGAGATCCTAGGATAGTGTGTTAGTATGCATTTTTGGTAGTCAAGTTTCTGGTAGTTATTTTTTTATATGTGTGCTTTGTCCAGTGCAACAACAAAATGGCGATCATTTTATAGACTGTAGTTTTGTGCCTCATTTCTATCTGTAGTTAGAAACCTGAGAACCGTCTGCATATTTCCCTTCTTTGCCATGGATCTCCACTTTAATCGGTGTTTATGTATTTTGTGTCTATCACGAGCATACACTTTCGTCGTTTCACTCTGCCGCAACTCAGAGACACTTGTTTTGTTTCTACATTTTTGACGTCTCTTTCATATCCATGTTTGAGTGTATTGATATCTGCCTTTGCCAAATCATTAAACATTTTATATGGTTTCTCCAGAACTACTCGTGAGAATCAGCATACTTTCGGGCATATTGATTCCACTTGGTCATAGAATATTTATTGGCTCAGATTTACATTATACTCGGCATCAAGAAAGGTCTACCTGATATTTTATTTGAGGCAACCATCCGATTCTACTTATTAGTGCATCTGTGTATTTGGATCTCTTTTGAAGAACCAGCCTCAAATTTATCTGTATTTAATTTGTGACCAGTTGGTGATAATTTTTTTCTTTTGCCCGACATCGACGGCAATCTAAATTCCAGGCTCTGACAAAAAGGATTTGGGATCCTCTGACTCATCCATTCGAACCGGTAAACCATCAGGATGAAGATATATTTGATGGATTAGGTTATGATGTTGTTGGTAACGTAGGGAAATAGATGGCTCGAATTCGTGAATTGGTAGAACTACCACAGCTCTTTAAATCAATGGTTAGTGCTCACCGTATTTGCTGGAACCAGGTTATTTCTTATAGATGTGTATGCATGTCTCCATTCTTTGTAGATAATGTGCTCAGGTCATGGTAGTGATGAGACGTCTCAATAGAAATAACAAGCATTCTGAAAAGTCAGTATTGTAGTCTAAGATTCAAGTGCTTAAACCAGATTCAATAAATTGTTCCAGCCAATTTGCATTCGGCATAGAGTGGATTGAGGCATAGACGTGTAGAGGAAACAATTATTTCTCCATCGTGTTATTCTCCTCATTTCCTATTCATAGCATCGAGGAACTTGACTTGCATAGATCGGTAACATGTAAGGAAGGTGAATGAAGGTGGCACAAAGAAGTCTATAAGTCAAGTTTTGTTATTAAAGTTAGTGTCATTCAATGTTAGTCATCGAGAAGATTACTCAAGTGAATTGGTCTAGTTTATAGTCTTAGGTAAAGAGTCACTTAAACATATTATTGTAGTTGAGTGTGACTAAATTGTTTTAATGGTCAATATCATAATATGATATTTGGAATTTGTAGATCAGTCACTTTAAAAGTAATTAAATATTACTTTTTTAGTAATAGATTTTGATTTTATAGAGTCAAATAGTCTCTTGTTCAAAAATAATATTAATTTTTTTAGTCAAAAGTGTTGCTAAATTTGTTTAGTCTCAAAAGTTCATTGTGAGTGAGTCATCATTGTAAAAGTCTTTAAAAAAATTACCTCATGGACGCATTTTTAGTGTTACCCGATGTCTTAAAAATAAAGTGTTTCACATTGTAGGAGGGAAGAAAAGAATAATCACAATGTGGAAACAGTTGAGCATCATGATCAAATTTGGCTAAGTTAGCATCCTTTCACTGGAGGATGGAGGAAACGAAGGCTGGAGGTCAATCAGGGACTTCTCATCAGTCACCAACGACAGGGTCGCTTCAGCGATTTGGTGGCACGTGTGTTTTTTGTAGTGGTGTGCCTTATTTGGTGTGCGGTGTGTTTGATTTTAGCATTTCAGTTTGGTGTGGTTTTCAGTGTGAATTGAAAAATAAGAACAAAAGTTCATTCAGGTTAACTGGTATGTAGTTATTCCTATTTCCCTTATGCAAAAACATAGTGAAGAGTAAATAGCATAATGAAATTCAACATCATGATTCTTGAAGAGGTTGAACAATCAGATGTGTTCCTGTTCATACCTAGGTTTTTGGTTAGCCTTTGGAAAAACCATTAAAGATTGCTCGAGATGTGTTCCTTCTTGATTTCCCACATTGTTAGGTCATATGTGTTCCCTAGAGTGAGCTGTTGATAAGTAGATGATTCATGAGCGTGTTCCCATCCTTGTCAGCCAGATGTGTTCCTAACAGTGCATGGTCAATAAGAATTTGATGTGTTCCTTCTTCTACCTTTAGTTCGAGTGTGTGCCAAGATCATGAGCGTGCAAAGGCAAAGGCTGCAGAGGAAGTGTGAAAATTCTTTTACTACCATGTAAACATTAAGGGGGGAATGTTAGGAAATATAATGTTTACATTATAGTGGGATATTTACCGAAAGGTAAATAATAATTAGTTAGTTATATTATTGTTATATAAACAATAATATATTAGTTGGAGTTGTTTTAACAACTCGTATGATTTGAGTTGTGTATTGTTACATGAGTAACAATCACAACTAAATAAGATTATTGTTAGAGCAACTTCCTAATTTTTAGGAGTTGCATATTTCTATATATTTGTTATATCTTTGTATGTTTAATATCGAAGCAATACTAGAGAATTAATTGTTTGTGTGCAACTCGGTTACGCCACTTTAAGCCGCACCAAGATCTCTAAGTTCACTAAAATCATATAATGAAGTATGAACCAACAAAACCCTTAAATAGACATCAAATCCCAAAAAAGGAAAATACAGAATGAGGGTCGAATATCCTCGGTTGTCAAAATGGTGAACATATGGATCGAGCATTGTACTACATCTTAGATCCAATGTAGTTCTATGTGTGTGTCTATATAATCGTGCCCTAGGTGGCTCTTGTGTGTGTCGCACTTGATAGCGAGTAAATAGCTAGATGTAAAGAAATGTAGTAGATGTGTGCATGGAATAGAATAAACTTCCCTCCTATGAAGTTTATGTAGAATAACCAACCCTTTTGTCCCTTAGATGGTGTTAGATGGATGCAATGGATCTCTTAGATGTTTGATGGATGCAACCTTAGGTAGTGATAGCTAATGTTTAGTGCTTGGTCCTTTATTATGATCACATAACTTTATATTTATATGATTCCTTTGTTTGAATTTTGTAATTAACCCCAAAAAGGCCGACTACCAAAAAGATAAGATGTTCAAACAGCTAGAAAGGACCCAAAAGATGTGAACAAAGTACAAAAGGGTCGGGGCTCCAAGAGAGGGGACGAGGGCGCCTGAAGACCGACGTCCTAACCGGGTGCGGTGTCTAGGATGATAAATGTCGAGGTATAAGAAGGAAGGCGAGAAGGTAAGGGTGCAAGACCAAAAGTGATTTTAAAAAATCAAAGAAAGGTGGCCAAAGACATAGGTTAATTAGTACATTTATCACTTAGGAATCATATGAATAGTAGTATACGACCAGAATAGATAATTACCCAAAGTGCGTGCTTTTGAATCTACAACTTAAATAAACCGGGGAGAAAAACAAAACACGTGCAAGTGACAAGAAAACATGAAACAAGCATTGAAAACAAACCTAATATGAACAAGAAATAACCGTACTAAATTTATATGTGAACTAAGATGCGAATAAATTTCCTGTAATTGGTATATAGCAACGAGAAACAAAGTACAACAAAAGAACAAACTAAACAAAAATTAAAAACATCATCATGATGTTGAAAATCTGCAATAATACAACACAATGTGTAAAAATGACGTTTAATGAAACTTTGAATGTGTTCCACATTGAAGAGCTTAGATAGATTTGAATTCCCCCAAGTGATAGCTTAGAACGCGAGAGGATTGGATCGGGCCAAAGAGCAGAGTGATATTTAGATACTCTTGTTTAATCCTATTGACGTTTGATCTATAATTAGATTAAAATATAAAACCCAAGTGTTCCCTAAGAAAATTTATATTGTGAAAGGGTAAATTATTGCCTCGAGCATAGATATACACAATGGGCGATAAAGATGATCCGGAACAATCATGAGAAGTGTTGTCAAATGGAAAAAATTTTGAATTGTGTTATCCAATTGCTAAAGTTTGGTCAAACATTATTTGAATGTTTTGATTGTGATGTTTTATATTTTTTTGGATTTTTGAACAATTTTATATTGTTTTTGTATTTTTGAACAATTTTATATTGTTTTTGAAGTTTTGAAACATATTTAAATGTTTTTAAGTTTTTTTGAAACATTTTTGAATGTTTTTGGTATTTTAAAACTCGATAGAAAGGGTACACTACTTGAAAACATGTGCAAATAATTAGAAGCATTCCATTCCATTGGTAGAAATGTAGATGGTAAAATAATAGGGTGTTTCACTCCACTCGTGGCTCCACGCAACTAGGAAGATGTGAGGGCTCATCACCGAGAGCCAAGAAGGACATGAAAATGAGATGAATAATGATATGGAAGTGAAGATAATGGATGCAAAGACACAAGGTGTAACAATGATCCATATGAGAAAAATATAACTCATCTCTAGTCAAGATTATTTGACCAATTCCAAGATGATTCCACTTTATAATTTTTGACTCAACTTAGATATGTGGATGGCCTCTTGATTGACAAGTTCGGTTGAAGGATTTTTTTGTCTCTCTTTACATGAGTAGCTAAATTACTTTTGGGGATTTTATTTATCAAGCACTTTCATTATGATTTCATAAAGGATTTATTGGTTAATTATTTTTTGATTTTGTGAAGGACACCCTACATATTGCCCCATGCCATCAGTAAAAGGCAAGGGCTCAACACCAAAGATAAAATGTAGGTGAGTAAGGGATTTCTCCATTCCCAATCTCATATTGCCAGTAAGAAGTATGGGCTTATCACTAAAGACTATGAAGGATGAAAGGTGTAATGATTTTATAATTTTTTTGTATTTTTAGATTGATTGAATTTTCCTTCTATGTTGATAGTGTGCTTTTTGGAAAGGAACATTTTGCCCCAAGTCTCAGCCTCATACGACTAGTAGGATGCAAGGGTTCAACATCGTAGACTGAGATGGACAATCAAAAGTTCCAGGTAAAGAATTTTAGTGATTTTTGTTAAAGAGAGATATTTTTTAAAAGGATGAGTTACCATCATGTAAGCTTCGAGAAAAAAATGTAGGTAAAAATATTTGAAATGGTAGAAACCATAACAAATATGAGACACACAATGCTCAAGAGGAATAAGGTTAACTGTGTTGTAATAGGTGAAGAAGGTGAATATATGATAATAGTATGATTAAAATATCTTCTAATAGATGGAATGCCTAACATTATTTGTACACACTTTTTCATTTACGATTTGCAAATAGTGCTTTAAAATAGAGTTTTTTTCACTTTTTATGTTTTTTAAGTTTTATAGATGTTGGCAGATGATAATTTGAAATGGACTTATCGAGAAAGAGGTCCATGTTTATTAAATTTGAATGGTCCTGAGATACAAGACTTGTGCGAATGAAATCCAAGTCAAGAGAGTAATTGAAATATTTGATAAGTCTCAGAATACAAGACTTGGGTGAACAAGGTCCAAGTCAAAGGAGGAAATCGAAGATTTGATAAGTCCTGTAATACGAGACTTGGGCGAAAGGTTCCAAGTCAAAGGATTGAATCAAACGATTCAATGGGTCCTGAAGTACTAGACTTGGGTGGACATGATCCAAGTCAAAGGATGTATGACTAGATGAGTCTTCGATGAGATCGAAAGACCTATGTGATGTTAGAAGAAGATTTTCAATGCAGGGAATATGTTGAGATACATATTCACCTATGAGTGAAAGAGTGTGAAGAGATAAGGATGTATCTCTAGATTTATACCTGGGTTTCTTGTAAGCCACCGAGAGGAGATATTCAACGTTCCTTTGTCTAGGTTGTGAATTAGTTGATTTGACAAAAAAATTGTAATTAAAGCATGAAAATGTTGTAAAAGGATATTCCTGGGTATACGTTCCTCGTAGAGTGTACACATGTAGAAGTATTGATATGTAGGAATCATATTGATGAGGTGCCTGTAAGATTTATTGTGTGAGGTATAATGGACACGAGAAGGTTGCGTTGTCACAATTGTCAAGCTTGTTATGGTTGTATTTCAACAACAAGACTAGAGATGTCGGGCATGAGAGCCAAAATGGGAAGAATGGAATCATGCTTAATGGTGTTTGATGAAGGACCCTTTTTTAGTGTTTATAGTTATGTCAAGGGTTGAAAGGGAGTCTTAAAGTGAGTTCAAGCTCTCGTTAGGTATTGGAAGATCGTTGTCCAAAATAGGTTCAATGTTTGTTTAGGTGAACAGAATAAAATCCAAAGAAGAAAGATATTGGTTTGAAGGGGGATATACTTAACCTTCTTCATGATCTCATGAAATGTTAGTATGTACGAATTAGGGAAAAATGTCAACTCTTCATTGGAATTTTTGGTAGTTGATGTGTTTTCGATCGAGCTTTTCGTCAAGCTCTATGGAGATGGTTTCATCGTCAATTAAGTCTTGAACATAATGTTTCACCTGATTCTTAGACGTTTCTTTGAATTATTGATGAAACAGATAGAGTAACGAGCATAGGAGGAATACCTGTTCAAATGTTGGTTGATGGGTTGTTATGTGTGTATGACTTCTGAATCCATAATTGATTGTGAGAGCTTCCTTTTGGCTAGGAGGAACTACTTGTAATGAAAAGCAAGACCACCAGAAAAATTTAAACAATATGCATAGTGAACTGCCTAGTGTGTGCTAGATCTGGGAAGTGTGATACTTCCTAGACGGTTGTCAGTCCACTGTTTAAGAAAATTTAATGCGAATAATAAAGTAAATCCTATCATAGTTGAAATGATTTGGGTATCTCATCCAAAATACAATAAGAAAGATCTAATCTAACAGGCTAAGTTAAAATAAGATCCGAAGGTCAGAGTAACTGGTTCTAGGTCTCTGCAGGTCTGACAGAGGTCTCAGGTAGATCACAGGTGAATGAGGGTGATGTAGAATTAGGTGGATAGGTCATTGTTCTAGGTTGTATGGGAAAATATAAAGACTGATGCGATTAAGGATGATCGACAGGTTGGGTGTAAGCGGCGCAGTTCTCTTGTGGAAAACTGGGAATGCCACAGAATGAGTTTTGGGTCTCCTTTGTGATTGCACAAAGGACTTTGGCTGGTCAAAATGAGGTATTTGGTAGCTTGGGTGGGATTTAGCGAGGTTTTAATGGGTATATGGAGGGGGAGTGTTGAAGGAGGTCAATGGGTGGCTAGGTAAATAATAGGTGATAATATAATGACGAAATGAAATGAACCAGAGAAGTATAACATTTTACTTACTTGGATTCTAGTCCTAGGACGCCTATGAATGAGGGATGGAGGTGTTGGTAAGAGGTTGAAGGTGCGCAGTGATCACCAATCATAGGAGAGCTTCTGCATGGGCTGCATGGGCATTCCTTTTGCTTGGTAAGATCAGATCATTACTGGGGTGAGTGTTGGATGGTTGTGTAGAAGAAAATGCTTGATCTCCTTCCTTGCATGCGTGTTCTTGCTAAAATTCACTCTCAGAAGATGTGATATCTCTCTGGAATGTGCTAATGTTTGCCAAATTTTTCCAATCTTTTCCAACCTTGAAAATAAGGTTGTTTTGGGGGTTAAAAGGGTAACCAATGGCGGTTCCGGCCTAACCGGTGACAGTTAGGGGTAACTGGTGTTGGTCAAGGTAGGATTTCTAGGTTTACTAAACTAAGGAGATCCTCTTGATTTTCTCGGATCTCGTGTCGTTAACCCGTGGATTAAACTGGAAGCTTCTTGTAAGCATGCGGGAATGTGGTTAGAGAGAATGTAGGCATTGATTTTTAGGGTTTGGGTAAGTCTTAGTTAGTTATGACAACTTACTAAGAATAGGTCTTAGGGTGAGTTGGTTTGATGAGGTGTCTAGGTGAGGTGTATGTGTGGATATTATCTAAATTAATATATTTAAATAATAATTATGGTGAGGATAATGAGTTAATTTAATTAAATTAATATTAGTGGGGTGAATGGGGGCCATGGCTAGGTGAATGTGATGAAGGGTGCTTATTTGTCAAGGGACCAAAGGGGAGTGTGACCTAATTTTAGTGTCTACACATAATGATGAAGAGGTGTAAAAATTTTAGTAGAACAGTCATACATGCGATGGTATTCACAATATGTTGATGCATTATATGGCATAGGATTGGCTTCCCCATCATAAAAGTGTTTCATAAGTGGATATTAAATCATATTAGCCTTTACTAATTATCGAAAAACACTAGATAGATTCTCTTCGAGAGGTGTAAATTGACATTCAATAGTGCATGGAGTGGTGTTGTCAATACAAGATATGATGGATTTATAATCAACATTGTTCAAGGATTCACCATGTTCGTGAGATTTTCCCTTTATATCATGGTTAGGTGATAGGTTTTCAGCCATTATGTCTATGTTGTCAATGAGGTCTTAGATGTAGTTACGAAGTTGTTTGCATTTGTCTGTTTGATGACCATCAATGTGATGAAAATCACAATATGTGTTAGGTCTATACCAACTTGGCTTAGGTTCACCTTCAGGGAAGGGTTGTGTGATAGGGTAAGTGACCATATTAGCACTTGCCAGTTGTTTTAAGATATTTGAAAGAGATTCCCCCAAAGATGTATATTGTCTTCAATTGTAATCATGAGGAGGAAAGGTTTCTATTTGTATAATGGTGACATATGGTTTAGATTAAATATGTTTTAATTGGTTATTCTATAAGTTTTGCACGTTACAATTATCTATGACACCATCATTGACAACATTATGGTTTTGGTTGATGTACCTAGGTTTATCGTGAGAAGTGTTAGGGTTTTTGTTGTTGTGACGATTATGCCCATTTTCTTTATAATGAGGCTTGATCAAGCCTTTAGAAATGAGGGATTTTTCAATTTGAGTTCCCTTTTCAATAACTTCCTCAAAGTGTTGAGGCAGTGCATCTACATGTGAAAGGACAACTCATTGTTAAGGTTAGGGATGAATATGTTAACCATCTATTTTTTAGGAATGAACATGGGAATCAACTTGTGATTCCTCACCATTATTGTAAGAACTATGCAAATCTCTCATTTTGTCATTGTTTGGCATTGCACAAATCCATCATGGTTATTTTAGAATCAAGGTTAAAAGAGAAGTGTTTGAAAAACTTCTCTGAAAGGTCTGCAAAGGTAGAAATAGATCCCTTTGGAAGGTGTAAGAACCATTCCAAATCTTTTCCACCTAGACTCTTAGGAAAGATGCATAAGAGAAAGATGTCGTTATAAGCCACCTCTTGGCATGCCATGAAAAATTCTTTAACATGCTCTTTAGGATCAGTTTTGTCCTTGTATTTGTTAAATTTAGGCGTCTCAAAAGAGTGTGGGAAGGGTATGTGTAACATGTCCATATCGAAAGGGTATGGACATAATTCATCAAAATTGAATTATTTGCATTGTTTTTGCATACCTAAAATAGTATCCTTCATCATTTGATTTATCATTCTTATGATTATTGTTCTGATTATTGGTCTTAAAATAGTTTTTGAAGGTTTCGTCACTTTTCTTCGTGTGTTCAATACCTTTGGTATCATTGTTAGTGACTATAGAGGATAGGAGAGCCAAAATTTTTTCATTGCATTAATTTGATCAAATGAGGATTGGTTAGGATTAGAGAACGAAGCATTAGATTTTCCTTTATTATCATCATTTGTGTTACTTGGTCCTTCGTCGTCATGTTTTTTTGACTCAAAAGGTGGACCCTTGGGGATTTAGGTCATGATTTTAAGGATTTAAATTCATCCTCATCGAATTCTAAGGGGAATCTTCCTCCCATTGCGAGAGAGACGAAGAAGAAATTAGTCTTTTTTTTGTTACAAAGTTGCATCTATAGAAGAATTTTGAATTTGGTCTTCATCCTCTTCATCAAAGCTGATATGGAAATGATTTATTTCCTCCCATCAAAAAGGACTATAATCATGATGTCGTGTTCCCACCATTGTTGAAAGAGGGGAGGAATAAGAAGAGGTGTGATAGAAAAATCAACCCTTAGAAAAGTGAATGCTAAGATGGAAGAGGGAAGAAGATGAAAAGCTCGACCCTTAGCAAAATGAGTGCTAAGAGGGAAGAAGCAAAAATGGTTAGTTGATTTCCGACTCCTAACAAAATGAGAGTTAAGAGGAAATGTACTAAATGATGTTAGATGTGCTTGACCCATAAAAAAATGAATGTTAAGAGGGAAGAGACTTTACGAGGTGAACATGGTCAAATCTTACTCAAAATGAGTGATAAGAGTGATAAAGAGATGTGAAAAGGTTAACTCCTAACAAAATGAGTGTTAAGAGGAATGAAAATGGGGTGAAAATTTAAACGTGCTTGACACTTAACAAAATGAATGTTAAGGGAGATAAAACTTAACAAGGGGAATGTGATCAGCTCTTATTCAAAATGAGTGATAAGAGTGACAAAGAAGGTGGAATTTGCAACACTTAACAAAATGAGTGATGTTACAGTGGAAGAGACGTAACAAAGTGGATGTGATCAACTCTTAATCAAAATGATTGATAAGAGTGACAAAAAGGGGAATTCGCAACACTTAACAAAAAGAATGATGTTAAGGTGGAAGAGAGATTAAAGTGTTAGTTTAGAATACTCTTAGCCAAATAAGTGCTAAGAAAGATGAAGGAGTTTGAAATATGTTGCGAATTTTTATAAGGTGAATGTAAAGAGGTAAGAGGAAAAAGAAAGAAGTTAGTATGCTCAACTTGTGATAAAGTGAGCGCAACAAGAGGAGAAATAAAACATGATGGACTATGCTTAACCTTTAACAAAAATGTGTTAAGGGAAGAGACTTAGGAAAATGTGATGAATTTTCTCAAATTTTTAACAAGGTGTATGTTAAAAGAGGAGACTTAAGAAGATGATGAAAGATATCTACTCTTAACAAAAGTATGTTGAAAGAGGAGACACAATAAAGAAATGGGATCATTAAAAGAACGACAAAGTGAATGTCGTCACAAGGAGTGAAGTAATGATGATGAGAAGGTCCAAATCTCGTAAAAGTGGAGATAAGAGACAAGGGGAAAGTGATGGATTAATGATCTCAAAGTGAAGCAAGTGAACACTTTAAAGAGAGAGTGAAGGAATGATGATGATGTTGACAATGGAACAAAGTGGTAGCGAAGTATGAAAATGTAAGAGTGATGGAAGCGAGATAGAATAATTTCGTCAATTCAACAAAGTGAATGTGTAATGTGATGACGTAAGATGATGGGAGAAAGAGATTGAAGAATGTTGTCAATTCAACAAAGTGAATGTGAAATGTGATGATGTAAGAATGTGGAATGCTTAGAGTTTAACAAGATAACATTAAAATTAATACTTAAGACAATGAAAGATCGAGATGATCAAAGGGTGATTGACATTGATAAAGTAAGTATCACAATGTCAAGATTTAGTGTTTAAAAATGAAATTTCTCAAGTGTGGATATGGATGTCTGCAACCCAAGACTTAGACATGTTTACAAAGTGACAAGGTGGATGAGAGAGAAAATGTGAATGAAAAAGTGAAACACAAGTATGTAACATGTAAGAAAAATAAAAAATGTAGTGAGAGTTTTGGCCTCTACTTTAGATTGGCTTGGACAAGGCGTGGCTACTGGGAGGTTCACTCAAATAGGTGTTAGTAGTATACCTAAGTGAGCGCGGTGTTATTGCTAGTTGTCAACTTTACTTTACCCCCTTTGAAACCCTAAGCAAAGATCTTGCTCAGAATGAATCACACTGGGGTTGCCACTATTGAGTATCGTGACTCTAACTCACAAGGCTTTACTAGTCAGTTGGGATAAAAGGTGCTCGTTTCATCAGCCAATTCCCTCAATGTGCTGACTACTTTGGGGTTCTGTGGTAATCCTCAAAAGATTTTTATGGCTTATGCCAAGGCACTTCCCACAATTATGCGGATGGGTTTTAACCCTTATCCGAACCTATAAATACAAAGTGTGTAGAAATGTTCATTTTATCTTATTTATCAACAATTTCCTACACACAAGAATTAGTAGTTTGAAGTTCGTGAGAAAAGGTAACCTACAATTAGTATTTTTAAGTGTTTTATCAACCTTCGTGAGAGCGGGTCTTGCAAGCAAGGATTAGAATGTTCACCTAAGGTAGGTAGAAGACAAGACAATAGAAGCAAGTTCACACTTTTGATTTCCAAGATTGCTTAAAAAGTGTGAGGAAAGAGCATACACATAAACAAGATTTGATTAAGTGAAAATCGTTAATTCCCCAAAAACAAAAATGAGAAATGATCACGTTTCTAATTCCCAAGATTGCTTAGAAAGTGTAAGGGAAGAGCATATGTGTGATCACATAGTGATTTAACCACACAAAAATGTAAAACAATGACAATGGAATGGGAAAATAAATGATTGAACCGGAACGTCCAATAACCCTAGTTTATCAAGTTTGATGATTAGCCCACGATAGTAAAATTGACAAAGAGAACAATGAAAAGAATCCTAAATGGTTAAACCATGATAAAGAGTCATGAAATTTAAAATAAAGTGGATTAGAAGCACCCACAAGCCCTGCAAGAGGGAGTAACATGATTAGTCCAGTTGGCAAAAATGGTAAAATTTAATAAAAAGGATCCTAAAATGAGTTAAAAGACCAAAGTTAAGTAAATAAATGAATTAATCAAAATAAGTTAATTATGATTAAAAAGAAAAAAGGATAAAAATTGAAAGACACAAATTAATTAACTAAAAGAAGTAAGTACTTAGGTAAAAATGTATGTATTAGATTAATTTACTAAAATAAACAAAGTAATCTAAAGTTAAAAGAGAATAATAAAAACACATGAAAATAAACAATCATTGTAAACCTAAAGTTAATATAAAAATTAACAAAAACCTAAAAATTAAGGAAAATACCTAAAAACTAAAAGGTTACACCTAAAAGAACAATGATATATGAATAAAACCTAAACAAAAAATGATATATGTGGGGGTGTAGTTATGTCATGGTGGTTGCGTGCAAGTGCAAGTGGCGAGTCGGGGTTAGAGTGATGGATCGAGGTGTTAACAAGGTAGAGGGCCAAGGATCAATGGCTCTGGGTAGGGTGTTGTGCGTTGAGTTTAGTGGAAGGCATAATTCATGATTCTGACTTAGTGATTTAATAGACATGAAAAGCTATAGAGCTCAGAATGGCTTCTACACCCCTTCAGTCATAACAGAAACAAAGCATGCAATAGAATTAACTAGAACTAGGAAGTTGTAAATCCATAATTAGACTAACATTCAAGTAAGGTTCATGATCATACAAGATCAAAAGCATAGTAGAAACATGCAGATAATATAGGAAGGAGATCTTAATACAAACATAGTGGTAACCTTATCATATTCATTCATAGTCTTACTACAAAGCATCATAGAGAGGCAGACCATAGTCATGTGCCATATCTGGATCCATACATGTATGCTCACAAAATAAAATTTGCATTCCCCATTTCCCCATTACATCCTTCCTAGAATCATCTACCCATTTATCCCATAGTTCTCATAGTAATTTTGCAGAGCTCCGCTACCTCACTTGTGTCTCTATTCTTTGCCAAGGGTGTGTGTATAAATAGGCATCTGAGCTCTAACAAACTCCTCTGCAACCTCAGATCTGGTCCCAAGTGTCAAGGTGTGGGTCACCCCAGGTGCATGCCTCTCCATGTCATGATTAGCTTTTTGGATCTTCCTATCGCAAGGTATATTCCTTCCAGACACCCTGTCGCAGGTGGAACCTTATCCAAATGGAACACGTTCTTCATGTGTTCTATCCAAAAGGCTGAAAATGGCTAAGTCCCAATTGTTCTTCACATGCGCATGCATCCTTGGTTCTCCAAGAACCCCTTTTGAATTCTACCTTGCGTGCCTTCACTTGTGCGCGCTCCTCCGGCGTGTGTGCCTACGCGCCTTTAAGATTTGGAAGCTATAGAAGGGTCCCAACATTACCCCACACTTCACCTGTTCTCCACCCTCGGGAACCTTTTCAAAGAATGCAGTACAAAAATGCAAGGCCCTGCCTTGGAAAGAATGGAGGGAAAGAATAAAGAATGGGGGAGAGAAAGAATAGAGGGAAAAATTTTCCTAAAGAAGAAGAAAGGGAAAATTTTGCCACAGGTCGGCCTCCAGTGTACTCCAAGTGCTGACTTCATCCTGTGCTCTAGTGCAGATATCACCGACCAAGGTGCTCACCTCGTCGAAGGTTAACCCTTCCCCTTCATGTTAATGGTCTCCACCATAGTCTCCAGCTCCTTGGCGTGATCCTCCAGGGCATCCATCTTCCTCGTGATGACCTTATAGAGCTCTTTTAGCTGGGTTTTGATTGAGACTCGCCGGTTCTCAATAGCTTCAGACTTCTTCTCCACTTTGGCTAGGATATTTTCTCACTTAGCTCTATTGCCCTTATTATTTTCCCTAAAGTCCTTCAGCTCGGCCTCGTCATTAGCAAGTAGCATGCCTGTCACCTTGTCTTGATCCGCGCAATGGTCGTAGGTGACCCCCATGGTTTGTGTAAGCTATTTTCACATCAGTGAGCACCTTGTTGTATTCAGCCATGAGTGCGATGACCTTCAGCTTGTCCTCCTTCTCCAAGCATGTAGCTACCTCCTCTGCTGACTCCAAGGCCAAAGGCTACCTTTCCATGGTGAGGATCCGAGTCAAGTCCTCTAGGCATTCCAGGGAGGATCCATACTTTTGTGGGAGGGTTAAGGTCTGGGTGCTTCATGATAATAGCTTGGGAGATGAGCTCCACCTTCTTGGAAACTTCACGTACCCTAGCCTTTTCCTCCTGAAGCTCCCTCTGTAGTTGAGTGTTGATTAATTTCTCAAGGCTGAGGTCCTTTGTTAGCTTCACTACTTCTTCCTTCCTCTTTTCCAATAGGTCCTCCAAGACTTTAACTTGTCATTTCTGTAGAAGAGCCTAGCCTCAATCTCTATGGAGACCTTGTTGAGCATGTTACACACTTGCTCATCCGATAGTTGTTGCATGTTTACAATGGGGTTGTCCCCCTTTCCTTCGAAAATGCTAATACCACTCCTTGGTTAACCTCAAACTCAGGCTCGTCGAGGTGGGAGTCGAATGCCCATGATAGCATCTTCCTCGTGTGTGGGTATCCACCCTCAGGATCAAAGGACTCCATGGTGGTGAGCTCCTTGGTGGGCATGGTACTCTGAAACACACACAAACACTTTGTTGGGGTCATCAATGTATCCCATCATTGTTCTTCCCCCTTCCACATGTTTACTTCCCATGCACACCCTTGGGAATAGTCACTGAAAGAGTTGGGCCTTTTTTGCTACCCACACTCTTCTCCCTCTGCTCTTCCTTGAACTCACCGAGCATGAGCTCCGCTGTGCTCCAACTCCTCTTTGACCAAGGTGTTGATTATCTTCTTTACCTCCCTTGTCACTTTCTTATCTACTTCCTCCTGAGTGAGCTTGGGCATATCTGGCCCCTTAGTACTTGCCCCTTCACTCCTTTCTTCACTCCATGTGCCTTCCTCTCTCTTGGGGCACCCTTCCTCCTTACAAAGATGAAAGCATCATTTGTATCCTCTGCTCCTTCTCCCTCCGAATCATGGACATCAATAGGTTCTGATTCACCTCCAACTCTTCCCCTTCATCATCATCCTTTTCACCTATATAGGCATTTGGGTCATCTGTATCTTCAGACCCTTGTTCCTCCATCCCTTGTTCTTCTTCCTTTGCAGAAAACTCAGAGTCGGGGATGTTGTCCTCTCTTCATCTAAGGGTTCTTCAGGGGATGGTGGCTTCAGGCTCTGGGGTCTTCTCCCTGACCACCATTCTCCTCTTCTTCCAGAGATGTAGGTACTCGGCCCCATGGTATCTACATTCTGCCTCTCCACCACCCTTTGTTCTTCTTCCTCTTCCCTCTCCTTGTGCTTTGGCGTGGGCTTCTTTCTTCCCATGGGGTCATCTCGGGATGGATATCTCATTCTCCATGTATGCCCTTTTCAAATTTGGCCTTATGTGTAGGTAGATCCTTGCGGCATTGCTCCCAGAATAGGTAAGGTCAATGGCCTTACAATGTGCACATCCTGTGACATGTACCTTTCAACGTACACATGCTTCTCTCAGGTAGACCAGCTTCTTTCTCATCTCCCCATGTGCTCTGTCAAGGGTGGACAACTCAGATTTAATTTCTTTGATTCCTTATATCTATTTACCCCGCTTGGAAAAATTGGGTAGTAAATGAGAATGGGAGTTTGCACCATGGACTCCAACTGCCATCCACCAAGATGAACCTGCCAATGCAGAAGTGCTGGTAGACCGTGAACTCTGCTTCTCCTTGGTTGCCATGGGGAGTTGTTTCGGGATCCACCATTCAGCCCCGAATGCATTCCTAAGGCACTTATACCATTTTCCAAGCGCACCTTGTGTACCCCTATCATTGATTCACATGTGTATTTCTGGAATCTATCCGTGGGTGAAGGGTCTTCAGCAGGGTACTCCCACATGAATTTTTTAGAAGCATCCGACACCCCGATTTTTGAGAACACAATTGTCAATGAATGTTCCCAAATAGGATTTTTCCCCATTCTCCGCGCTACTTATGATTTCATCTCTACTATGTATTGGGAGATGTTGTATATGGTGCCCTCCATGACCTTCCTATAGACATTCAGCCAGGGCTTGCTCACCTGGGTCCACCTCTCTTGTCCATTCAGTTTGGAGACAAGGTGTGTGGCCATCTTCATCACCGGATCACTGATATCCGAGACGTCATAGTATCTTGATCCCTTCTTCAATTCCTGGGATGTTATGGTTTCCCTGATTGCCTCCTCATCCTGGAGGTCATCTATGAGTGTGTCCCCTACATAGTTTAGGCCTGTGAAGTGTGAAATTAACTGGGGAGTTATGTGCATTTTCACCTGTGAAGTAGAAGAAGTCTTCGTGTATGTACATGTGCATCATCAGCCATTGGTACAAGTGCTCAGGCTTCCCAAAATATGGCAGCTCGTAAAGTTGGAGAAGCCCTACCTTCTCCATTTTCACCTTGACCACGTCACATTATAGATTGGTAACCCGTCAGGTGTTCACTTATTTGTGGGGTGCACCAGCTCCAGTGCCATCTCCTTTACAATTATGCTTGACCGGTGATTGTAGTTCGATCATGGTCATCTATCTTATGTGGGACTCCCACTCTTGCCCTAGCAAAACCCCATCTAGGTATTGCATTTCGAATACCATTCCTCATTCGTATCCAAGGGTATTTCCTCTTGTTTCTTCTTCCCTTTTCCTTTACCCTTTCCCTTCTTGGATTGTTCTGCCGGTTTACTACTAGTTTTGTGGCCGTCATTGTACCCTTTGCTTTCATTCCAGGTTAACTTGTGAGTTTGTTTGAAAGTTTTCTTCATGCCCTATGCCCTAGAACACAAACCCTAATCTCTGATTTTCTTCCTTCGATCACGGCACTTCTTCACAATGTTCCTCACACCCATGAATCACTTCTACTCTAGTTTGTAGATCTAATGGACCGATTGTGCATAAGTTTTTAGGATTTTCCTTCACACGAGTCAGTTCTGAAACCCTAGCTCGTGAAAGAAAATCACTCTTCTTGTTTTCGCAAAGTAAAATAATGAACTACCCATTCTTGTATTTATAGCTTTTCCCACTTTTACACATTTAAGGCTAGGCTACCTACCACCATATGACCATGTTTAATGTGGCATTTTCAAACAAAACCCGACTTCAGCGCTTCTCCTCATGCCCAATCCTTGCGTGAAAAGTGTTTCACCCCACTCATTCCTTGCGTGAAACTACTTCCACCGCGCCCAATCCTGCGTGAAAATTTTTTTCCAACCTTTTGGCATGCAAACAATCCATCTTGACAGAAGACTCTTGCATGCGTGTTACCAGTGCCAAAGGCACCTCTTCCATCCTCATGATTCTTGCTTTCACCTACCTCGTGTTTTTGCACTTTTTCTCCTTTGTACGTGGATTTCCAATGTAACCTTATCTTGCCACCTATCTGCCTTCTTTTCTCCTAATGCATCTTTTCAACAGGGCCAATTCAAATGGTCTACCAACCCAATCCTCTAGCAGAATAACTCCATGCTTCCCTTTATCACCTCACCCCACACTAAATCGATGCGTGGTCCTCTACGCATTCATAAGTTAAAAAGTAATAAGGTTACCAGCGCCCAAGGTGCAAAACAAAACAACAACGTGAAAGGGAAATACAAGAAAGGAAAAGCATAAAAGGAAATTCTAAGCTAACTGGAAAAACTACCTTATTTACAAACACCAAGAAGCATTATTTATAGTAGGGCTTCAACCTACTCCCATTGAAGTGTCAGGTAATTTTGTTCCATCCAACACTTGTAACTGGCATGCTGCCCGAATCAAGGATGTATGAAATTACATAAGGACCCAACCAATGCACCTTCAACTTTCAGGATGGCGTAGAAATTTAGAATCATATAGTAATACCATCTGGCCAACCTCAAACTATTTGTTCTTAATATGGTGGTCATGCCATGCCTTTTGCTTTGCTTTCTCAGTTGTTTGGCTCCATCTTGCTAGTGAGTGCACCTTTCATCCAACTTTATCAATTCATCAATTCTTTCTTCCAGTGCTTGCTCATCATCCAACCCTCCTGCGTGCTATATACGCAAGGATGGTAATATGAATTCTACCGGAAAAACTACTTCCACGCCAAACACCAATTGAAATGGTGTGGCCTTGTTCAATCTTTTATACGTTGTTCTGTATGCCCAAAGAACTGTTGATACCTTGTCATCCCAATCCTTCCTACCCACATCACATATCTTAGTCAATGTGTGACTAAGGATTTTGTTGAATGCTCTCTAGTCCCATTTTCTTGAGGGTGATAAGGGGTAGTCTTGTGATGGGCTACCATGAATTTTGCCAATAGAATCCTGATGGTTTCATTTAAGAAGTGAGTGCCCCTATCACTTGTTAAACTTAATGGGCACCCATACCTACTGATAATGTTTTCCCACAAAAATCTAGTAGTTGTGGCTATGGTGCAATCCTTAGTGGGTGCGGCCTCTACCCACCTTGTCAGATAATTAGTACAGGTAATGATATACCATGAGTTAGTCCTTCGCGTAGCTGGTGAGATTGGTCCGACAAAATCTATTTCCCATTTTTCAAAAGGTTCCGCATTGGCGATGGGGCGCAAGGGCATCTCATCCCTTCTTCTAGGTTTTCCAAGGTGCTGGCAGTGGTCACAGGCCTTGCAAAACTCAATGCAATCTGGTGAATCATCTCCCACCATAGTCCGAGTGACTAGGATCTTGCGTGTGGTTGCATTCCCCGCATAGTGTCCTCCAACAATCCCACCATGGGCTTCTTCTATTATGGCCATGCATTCATGTTCTAATACACACCAGTGCAAAACCTCATCGTGGCCCATTTTATACAAATCCCCATTGATCAACATGAAGGGCGTGGTGCATGTATGGCTAACCTTTTTCTTTCCAGTGCATTCATCCCTTTGGGTGCCACACCTTCCTTGAGAAAAATAGCAATGTCTTCTAACTCCGAGGGCGCATGCCGCAACCTGAATAGTTTGCACATCTGGCATGGTTTCCTCGATACTTTTGCGTCCTCTCCCGAATCAATCCTTGATAAATGATCGGCCCACAATTGTTCTTTCCCGGTTTTACCACCACTTTGAATTCAAATTCTGAAATAAAAGTACCCAACAACATATGTGCCCTTGCAACACTGCTTTGTTTACTAGATACTTCAAGGCCATATGGTCAGTGTAGAATGTGAAGGGAGTCACCAACAGATATTTCTAAATTTGTGGAGCACGTAGATCATTGACAATGCCTCACGCTCGGTCGTTGTATAATTTTTTTCTAATTGGTGTCAACTTTCTACTTGCAAAACACAAGGGATGATCAACAATCCCCTCTCTGGTTGAGCAAGAATGGCTCCCATTGTTGTACCAGAGGCATCCACGTGGACATGGAAAGGTTTATCCAGGATGGGAATCATAGAATAGGTGCGGTGATAAGCCTTTCTTTTAGAGTGTCAAATGCCCTTTCTTTGTGCCTCTCCCCACTGAAAGGCACTCTTATGTCTGAGCAATATTTCCAAAGGCACGGTGATCTTGGCGTATCCCTTAATGAACTTTCTATAGTACCCAGTGTGTCCAAGAAATCCACGCATGATGCTTTGGCTGGTGGGCTTCCCCTAATCCCACAATAACTGCAAATTTCATGGGATCCACCAGTAAGCCCTCTTTGCATATGATATGCCCCAACAACGTTCCAAAAGGGTTACAAAAACACATTTCTTGATGTTGAGGGAGATCCTCAACTACCGACATCTTTCAAACATCAATCTCAAGTTATCACAATGGTCCCTTACCAATCCATACACTATCCAATCATCCAAATATACTTGAAGGAACTTGTGGATGAAGTCCTTAAATGCTTGTACCACTATGCATGAAAATACAAGGGTGCATTCTTCAATCCAAAGGGCATGACCGTGTATGCAAAGCTTCCCCACTCGGTGGTGAAAGTTGTCTTTTCCTGGTCTTCCTTGGCAATCCTTACTTGGTGATATCCCGAGAATCCATCCGTAAAGGAATAGACCTTGCCCCAAGAACTCCTTCCAAAATCTCTTCAGTGAAGGGGGTGGGAAAAGGATCTATGATACAAACAACATTCAATTCCCTGTAATCCACACATATCCTAATCCACCCATCCTTCCTTATGTTGATCACCATTGGACTTATCCATTTTGATTCCTCCACAACCTCAATGATACCGGATGCTATCATTTTGTCTAGCTCTTCTTTAACCCTTACGCGCATGTTGGGATTCATCCTGTAAGGCCTCTTCCTGACGGGTGCGCACCATCTTTCAACTTTATCCACATTTCCCCTAATGAATGGTGGATGCCTTTCAACTCATGGTATCCACATGGGAATAAATCCTCAAATTCACGCAAGAGATCGATGATCTTTGATACTTCCTTGTCCGACCAGTAGTCCCCAATGATAGCTTCCTTGGGCTCCTTCTCCGAGCCGATGTTAACTTTCTTGGTTTTGAGTGGTTCATGATACACACGTGCACATGCATCCACACTATCAACTACTTCATGCATCCCAACCGAATGGTCGACATTCAGGCTCTCCATCTCCTCTCCATCAATAATGTATACCATCTTTCCTTTCTCCTTTTCAGCACATGCATGCTCGAATTGTATGTCTTCTGGTTCCTCCTCTTCGAACCACGCTTCCAAGCTAGGTCCACCAAGTAAGTTTACTAATCTATCTTCCACCATGGCGCAATCCCCTAGAGTGAGGTGCTTGATAGTTTACAATGCCTCATCAACCGGTTGCATGGTACTTTGGTACTCGAATGTGTGAACCAAGTCAGCCGCTAATTCCTGCCAATTTCCCATTTGGCGGTGAGTTTCAGAATGGATGTACCAAGCGCGCACAACCTTGTAGTGTCGAATATAACTTGTGCACCCAAAGGGAGGGTGGTAATGCTTCCGTGCCTTCTCCCTAGACCCTCTCACATGCTTGGATGTGGGAAGAGGTGGGTCCATTGCCATTGTAATCCTTGATAGCGGTGGGTATGTTGCTCTTCGAGAATCAGACAGTGAGCGAAATTCTAACTTCATGCCACTCCAACAAGTTTTCACTATGCGTGGCCCACCACCTCACTGTTGTGCCTATCAAAACATAACTTAACATACCTCATCACTCATCCTCCCTCTAGTGAGCTTCCATTTCTCAAAAAGACCTCAAGGTATGCATCCCTAGAATACTTGGTTATTTCCTTTCCTCCAGGTGCCAAACTATATGTGCCATGGTTACCTTGGTCACCGATCCTTTCAGATGTCACCCAATCAATTCATAAGTCCCATGTGCCCAATTATCACATGCTATACTGGTAGTATCACTGATAGATTGAGCATCATCAAACTAGATGACTCCTTCTGTAGGGTGGATGGTCTCTGGATCTCTTATGGAATGCACATATATTGTCAAGGACCTCCTCTCCAAGGGGTTCAGTATAGGGTGTGGAATTTCCATCAACAAGTGGTATAATCACCCTCTCTTCCTTGTTTTCAAAGCTTATGTACCCCTTGTTAAACCGAGATCTGCATTATTCTTATAGCACCATGGGTGCCCAAGTAAAGCTGGGAAATTATCTACCTTGGCAAGCACCAAGACTTCAAAATCCCCAGTGAACTTAGTCCCCTGAATGGTAATGGTCGCATCCTTCAAGACACCTATGGGCATTGCCTTTGTCTTATTTTCCATATACAACACATTTGAAGATGGTTGTAATGCAGGTCTTCCCATTTGATGCCAGGCATCAGAGTGAGAACATTAACCTCCACTGCCTGTGTCAATGAGGATGTTGCTAAGCAACCATCCATCCACTACTACGTTCAAAGTGATTTCTTTGTCATAATCAAGGTTGTGAGGTGGGAGGTTTGCATGCAGGATCTGCCTTTCGTGTTCTTCCCTAGCGTGTGTGACACCTTTTCCTCAACCATGCCCCTAGTAGGGGAATAATATTCTCCTACCTCAATAGTTTACACACCTCCTTAACCTCATCCAAGTCATCCTTTGGTGCTTCTACTGGTCTTCTTTGCTCATCTTTTCTAGTTTTCTTTTAAGCATTGGATCTCCCCTTGTAAGCTTCGAATTACATCCATGGTTTCTGGTAGACTTCTTTCTGGTGAGCCGATGTGGATACTTCCCATGTACTACTTCTTCCCTCAAAACCAGAGGTCTCTACCTAGGCACTTCCCTTGCGTGCGTGGACTCCACCCTTGTTGTTACCATAACAGGCTCTAGTTTTGATTCACGTATTACTCGTGGGAGCCATTGCATGCATCAGCCTTCTTAATACTCACCATGGCAAAGTGCCCTTATCCTTTCGGTATTGCTAACTCATATGTTCGTATAACTCTGGGCACTCTTCATACTTATGTTTTTTTCCACACCAGGAGCATTGTAGAAGATCTAGACATTCACGCTTATAATGGTCTGTGGCTCCACAATTAAAGCATGTTCCACGTGGGAACTCACTTCTTCCCCCGTGGTTACCATGACCATGAAATCCTCCATGAAACCCTCTTCCACACGTGCCTCCATCTCTCGTGCTCTTCATACCAACATTCATCTCCTTTAGAACTACTGGCAATGCTAGTCTGGCACACACCAAGATCAATTGCCTCATGAATCTGGTCAATCAATCTACAATCCTTGGTGTCATGTGTGGTTGAGGTACATATCTTACAATAACAAGATACATTTTTATGGATCGCATGCTGTAAAAGGGGCACCTACTTGCATCATGGTCCCCGTGACATATTTCATAGTTTTACTACTACAACACATACCACCTTCTAAGTACATATCCCACCATTATCCTTTGTGTGCCCTTCTACGTTACAATCATGCACCACATCCCACCATGAATCTCTGGAACTGTGTTGGTAGATAATTTCTCCAACTGCTTAGCCATGGCAAGTGATCTGAGCCTCCAGAAATGGGCTAACACCAGTGTCAACACTACCAACTACCTCAGTACGTAAAGTAGCTTCCAACGCTTCGCGTGGGTCCGTGAATGTTTTATGAGATAAAGCCCTCCTAAAGGGTGTGATCAACCCTCCGAAAACCACTGAGCATGTTGTGAAGGGTGGATATCATAAGATAGTTTAGACAATAGAGTTTTAAAGCACGCATCATATTCCCACACTCTCTGCCATTCCCTATTGGATTTCTTTGAGAGAGATGATGCTCTTCTGTTCAAACTCAGGTATGTGGAATTCTCACCAAGAATGCATTTCTCAATGTGGTATAATCCACAATAATCTGATGAGGGTCATACTTTCTATACCAACTATGTGTCCTTGCAAGGTCATCACAAATTGACTGGCCTTTCGTTCTGGGTCATGATCCCCTTTTGCACGCCATAGCAGCTCACACTTATGCACATGCTCTACGGCATCTTCTATCCCATTGTAATCTGGTAAGTGTAGAGACATCTCAAAAAAGACTTGAGGAGGTGGCTGAGGTCCTTGTCCTCCCGATCCAGTCCCTTGGTTTCCTCTGGTGTTTCCTCCTCCACCGGATCCACTAGATCCTGAGCCACCAGCTCCACCACTTCCACCTCCAGATCCTCCTATGTTAAGTACAGGGCCCGTGTTTGTTGTGCCAAATGCTCCCATCATTCCACTGAATTGTGCACCTAATAGTTTGTGAACTAGTGCCACTCCAGTCGTATTTCCTCCACCACTTCCTAACGCACTTCCAAAACCAGCTGGATATGTGCCTTGTCCAAACATTCCACCAAATACTGGAATAGTGTGTGAAGCCATAGAAGTCCCAAATGAGAAGTTGTATCTTCTGGGTGCCGATCGGTTGCTTCTACTGATATCAAATGGATCAACTGTACTTTTCCCTCATTCAAACAAACCAAGCACCAAGGTTTGGTCACTAGGGGGGTAGATGCATGCCAATGACTCTTCTTTCTCTACGTGATGGACTCTCATCAGAAGCCGCAAGGTTTTCTCTCCCACGCTTACCAAGATGGGGTATCACAGACTATTTAGGTTCCACATCCTCGCGTGAACCTCAACTCCTTTCCACCATGTCTGGCTCCATAACCCACTTGTAATCCCATGTTGTCTATCGATCTCCCTTTCACATGCTTCATTATACTTGAGCCATCTCTCCTCCCTTTCCTTTTCAGTCGTTATATCAGCCATCTTTCCCCAACCTGGCTTCCTCGCCAAGCACTCAGAGTGGTTTAGCGGCCATAGGAAATGCCTCTAAACCCATGGTTACCATCAAGATTTTGATCGCAAGGGGGATACACACATGAAATGATCCTCTGGGCTCCCATAAAAACTCAAACTCAAGCAACTTTCTGAGACAGAATACGTGGAAATGGCATATTCAGAGTGTAGCTAGTCAATACTCCCTTCCACCAATGATCTATAGCATGGGTCCATGTTAGATCAACATCTTGCAAGTTTTGATATGTTTCTTGGGTCCAAGGGTGTGACTTATAATACCACCCGATCTAGATGTATAAGCCGAGAGCCATTCAAATAACTCTACTGGGAAACAAGAAGAAGGTTTCATACAACTCATGATAAAGAGTGTCCTCCACCCATCTTCACGTGTTAAACCCAGGTCCAGTATTGAATCTCTGAGTGAATTCATCCTCTCCGTGCTTTTAAACCAATCTTCAACACCCTCAAGTGTTAAGCACTCTCGCCATCACTTTTTGCATAGATCATGATGTATGCCATGTTCCACTACAACTTCAAAAAGAGGTCCGGAAATGGAACCAAGATGTAGTCATTTTTACACCCCACCAAGAACAAGGGAACCTCATGCGTGCCGGCCTATCACCCAATGGGTGTTGGGTGCTCACCGAGGTGCGCGAGAGGGAACCGAGTCTCTCTTTTATGTGAGTTTAGTGGAAGGCATAATTCATGATTTTGACTTAGTGATTTAATAGACATGAAAAGCTATAGAGCTCAGAATGGCTTCTACACCCCTTCAGTCATAACAAAAACAAAGCGCACAACAAAATTAACTAGAACTAGGAAGTTGTAAATCCATAATTAGACTAACATTCAAGTAAGGTTCATGATCATACAAGATCAAAAGCATAGTAGAAACATGCAGATAATACAAGAAGGAGATCTTAATACAAACATAGTGGTAACCTTATCATATTCATTCATAGTCTTACTACAAAGCATCATCACAGAGAGGCAAACCACAGTCATGCGCCATATCTGGATCCATACATGTATGCTCACAAAATAAAATTTACATTCCCCATTTCCCCATTACATCCTTCCTAGAATCATCTACCCATTTATCCCATAGTTCTCACAGTAATTCTGCAGAGCTCACTACCTCACTTTTGTCTCTGTTCTTTGCCAGGGTGCGCATGTATAAATAGGCATCTGAGCTCTAACAAACTCCTCTGCAACCTCAGATCTAGCCCCAAGTGTCAAGGTGTGGGTCACCCCAGGCGCATGCCTCTCCATGTCATGATTAGCTTTTTGGATCTTCCTATCGCAAGGTATATTCCTTCCAGGACACCCTATCGCTAGGTTGGAACCTTATCCAAATGGAACACGTTCTTCATGTGTTTTGTCCAAAAGGCCGAAAATGGCTAAGTCCCAAATTGTTCTTCACGTGCGTGTGCATCCTTGGTTCTCTTTAAGATTTGGAAGCTATAGAAGGGTCCCAACGGGGGGTAGGGGTAGGATTTAGTTTAGGGTATAAGAATTTTTGGCCCTTTTGAATTGATGTATTTTCCTTACTATTTTTTTAATACACCTTCACTTTGTTTAAGCACCCTCTAGCCATGACTAAAAATACAACTAAATTTGGAGGCCTACAAACACAAATCGCACCTTTAAGATTTGGAAGCTATGTGAAAACTAATTGTAAATAGAGATAAACAAATAAACTTGCAAACCTCATGTAGCCTTCCAAAGAAAACCTCGAGTAGGTTGTGAGAGATTAGAAGTTGTGTAACCTTTTGGAATTGTGGGTTCTCTTGAATGACCTCCAGATGTGGATGCAATTGCTATGAACACATAGATTTAGCTTGGATTATTGCTTCCAAAATAGCATAATTTGGAGAAAAATTAGCAGAGTAATTCATACAGTGAATCCAAGATGGTTTGTAAGAGAGTAAGCCTCGCATTTTATAGATGTAGAAGTAGTTGGAAGTTAGCTCAACACGGTTAAATGTGCATGCTAAAAATAGCATTTGAGGAGGTTACAACAGTTTTGGGACATTTAGGGGCAGTAATGGAATTTTAATAGTAGAAGTTACATCCGAAAAGGTGGTTGTACGTGCAATTGAATTGCCCCCACCTTTCTAGGATTCTAGAAGTGTAGTTGACTAGGATGAGGATGTGGAGTCCAAGTGGCTGTTGATTGAGAATCGAGTGGTAGTTGACTAGGATGTGCACACTAATTAATTAATTAATCATTTAATTAATAAATGATAATTAACTTAGCTAAAAGGGTACTAGGGATTAATTTAATTAATCCAAAGTGCAATGTGTATAATTTAATTGATTTAATCAATTCACAAATGGGTGATTAACAAGATGTATTTGGATAATATTGGGAACAAGTGTGTAATTTATAGTGTCTACAAGTGTAAGAAATGTTTCTGGAAACTTTAATGCACATAATTCATATGATATATTATATGTGTTATCCTTGGTTTGAATCCATTTATAAACAAGGTATAATCGGACCATGTTTGATTCATATATCTAGGTATTGTAAGACATGTTTCCTGGAAACTTCAATCCACATAATTCATATGATATATTATCTATGTTATCCTTGGTTTGAATCCATTTATAGTCAAGGTATAATCAAGCCATGTTTGATTCATATATCTAGGTCTTGTAAGACATGTTTCCTAGAAACTTAATGCACATAATTCATATGATATATTATCTATGTTATCCTTGGTTTGAATCCATTTATAAACAAGGTATAATCTAGCCCTATTTGATTCATATATCTAGGTCTTGTAAGATATGTTTCTAGGCAACTTTAATGCACATAATTCATATGATATATTATCTATCTCATCCTTGGTTTGAATCCATTTGTAAACAAGGTATAATTTGGCCTTGTTTGATTCATATATCTAGGTCTTGTAAGACATGTTTCTGGAAAATTCAATGCACATAATTCATATGATATATTATCTATGTTATCCTTAGTTTGAATCCATTTATAAACAAGGTATAATCGCCCTATTTGATTCATATATCTAGGTCTTGTAAGACATGTTTCGGAAACTTCAATGCACATAATTCATATGATATATTATTTATGTTATTATTGGTTTCAAACAATTTATAAATAAAGTATAGTCGGTATCTATTTGATTCATGTCAAATAAAAACTAAGAATCCTTTGTAGCATGGCTATAGTTTAAATATAAATATGGAAGCAATAAGAGTCAATCTAGCGACCTCTCACATGTAGGTGTTTTCCTTTAGCCATTCATCCATATGTTCGTTTAGACATAAACATATTCATTTATATTTAGGGATCTTTCCTATTGTAATGATGGAGAAGAGTAAATTTGACAAACAATCTTCGTTAATTTACTCAATAGACATGATACATATTAATAGGATATGTTATCTCCTATAAACTAGGAGGCCTAATAATGTTCCACTCATTAATAATTATACTCACCAAGTACACATAGGTTGTTATTAAAAACCTCGTTAATAATTATATTACAACACTCAAATGTTAATGGAGCACTAACTAAATGATTTCCTAACATTCCCCCTTAGTGTGAACATGGGGAAAACTTGCCTTTGTACTTACACTTGCTTTCATGATTAGGTGATTTTTATTGCAGGATGATCACAAACCCATTGTATGGTTTTCAAACAGTTAACCATGAACTAAAAATGGTGGTTTTCAATTGGAGTACCATAAACTAAAAATGAAGGTTTTCAAGTGGTTTACCTACAACCACATCATGATGTGTCAAGCATCTGTTATATAAACCCCCATCACATTTCACTGTAGGGAATAATATAGGAAAATCTATTGAATTTTGTTGCTCATACACACAAACTAAAAATTGGAAATGGAACATTGGATCATGTTCCCCCTTTATGTGAAATTTCCACTTATTGAAATAGGAAAACTACAAGCTAAAGTATCTTTGAAAACTGGAACACCGAACACAACATAAAGCACACTACAAAAACTGAAAGTAAATACTCACACCAACAAAATGTCACCACAACAAAATGTGGCCTCGTCATTGGCGATTGATGAGAGATTGTTGATTGATCTCTAACCTTTGATGCCTCCGTCCTCCACTATCATGCTATTAGCTCAAAGAATTTAGCTTTTGAGGATCAATGGTTGGTTTTCGTGGACGCCGAGTAACATTGGAAAATGCATCTATAAGCCAATAATTATTTTTACAACTTTTGATAACTTGCAAAATTATGACAATAAATGACCTTGACGACATTACATTTTATAAAACTATTTATAAACCTAAAAAGATATGAGAAAAAAATACAATGAAATTTTCAACATTGACTCAAATTTGACACATGACTTGACTCTTTTTACAATGAAAGGTACTTGACACAAAAAAGTAGATTTTTAAGATGAGACATTAAATGACAAAAATGACACAATGATGAAAAAAATGAAGATGATTATTTAATGACCAAATGATGACACTTGAAACTTGACTTTTATCATAGACAAACATTGAAAAATAAATTAAAAAGACCTTGACAATAATAATGAATTACAATAACTTTTAACGAGGACAATACAATTAACACATAAAGGACCCTATTACAAATTTTCTCTCTTGTGATAATGAAGTTATAAAACAACTAACTTAATGACTTTCTTATTTGACAATACACAATACAAAAATTAAACAAAAATTAAAGGATTGACAATGAAATATGGACAAAAATGGCATTATTTAAAACTAACTAAAACTAAACCTAACGTTAGTTAAATTAAAACGCATACACTTATTGTATAAATGACAAAAATGGAGGCCATTACCAATGTGGACTCTCTCGTGTTAATAATGCACATATTTAGAAATATAAATTAAACCCTTATTTTAATCCATGTAAGGTGATAAGTCGTGAGTATTTGGATCGATTTGTGGCCGAATGGAATGTTCGAGGGAAAATTTTAAGGAACCCCCCCACAAAAAAACTTATGGAAATCATGGTGAATATCCATGTAACTGTGTTTGTAGTTTTGGAAAATGACCATGTAACATGTTTCGTTCTTTCGGAAAAAATCACAAAAATATAAAAAATAGTTGGAAATCGAATGACAAATCTCCTAAAACTAGTTTCTACTACTTGCGTGGTTATATTTAACGTCCACTAAAATTTTGTTTCTAGAAGGCATACTACAATGAAGGCAACATAAATTCATAGAAGTTGTGGGACTGTGTAAAACTCTAAATCACCCAAAATATTCATTTTTCTGAGTAAGTGTTATCCTGCATTTTATTCTTTAAATATTATCTTTTTTTTAGGTTATGATGTGGCATCCTCCGATTTTTTATTGTGTTCCTTCATGTTTTGCCTAAGTGTTCTCCCCGTGCTACTATGGACGTTAATCTATTTAAAATTTAGTTTAGCTTTGTGAATTTGAATCCACATAATACCTTTTGTTGTGTTGTTGACACGTGTCCCTATCTTATGTGATGGTTGGACCCGAAATTCATTAAAATTTGATCGATTCCAAGACTTCATGTCCGCTTGGAGCCATCTCTCAAAGTTTTGGCATAATAATTCCAAGTGTCTAATGTCGGTCATTGGATCGTTACCAAGTGTCACTCTCAATTTTATCCACATGTCTCTACCTTTCGCAGATCATGTCTCATGCCTTTTGTCTCCTACTGAGACCTGAAATCTCATTTAAATCTAGTTAATTGTGGGGTTCTATGTTTGTCGGACCCCTAATTGCCTTCAACTTATGCATTGATGACACGTAGCACCTTCCGTAGTGTTGATATCACGCCACCTATCCTTGTCCTATTATTGTCGATCTTCGCCACACATCCTTGTTTTTGACCCATTGACCCATCCAGACTCCAAAAATTTTCTATGTTTTGATTAATTCCGAGAGCTAGTGTTTGTGAGGTAGAATTGTTGAGCAATCCTGTAGAAGCAAGACATGTGTCTCCATCCCGTGTCGCATAGGTTAAATCCTTAATTAATCATTGGTAAAACTTAACCCCACATGATTTCTAATCATTTATATATTTTTGTAGATATTTATAATATTAATTAATTATAGTTTTTGTATATATATGTATGTAGACACCTATAATTTAGCTCGAGCAATTTAAATGCTTAAATTGCGTTAATGATACCCTTTCTCGCAAATTGACAACATATCGTCAATATCGCACATTTTCTCTACTATCGTTGTTAATTAATTACATTATGTTAGTTAATTAACTCTTCTATCTAACAACGATGCCAATTAACGACCTTTCGTTAATCAACTCCCCTTTCTATCTAGATTAATTAATTAATTAATTCTCTCTTCTATTTAATCAATAAATCATCATTTATTTGATTAAAATCCTCTCATAACATAAATCATACTAACTATTCCTCTAAAAAGCTTCTATAAGCTTGCACACCTATTAATTAATCACTTGGGTTAATTAATAAATCCCCTCAAACCCCATGAGTCACTAAAAGACAAAATAAACTCTCCTAAGGTTGACTCAACCATCCTTATCCACAACTAACTCAACCTAGCTATTATCCCACATGTAAAGGGATGTAGAGATTCTTTTATCCATTGGGCTATATAAGGAGCCCTCCTCCTACCTTTCTATTTACACCTTTACACACCTAAATGAGCATAGAGCCTAAGCTATAGCCATTTTATCATCTTAGAGCATTCTTCATTGGAGGAGCTAGCTATTTTCATTTCTTGCATTCATCCATCCAAGTTTGAAGTCATATGGAGATATGTCAAATGGTCTTATAGCCATGGATTGACAAGACTCCATTCTTGAAAACCTTGGGATTCCAAAGCATACAATCAATCCCTTTGATTGCTAAGAATCTAAATAGGTTCATTTCATTAGCATTCAATTAGAGATAGAGGTTAATTTGTTTAGCATGTTAATTTGAATCTTCATTTTATGTTCTAATGCAAATATGTTAATAGATTAGCTTTTCTTAAGCTTTGATCATGATGGTATATTGATCTAGCTAGCATTGTACAAGCTATTAGGTGTTAGCTTTGATTTCCTTTACTTTGTTAACTAATTCATGTACACATTTGGCAATAACCGGTGGACCGATCCTTAGTCCCTTAGCATTATAGTTCAATTTTTGTTGTTATTTCAACATTTGGCTAACCCTTAATATGCACATGTGTGAAATGATGTTAAAATTCTTATGATTTTATTAACCTTACATGTGTGGAATCTTATTTAGATGTTTAATTTTGGTGGGTTATTGTCAATTTTGAGCTAACATGTTAAAATTTGGAGCATTTTGAACTTTTTACGTCATTGGGCCATATTTTAACATCATCACTAGGCACAATTTTTTGTAGGGGGTGTGTAGGCACACAAAAACCATGCACAGCACAAAAACTATGCGCATGCACTAATCCTAAGCACACATGCACACTATTACAATATTGTACCTTACTTCCAGAAACCTATCGGATAACGCAGCACCCTAATGGTAGTGCGTACACCCTTCTACTAACACACACGCTATGTGTCTGTATTAGTGATGCATGCACCATTTTTCTAGTGTAAACATCTCTTTACCAGCACACACGTACTGTCATAGATTTTTATACCTTCTATTTCACTTCCCAATCACAGCATCTATCCTCTAGCCAAAATGCACTTATGCTAGTGTAGGTATCTCTCAAGTAGTGCAAGCACTCGTAGACCTACCGAGTTTACATAGAGGAGCACAGGCACCATAACCCATGCACACACACCATAACTTGCGCTTAGATACCTCAATCTAGACTTGCATACCACTTCCATGTTTATAATGGCTTGTGTTATTAAATACTAACATCATTACAGGTTTAATCTGATTAAATTTTATTTTGTAGGGTATGTTTACATGCTTTTGTTAAAATTGTAATAAACTTAGATAAACCTTACATGCTTAATCATAAGAGTAAGGTCATGTATGCTCTTCCCTCACATCTTTAAGGTGATCTTGGGAATCAGAAATGATTTTTATCTCTTTCATTGCTTTGAAAAATGTTTAGAATGTCCAAATTGGGTCAAGATGTATGTATTTTGCATTTGAATTAAGTATTTTCCATTTGTTGGTTTCTTAATTGGATTTTGCATCGCGTATGCTCTTCTCTTGTGTCCTAGGACAATCTTGAGAATCGAAATGATGTTTGTCCTCTTTATGCATATGGAAAATTACTAATCCATTATGCAGAACCAAAAACACTTGTCAAAGAAAGGAGGAGTCAAGACAAAACAAAACTACTAATATAGTTTTTGTGCAGGTTACCAAAAGGTGTTCAAGCAAACCACATTAAATTAAACAAGATTAAAAACACACCACAAACATCACACTATATTTTTAGGTTTCGAGAAAAGGGTATGTCCCTATCTTCTCAACTAGAACATAACCCCTTTGGCATAATGACTTAAGCTAAAACAATGGGGGTGGTTCTAGGAACCCTAAAGTAGTCCACGCAAGAGGGAACCTTGTGGACAAAATGGGAAGTGCTCGCACAACCTACTTGACTAGTTTTACCATTTGTGAGATTTTTAGCGTCAAATTTATCCATATCGCGACCCCAATGAGAGTACATGATGGACACATTTATTTCCCATTGTACTTGAAGGGGGTAAAGTAAAGCCGAGATACTCTAAGAATTAGTCAGTGTGACTTTTCTTGGAAAATCGAGCTTGCATCTAGATAACTTTTGACACCTAGTTGAGTGAACCACCTAGGAAGTTATCTTTGACCAAGATCCAACTTTGACCATTTCAAAACCAATTTAAGTTGAGAGCCATTATTCATCATGAAACGTGTGAAGCATTACTTTTGCTTAGTTTTTCACTCGCCCTAAGGCGAGGTAAAACTTTTTCAAGTGAGGCCAACATTTTTCACCCCCAATTGATATACTTCCTTCACTTTCTTTTGACACTTTGTTGATTAGAAGAAGAGTGATTACCCTTGTGTTGCTAATTGATTGTATTCACCACTTTTGTGTTCATTTACGCTCATCCATGTTTGTGGCTGAGTTGTTAGGCATCTAAAGTGTGTGGAAAAATTTTCATATCATTGGTAGCCTTTTTTATTTTGACACCCAAGTCAAGATCATCAATCATAGATAGGATTGATTCATCATCTTGATTCTACTTTGAATTGTTATCTTGTTTATATCGAGTCACTACAATTCTTAGTACTTACATCTTGTTTCTTGTAAACTTGGCCTAAGTGTCTATATTGTGACATTACGTTATACACACTCTAACAATTCCTTGGTATACTCTAGCCCTAGTTTTCTTTCAATCACTACCTCAATTTTGAAAAGTGTTGAGTGTTACCATTTGTGCATGTTATATCAATATCATTTTGATATTAATACCTTACTTTTCTAAAAATTTGGTTAATATATCTTAGTGGTATTGTTGTGTCACTCACAATCAGTAACTACCACTTTTTGAGATATAGGTCTTGATTGGATTCAAGCTCGCTTTTAGTATACTTTGTTTGGGGATGTGTTGTCTCCCAAAACTACTTTGTGTTTTCATAGCCAAATTCAAATTTTTTGAGCTCATGCCCTTCGTTGGTGTTTAAGCCAAGTCGAGATTCAAGAAATTAGCAAAAGTCATGCCCTAGAGCTGTTTAAACCTCTGTTTTGCTCATTTTTAGAAATCCTCCATTTCTGGTTTGTGCACGTAATATCCTCTTTGCAACCTCCATTTTTGATCAAAATTGTTCACTTGTTCTATGGCCTGGGTCGTCAAATCATTGTTTTGCCTCCATGCCTCTAGTTCGTGAAGGAAATTCAAAAATTGGACTCAAAACGATGAAGTTTTCTTCCTCTGTGTATTTTCCACAGTCGGGATGATGGGCATCTTTTCCCGTCAATTTTGACCCCAATGAATGTAGGTACGTGGTTAGATCCTATTGGATGGGGAGGAATGGGATTTTTGGTGAACTTAACACTTTTGGTCACTTTTGGCAAAAATGGTAAATTTGCCCCACGGCCCCGAAAAGTTTGAAGTTTCGATTTTGGTTCATTGCAGAAAAAGCGGAAGTTTTTGTCCCAGGTTGCACAAGTTCATGAGGGACACTTGGGACCTGAAAATCTGAAATTGCCGATTGTGGAAAAAGTGGAAGTTTTTGTCCCAGGCTGCACAAGTTCAATTGGGACACTTAGGACCCAAAAATTTGGATTGGCCGAAAAATTCAAAAGCATGAGAGCGGGCCATGAGGAAATTGAGTTTTTGAGCCTTTTTCCAAAAAAGGTTAAAATGTTTAGAAAAGAGCCACGACCTTGTCTCCAACTGAACGTGCCATGTGTCCTAGTCAAATCAAGCAGTGGGTCAGTAGAGAAACTTTTTTAGCCTCTTTGCAAAAAAGGTGAAAAGTTAAAAAGTGACCCGTAACCCCGATCAGGCTTTAAAGGGAAAAAGTCAAAGTTGAAGTTTGCAGGGAGAAAGTCAAAGGTGAAGCCTACCGTTGAAAAGTTAAAGTGAATGAGCGGGTCATCGAGGGGATTTGTGTTTTTGAGCCCCTTTGCAAAAAGGTGAAAAGTTAAAAAGTGACCCATAGCCCCTATCAGGCTTTGAAAGGAAAAAATCAAAGTTGAAGCCCGTGGGGAAAAAGTCAAAGGTGAAGGTGCCATGTGTCCTAGTCAAATCGGAGTGGGCCAATGGAGGAAATTGAGTTTTTGAGCCTTTTTCCAAAAAAAGGTTAAAATGTTGAGAAAAGGGCCACGACCCCATTTCCAATAAGAAGGTGCCACGTGTCTAAGTTGAAAAGTCAAAGCGGGTGCAGGCCAATTTTTTCCAAATTGCCAAATCTCTAAAAAATCTCAAAATGCAAAGGGCTTTCCCCATAACTGCTCCAATCCCTTCCTGCCACATGGACGACCCGATTTCAAAGCTATAGGAGCAAATCAAATGGTCTATATTTAAACTGACAAATCAAATGTAATGGTTGCTTTGCAAGATCTATTTTTAACCCGCCATGAGCATTTTCTTCACAACAAAGGAATTTGAAAAGGCATTGAGGATTTGTAAAGATTGTAACCATTTTTGCAAAGGATATAAGGGCTTCTTAACACCATTCCAAGGGCTAGCGATTGATCTTGAAAATAATAGAGTGCTTTATACGGAAAAAAATAAAAAAACACCATTTTTTCTTCTATTTCTCTTCTTCCTCAAATTTCTTCCATTCTCAAGTTATGTATAAACTCGCTCAAGCTTCAATAAAAAAACAAGGACATATTACCTCTTTGATTGAGGAATTGATTGGTACTTTGCAACCAATGGGTTTCATTCGGTCTTGTAGCTTCTGCAGATTTGTTTTAATTCTAATTATAAATGCATGTAAAAGAAATTTCTAATTAATGTGTGTGGGAATTTGATATTCTACTCACAACATTACTTTCTCCTATCTCCATTCTCACTCCCTTTCCCCTTCCAAGATAAAGTTCTTCTCTAGTGAGAAATTGCTAGCTTTACCACAGGGTTAGTGGAGCACCCCTATTGGATCTCTGGTCAAAAGGCCACCATTGAAATCCACTTTTTCATGCATGCACATATGGAAGCTACACCATTCAATTAGAGGGACTTAGATTCCCATAATGTTGGCTTAAAACTCACCAATTTGTCCACAAGACAATTTTTCTCACCAACAGTTTTGGCACCCACCTTTGTGGGTTAGAATTTTGTAGCATCTACACCTAAAAATGACCTCAAGGTCATAAAATACAAAAAGATTCTAGAAGAAAAGTTTCTGGAGATTAAATAATCACACAAACTACATGGAATTAAATCATGGCTATTCTAGGAAATACTCCTATTGAGAGACCTAGTTTACTCTTTCACATCCAAGAAGACATTGCTTCCGATCTGAGAGAAGCTATTTGGCATAAGAGATAAAGTGTCAATCAATACTTCATTACCATAAGGATTCTAGAGTTGGAAGAGGAACATGTTGTCGAATTGGGAAGGCAGAGAAAATTTAGCACCCGAGAGAAGAGCATAAAATTTCAAGTGGTGATAGAATTTACACCAAAAACCGAGGTTTAGAGGAAAAATTTATCCCATATTTGAAGAGCTTGAAAGAGAGGAAAGTTGTTGAAGAGGAAATAAGGGCTCTACTTGAAGAAATAGAAAGATTCCAAATTGAAGCATAAGAAATAACAACATTAGAAGAAGCCTTAGCAAGACTGGAGAATAGAAATAGGAATAGAATAAGTGATCATGAGCATTAGGTACGTAAGCCTAATGTACCATGGGGAAGAAATACTGGTCCACTCACTCTTCCACAACCACTTCATGACCTCCCAAGAGGCTCAAGAATGAACTTCCCAAAATTCAAAGGAGATGGTTCTAAGCTCCAGGAAAAATTTGTAGCAGCATTCATCACTGCTTGTGGAATGTTGGGAGTTGAAGATGAAGATGTTTCAGTTAGGCTCTTTGTGGAGTCACTCCAAGAAAAGGTAGTTGAATGGTTCTACATGTTTCCCTAAGATTTGTCACATGCTGGGAAGATATAAGAAATGCATTTGAACATAGGTTCAAGAGCACAGAAGATTGCCAAGATCTATTGATCCAATTGGTTCAGATGAAGAAAGAGACCTATGAATCAATGAGAGATTTTGTAGCAAGGTATAATAGGTTAACAAGAAGGATCCCAGAAGATGTGGTACCCCCTGAAAACAACTTGAAAAGGTTCTTCATTAGTGCTTTGCCAAAAGTTGGTTTCTTCCTCATAAGAGCCCAACCAAGAACATTGAGGGAGGTTCAAGACTTTGTAATTGAGATTGATGATGATTTAATTCTTTCTAGAAAAGTGAAAGGACCAAATGGGAAGCAAAAATTTTAGAGTTCAAATTCAGTCACCACTGATCCAATGTTTCAAAAAATGGCAAATGACCTAGTTGCTTTGAAGAAACAACTATCACAAATCACAATGAGGAATGCTCCAAGGAGACCAAATCCTCATGATAGACCAAGAATTGCTCCACCTCCTCATAGGATTTCTCTTGAAGCACCACTAGTCAATGCCATCTGTGACACTAGGGAATTAGAAGAAGGAATAGACATTGAGGAAACTGAAGAAGAAAGCATGGATGACTATGAAAACTATCTTGAAATTGAAGAGGTTGGCATGCACAATGGCCTGATTGAATACGTTGATGATGAGGAGGAAGGTGATGAAGAAGCTCTAAGTTTTTCATGTGCTTTTTTTCACTCGTGCACAATCCAAGAATGGTGTTTCAACCCTCGAGATTGCAACTAAGAGTAGGAAGAAAAAAGAAGATAGCTCTTCAAAGCCTCCACTAAACAAGATCATCAGCAGGGGATCACCATTACCACCTTCCATGGAATCAGCCAAGAGAAATCAGATTCACAATTGTAAGGATCATATTTTTCAAGTAAGTTATCTAATTCTTCTCCCAACTCAAAAGTTGTTAAGAGCAATTCTCTTCTAAATACTGGTTCTGCAAGAACATCTAAATTTCAATCAAAGGCTATACCCTCACCTCCTTCCAAGCCAATTGCTACATTTGAAAAGGAGAACCCAGCACCAAAAGTAACAAAACCTCTACCATTTAAGTCCTCATCCACTACTGGAACCTCTTCCTCATCTACCATAACTCCATTTGACTTTGTGGAGCATGCAAGCAAAACCAAAGTTCAGCTCTCTAAGATTGAATACCTACAAACACATCCTGCCCAATTTGACAGATTCATCAAGGAAGTTCAGGGGTGGTAACTCTACATCCCAAATCTCTAATTCTAAAGGCTTACTTCCCACACCATCCATACCACCTTCTCAAAACATGTTAGCCCTCAGTGCCTCCAACACCAACAGAGTTGAGCCTTTCTACCTGTCACTTCTCATCAAAGGCTTCCAGTTGAACAATTGCATCATAGACTCTGGAGCCTCAGATAATGTGATGCCAACAAAAGTTACAAATGCTCTTGGCCTCACTTTGACCTAGGTAAATGGCACATGTTATTCAATGGAATCCAAACAAGTTCCATTGGTAGGAAGAATTAAGGATGCTCATGTTGCACTAGCTGATTACCCAGACAAGAAGATACTCTTGACCATTTTGGTGGCAGATATCCCAGCATATTTTGGTATGCTATTGAGCAGAAGTTTTTGTAGAGATCTAGGTGGAGAAATAAAAATGGATTGGTCATCTGCAACTATCACAATGAAAGGAGAAATGAAGAAGTTGTTATCAATTAGGAAAATGAAATTCACAGTAAGGAAATCTGATGATCTAAGAGCTAACATCCTCTTTCAAGATTGTGGGCTAGGAATCTACTTCCTTACATCACAAAAGGAAGAGAACTTGCCACACCTCATGGAGGAAAAAGAAGATCAGATTTGGACAATGGAGTTTGATGGCAATCATTCCAGAGTAGGTTTAGGAGCTGGTGTAGTATTATACTCTCCCTCCAATGAGGTATATCCTTTTTCTTACAAGCTACAATTTGATAATACAAACAATACAGCAAAGTATGAAGCATTTCTCTTAGGCATGAATGTAGAAGAGGACATGGGAATCAAAAATTGAGATGTAAAGGTGATGTAGAGGTTATGGTAAAATAGGTCTGCCAACAATATCAAGTGAAAAATCCTAGGCTCATGCACTATAGAAATAGAGTGTGGGACTGCATTGAATTCTTTGATGCATTCTCCATTAAAGCTATCCCTAGGGAGAAGAATGAAAAGGTTGATTCTCTAGCAGTGTCAGCTTCCTTAGTGACACCTCATCCTTCTTTTGGCAAGGATAAAGTGACCATTGAGATGGTGTTTAGACCCAGCATACCAAACAATGCAAATCACTAGCAGGTCTTCAATGATGATAATCAGATCCTAGCCTTCTTAGAACAAAGGGATAACTTCAATAATATGTTCTTTGAAGGAAGTGAAAACCCACACCGTGAATCAATCCCCAAAGAAGAGAAGGAAGGAATTGAAGGAATTGATGAAGAGGGAGTAATCAAACTGAAAGGAAAAAAAATCCCCAAAGGCCTAGTTTCTTTGGAAAACCTCTTTGACAAGCATGATAGGTTTATCCAAGAGAAATAAAAATAGTCTTCTCAATGACCATCTAATTTTGATCAAGAAAACATTGGCACTTCAGAGAATCCAAGGATGGTTAACATTGGTAAATGTTGCTCACCAAAAGAGAAGAGAAAGTTTTTCACTCTACAAAAAGTACTCAAATGTCTTGGCCTACTCCTATGATGAACTCAAATCTTTTCAACCAAAGGAAATGCATCACTCCATTCCTTTGAAGCAAGGAGCCAAGCCCTTCAGGAAAAAACAAAGGCCCTACAATCCAAAGATTGTTGATGTTATCAAAGAAGAGGTGACAAAGATGCTCAATGCTAGAATCATTTTCCCCATCCACCATTCAACATGGGTGGCTAACATTGTGCTAGTAAGGAAGAAGAATGGGGAAATAAGGATTTGTGTAGACTTCAAAAATGAATCAGGCATCTCTCAAGGACAATTACCCTCTTCCAATCATGGATCATATTTTGCAAGTAGTCACTAGATCTGAGATGCTCTCTTTGCTTGATGGATTCTCAAGGTACAACCAAATCAAGGTGGCAGAAGAGGATTGCAACAAAATAACCTTCATAACACCTTGGGGCACTTTTTGCCTACATCATGATGCCTTTTGGCTTGATCAATGTTGGATCCACTTTCCAGAGAGCAATGGACTTGGCCTTCAAAGATTTGAAACATTGTATTGTCATTTACCTTGATGACCTCATGGTTTTTTCAAAGAGGAGGGGAGATCATATCTGTCATTTGGAGCAATTCCTTGTAAGGTGTAGGAAACATGGCATTTCTCTAAATCCAAAGAAGTGAATTTTGGAGTCACAGAAGGTAAGTTGTTGGGACACATTATGAACAAACATGGAGCACACATTGATCCTAAGAGGGTCAGAGCTATCCAAGCACTAGCCTTACCAACCAGCAAGAAGGGAGTTCATTCATTCTTTGGAAAGGTAAACTTCCTTCATCATTTTGTGCCTGATTTTTCTAAACTGACTAAGCATATAACTTCCATGATGAAGCCTCAAGAAATTTTCAAGTGGAATAAGGAAGGAAAAACAACATTTGAGGAGATCAAGAAATCCATTGCCAAAGCTCCAACTCTTGTATCTCTAGATTTCAACAAGGATTTCATCATGTATTGTTATGCATCAGAACATACACTCTCTGTTGTCCTTGTTCAAAAAAATGATGAAGGTTTGGAAGCACCCATTTCTTTCATGAGTTTTCCTTTGAAAAATCATGAGCTAAAGTACATCCAATTGGAGAAACATGCCTACACAGTGGTTAAAGCTGTTAAAAGTTTCAAATTCTACATTCTCAATTCCCATATAGTGGTGATGGTCCCTGGAAGTGCAATCAAGTCCATTTTGACTCAACAAGATCCTGGGGCTAAGAGAGGAAGTTGGATTGCAAAGACCCAAGAGTATGACTTGGAGATTAGACCCTCTAATATGGTAAGAGGAAATGGTTTGTGCAATTTGATTGCTAAAGATGAAGCTCTTAAAGCTTAGCAGGGAGAAAAGGATGGTGTTTTCTTAACCTATTTAGGAGACAGTCCACAGGTACTCTTTTTCACCACCACTAATGAGTGGTATGCTGACATTCATTACTATCTCACTTATAGAGAATGCCCCCCTCATCTTGATTACAAACAAAGAATCACACTAAAGCTAAAGGTAGCCAAGTTTGTGATCTAGAATCATGCATTTTACAAGAGAGGCCTAGATGGTTGTTTCCTTAGGTGTGTAGATAAGGAGCAACAAGAAAAGTTTCTCGGGGCATATCATGATCAAGCTTTGTGGTGGTACATTTCTCAGCAATGGTCACCACACATAAGATCCTCAGAGGGAGATATTATTGGCCCTCCATCTTTGTAGATACTAAATTGGGTTTCCAAATGTAAAGCATGCCAACAATTTTTTAGAAAGCCACAACTAGTTACATTGCCACTCAGGCCTATGGTGATTGAAGAACCATTTTAGCAATGGGGGCTAGATTTTATTGGTGTTCTGAATCCTCATTCTAGTGTGGGGAATACTTATGTACTCACTGCAGCTGATTACTTCACTAAATGGGTGGAAGCCATCCCAACCAAGCAAGCCAACTCTGAAACAATCTGTAACTTCATCAAGGAAAATATCATTGTTCATTTTGGGATACCATAGAAAATGGTTGTTGACAATGCCACCTATTTCTCTTCCAAATAGCTCATAGAGTTTTGTTATGGCTTTGGAATCTCCCTATCTCACTTTTATGACTACTACCCATAGGAAATGGGCAAGCTGAGTCAAGTAACAAGAACATTGAGATCATTGTTCGTAAGTTAGTAGATGAGAATCAAAGGAACTAGTACAAGAATTTATATGATGCATTGTGGGCTGATAGGATCACTCCTAAGAAGGAAATAGGTATGTCACCTTTCCAAATGTTGTATGGAGTTGAGGCAGAGATTCCCCTCACAATTGAGATGTCAGCTCTCAAGTTGCTGCAAGAAATAGAAGATGGTCAATACAAAGACTCCATTGACAAGAGGATCCTCTTCCTAGAGAAGCTGGAAGAAAGAAGATGCCAAGTGGTGGATAGAATTAAAGAACATCAATTGAAAGTGAAGAATATCTTTGACAAGAGGGACCAAAGCAAGGAATTTCAAAGTTAGATATTTGGTCTTCTTTGTGGGATAAGAGAAGAGAACCAAAGGCAGTCATGGAAAGTTTGATTCATTATGGCTCGGCCCATTCCAAATTCATGGAACTTGTGGTGAGAATGTTTTCTCCTCTCATACTTGGATGGAATTCCATTGGAATTTCCTCGAAGTGGGAAATACTTGAAACTATATCATCAATGAAAGCGGGTTGTCCCCCACCTTATACCATAGGTGATTTTCGTAGGTGTTTTTTTTCCTTTTCTGTTGTGTGGTTTGGTTTAGTTTTTTTTGTTGTGTTGGTTTGTTGTGTGTTTCTCCTTCTTCCATTCTTTCTCATAATTGTACATGACTCTATAAGGCCCAATGGATAAGGCACTGGTCAACGTAATATGTTTTGAAACTTGAGATTCTAGATCCTCATGTCGTGCCCTAGCCATGCCCAATTCACGCCATGTCCCCAAGCTAGAGCCAGTTGTTGTCTCCCAAAACTACTCTATGTTTTCATAGCCAAATTCAATTTTTTTGAGCTCATGCCCTTCTTTTTGGTGTTTAAGCCAAGTTAGAGATTCAAGAAATTAGCAAAAGTCGTGCCCTAGAGCTGTTTAAACCTCTGTTTTGCTCGTTTTTAGAAATCCTCCATTTCTCGGTCTGTGCATGTAATATCCTCTTTATAACCTCCATTTTTATCAAAATTGTTCACTTGTTCTATGGCCTAGGTTATTAAATCATTTTTTTCCTCCATGCCTCTGGTTTGTGAAGGAAATTCAAAAATTGGACTCAAAACGATGAAGTTTTCTTCCTCTGCATATTTTCCACATATGGGATGATGACGGGGTCTTTTCCTCGTCAAATTTTGACCCCAATGAATGCAAGTATGTGGTCAGATCCTATTGGATGGGGAGGAACAGGATTTTTGGTGAACTTAACACTTTTGGTCACTTTTGGCAAAAATGGTAAATTTTCCCCACCCCGAGAAAGTTTGAAGTTTCCAATTTTGGTTCATTGCGGAAAAAGTGGAAGTTTTTGTCCCAGGATGCACAAGTTCGAGGACACTTGGGAAGAAAATCCGAAATTGCCAAGCGAGAAAAGTAGAAGTTTTTTTGAGTGCCAAGTTCAATTGGGACACTTGGGACTGAAAAGCCGGATGAAAAATAAAAAGCGTGAGCCATAGGAAATTGAGTTTTTGAGCCTTTTTCCAAAAAAGGTTAAAATGTTTCAAAGGACCCCATCTCCAACTAGAACGTGCCCGTGTCTAGTCAAAAGTCAAAGTGGGTGAGTGATAAATTGTGTTTTTGAACTCTTTGAAAAAAGATGAAAATTTAAAAAGTGACCAAAAGATCAAGCTTTAAAGTAAAAGTCAAAGTTGAAGTCCGTAGGGAGAAAGTCAAAGGTGAAGCCCACCGTTGAAAATTCAAATCAAATGAGTGGGTCATCGAGGATAAATTTTTGTTTTGAGCCTTTTTCAAAAAGGTGAAAAGTTAAAATGTTGAGAAAAGGGCTTTGAAGGAAAAAATCAAATTTGAAGCCCGCGGGAAAAATTCAAAGGTGAAGATGCCATGTGTCTGGTCAAATCAAAGTAGCGGGGGTCATGGAGGAAATTGAGTTTTTGATCCTTTTTCCAAAAAGGTTAAAATGTTGAGAAAAGGGCCGTGACCCCATTTCCAATCAGAAAGTGCCACATGTCTAAGTTGAAAATTCAAAGCAAGGGTGCGGGCCAATTTTTTCCAAATTTCCAAATCTCTAAAAAATCTCAAAATGCAAAGGGATTTCCCCCGTAACCACTCTAATCCCTTCCTGCCATGTGGACGACCTAATTTCAAAGCTATAGGAGCAAATCAAATGGTCTATATTTAAACTGGAAAATCAAATGTAATGGTTGCTTTGCAAGATCGGGTTTTAACCCGCCATGAGTGTTTTCTTCACAACAAAGGAATTTGAAAAGGTGTCAAGGATTTGTAAAGATTGTAACCATTTTGGCAAAGGATATAATGGATTCTCGACGTCATTCAAGGGTTGTGCAATTGATTTTCGAAAATACTAGAGTGCTCTATACCTGGAAAAGACAGAAAATGCCATTCTTCTTCTATTTTCTCTTCTTCCTCGAATTTCTTCCATTCTCAAGCTATGTACAAACTCTACTCAAGCTTCAATAATAAAAAGAAGGAATTATTGCCTCTTTGATTGAGGAATTGATTGGTACTTTGTGACCAATGGTTTCATTCGGTCTTGTAGCTTCTCCTGCAGATTTGTTTTTCTTCTAATTATAAATGCATGTAAATGAAATTTCTAATTAATGTGTGTGGGCATTTAATATTCTACTCACAACATTAGTTTCTCCTATCTCCATTCTCACTCCCTTTCCCCTTCTCAGACAAATTTCTTCTCTAGTGAGAAATTGCTAGCTTTGCCACAGGGTCAGTGGAGTGCCCCTGTTGGATCTCTGGTTGAAAGGCCACCATTGAAATCCACTTTTTCACACATGCACATATGGAAGTTGCACCATTCAAGTAGAGGGACTTAGATTCCCATAGCGTTGGCTTGAAACTCACCAATTTTCCACAAGACAAATTTTCTCACCAACAGTTTTTGGCACCCACCGTGGGGCAAATTTTGTAGCATCTACACCTAAAAATGACCTCAGGGTCATAAAATACAAAAAAAGATTCTAGAAGAAAATTTTCTAGAGATTGAATAATCACACAAACTACATGGATGTAAATCATGGCTATTCTAGGAAATCCTCCTATTGAGAGACCTGATTTACTCTTTCACATCCAAGAAGACATTGCTTCTGATATGAGAGAAGCTATTTGGCATAAGAGATAAAGTGTCAATCAATACTTCATTGCCATAAGGATTCTAGACCTGGAAGAGGAACGTGCTATCAAATTGGAAAGGCAGAGACAAATTCCAGCACCCTAGAGAAGAGCATAAACTTTCAAGTTGGTGATAAAGGGTACACTCGGCAACTGAGGCTTGGAGGACAAATTGATCCCATATTTGAAGAGCTTGAAAGAGGGGCAGTTGCTGAAGAGGAGATAAGGGCTCAACTTGAAGAAATAGAAAGACTCCAAATTGAAGCAGAAGAAAGAGTAAGAAGCTTAAAGAAATGAACCTTAGTAAGACTGGAGGATAGAAACATGAATAGAATGGGTGATCATGAACATGAGGAATGTAGGCCTAACGTACCATGCAAAATAACTACTAGTCCACTCACTCTTCCACAGCCACTTCATGACCTCCCAAGAGGCTCAAGAAATAACTTCCCAAAATTCAAAGGGAGTGGTTCTCGGCTCCCAGAATAACATGTAGCAATATTCATCACTACTTGTGGAGTGTTAGGAGTTGAAGATGAAGATGTTTTAATGAGGCTCTTTGTGGAGTCACTCAAGAAAAGGTTGTTGAATGGTTCTACATGTTTCCCCAAAGATTTATCACATGCTAGGAAGATATAAGAAGTGCATTTGAACATAGGTTCAAGAGCACAGAAGATTGTAGGATCTTTTGATCCAATTGGTTCAAATGAAGAAAGAGACCTCTAAATCAATGAGAGATTTTAGCAAGGTATAATAGGTTGATAAGAAGGATCCCAGAAGATGTGGTACCCCCTTAAAACAACTTGAAAAGTTTCTTCATCAGTGCTTTTCCACCAAAGGTTGGTTTCTTCCTCAGAAGAGCCCAACCAAGAACATTGAGGGAGGTTCAAGACTTTGTAGTTGAGACTGATGATGATCTAATTCTTTCTGGTAAACTGAAAGGACCAAATGGGAAGCAAAAATTTTAGAGTTCAAATTCAGTCACCATTGATCCAATGTTTCAAAAAATCACAAATGACCTAGTTGCTTTGAAGAAACAACTTTCACAAATCACAATAAGGAATGCTCCAAGGAGACTAAATTCTCATGATAAACCAAGAATTGCTCCACCTCCTCATAGGATTTCTCTTGAAACACCACAAGTCAATGCCATCTATGACACTAGGGAATTAGAAGAAGAAACAGACATTGAGGAAACTGAAGAAGAAAGCATGGATGACTATGAAAACTATCTTGAAATTGAAGAGGTTGGCATGCACAATGGCCTGATTGAATACGTTAATGATGAGGAGGAAGGTGATGAAGAAGCTCCAATTTTTTCATGTGATGTTTTCACTCATGCACAATCCAAGAATGGTGTTTCAACCTCAACAGTTACAATTGAGAGTAGGAAGAACAAAGAAGATAGCTCTTCAAAGCCTCCACTAAACAAGATCATCAATAGGGGATCACCATTACCACCTTCCATGGAATCAGCTAGAGAGAAATCAAATTCACCTATTGTAAAGGAGCACACTATTGTGCTAAGTAAGTTATCTGATTCTTTTCCCAACTCAATAGCTATTATGAGCAATTCTCTTCTAAATATTGGTTCTGCAAGAACATCTAAATTTCAATCAAAGGCTATACCCTCACCTCCTTCCAAGTCAATTGCTACATTTGAAAAGGAGAACCCAGCACCAAAAGTAACAAGACCTCTACCATTTAAGTCCTCATCCACTGCTGGAAGCTCTTCCTCATCTACCATAACTCCATTTGACTTTGTGGAGCATGCAAGCAAAACCAAAGTTCAGCTCTCTGAGATTAAATACCTACAAACACATCCTACCCAATTTAATGACATTCATCAAGGTAGTTTGTGTAGTAACCCTACATCTTCAAATCTTTAATTCTAAATGCTTACTTACCCACACTATCCATACCACCTTCTCAAAACATGTTAGCCCTCAGTTCCTCCAACACCAATAGAGTTGAGCATTTCTACCTATCGCTTCTCATCAAAGGCTTCTAGTTGAACAATTGCATCATAAACTCTGGAGCCTCAGATAATGTGATGCCAGCAAAAGTTGCAAATGCTCTTGGCCTCACTTTGACCGGGTAAATGGCACATGTTATTCAATGGAATCCAAACAAGTTCCATTGGTAGGAAGAATCAAGGATGCTCAGGTTGCACTAGCTAATTACCTAGACAAGAAGATACTCTTGACCATTTTGGTGATAGATATCCCAACATCTTTTGGTATTTTGTTGAGCATAAGTTTTTTTAGAGATATAGGTGGAGAAATAAAAATGGATTGGTCATCTGCAACTATCGGAATGAAAGGATAAATGAAGAATCTTTTGCTAGTTAGGAAAATGAAATTCATAGTAAGGAAATCTGATGATCCAAGAGCTAACATCCTCTTTCAAGATTGTGGGCTAGGAAACTACTTCCTTACATCACAAAAGGAAGAGAACTTGCCACTCCTCATGGAGGAAGAAGAAGATCAGATTTGGACAATGGATTTTGATGGTAGTCATTCCAAAGTAGGTTTCGAGAGCTGGTGTAGTATTATACTCTCCCTCCAATGAGGTATATCCTTTTTGCTTACAAGCTACAATTTGATAATACAAACAATACTACATAGTATGAAGCATTGCTCTTAGGCATGAATGTAGCAGAGGACATGGGAATCAAGAAATTGAGATGCAAAGGTGATGCTGAGGTTATGGTAAAACAGGTCCACCAATAATATCAGGTGAAAAATCATAGGCTCGGACACTATAGAAACAGAGTTTGGGACTGCATTGAATTCTTTGATGCATTATCCATGAAGTTATCCCTAGGGAGCGAGAATGAAAAAGTTGATTCTCTAGTAGTGTCGAACTTCCTTAGTGACACCTCATCCTTCTTTTAAAAAGGATAAAGTGACCATTGAGATGGTGTTCAGACCCAGTGTATAGCAGACAATGCAAATCATTGGCAGGTCTTCAATGATGATAATCAGATCCTAGCCTTCTTAGAACAAAGGGATAACTTTAATAATCTGTTCTTTGAAGGAAGCAAAAACACACACCATGAATCAATCCCCAAAGAAGAGAAGGAAGGAATTGAGGGAATTAATGAAGAGGGAGTAATCAAACTAAAAGGAAACAAAATCCCCAAAGGCCTAGTTTCTTTGGAAGACCTCTTTGACAAGCATGATAGGTTCATCCAAGAGAAAGAAAAATAGTCTTCTCGGTGTCCATCTGATTTTGATCAAGAAAACATTAGCACTTTAGAGAATCCAAGGATGGTTAACATTGGTAAATGCTGCTCACAGGAAGAGAAGAGAAAGTTTTTGCTCTGCTAAAAAAATACTCAGATGTCCTGGCCTACTCCTATGACGAACTCAAATCTTTTACGCCAAAGGAAATGCATCACTCCATTCCTTTGAAGCAAGGAGCCAAGCCCTTCAGGAAAAAACAAAGGCCCTACAATCCAAATATTATTGATGTTATCAAAGAAGAGGTGACAAAGATGCTCAATGCTAGAATCATTTTCCCCATCCACCATTCAACATGGGTGGCTAACATTGTGCCAATAAGGAAGAAGAATGGGGAAATAAGGATTTGTGTAGACTTTTGAAATCTGAATCAGACATCTCTCAAGGATAACTACCCTCTTCCAATCATGGATCATATTTTGCAAGTAGTCACTGGATCTGAGATTCTCTCTTTTTTGATGGATTCTCAAGGTACAACCAAATCAAGGTGGCATAAGAGGATTGCAACAAAATAGCATTCACAACATCTTGGGGCACTTTTGCCTACAGCAGGATGCCTTTTGGCTTGATCAATGTTGGAGCCACTTACCAAAGAGCAATGGACTTGGCCTTCAAAGATTTGAAACATTGTATTGTCATTTACCTTGATGACCTCATGGTTTTTTCAAAGAGGAGAGGAGACCATATCTATCATTTGGAGCAAGTCCTTGTAAGGTATAGGAAACATGGCATCTCTCTAAATCCAAAGAAGTGCATTTTTGGAGTCATAGAAGGTAAGTTTTGGGACACATCATGAACAAACATAGAGCACACATTAATCCCGAGAGGGTCATAGCTACCCAAGTACTAGCCTTACCAGCCAGCAAGAAGGGAGTTCATTCATTCTTTAGAAAGGTAAACTTTCTTCATCGTTTTGTGCCTGATTTTTCTGAATTGACTAAACATATAACTTCCATGATGAAGCCTCAAGAAGTTTCAAGTGGAATAAGGAAGGAAAAACAACATTTGAGGAGATCAAGAAAGCCATTTCCAAAGCTCCAACTCTTGTATCTCTAGATTTCAACAAGGAGTTCATCATGTATTGTTATGCATCAGAACATACACTCTGTTGTCCTTGTTCAGAAAAATGATGAAGGTTTGGAAGCACCCATTGCTTTCATGAGTTGTCCTTTGAAAAATCATGAGCTAAAGTATAACCAATTGGAGAAACATGCCTACGTAGTGGTCAAAGATGTTAAAAGTTTCAGATTCTACATTCTCAATTCCCATATAGTGGTGATGGTCCCTAGAAGTGCAATCAAGTCCATTTTGACTCAACAAGATCCTGGGGCTAAGAGAGGAACTATATTACAAATACCCAAGAGTATGAATTGGAGATTAGACCCTCTAATCTGGTAAGAGGAAATGGTTTGTGCAAGCTGATTGTTGAAGATGAAGCTCTCAAAGCTTAGTAGGGAGAAAAGGATGGTGTTTTCTCAACCTGTTCAGAGATAGTCCACAGGTGCTCTTTATCACCACCACTGATGAGTGGTATGTTAACATTGCTTACTATCTCACTTATGGAGAATGCCCCCTCATCTTGATTATAAACAAAGAAGGACACTCAAGCTAAAGGTAGCCAAGTTTGTGATCTAGAATCATGCACTTTACAAGAGAGGCCTAGATGGTTGTTTCCTCAGGTGTGTAGATAAGGAGCAACAAGAAAAGTAGCTCAGGGCATATCATGGTCACCGCACATAAGATCCTTAAGAGGGAGATATTATTAGCCCTCCATCTTTGCAAACACTCAAGATTGGGTTTCCAAATGTAAAGCATGCCAACAATTTGTTGGAAAGCCACAACTAGCTACATTGCCACTCAGGCATGTGGTGATTGAAGAACCATTTTAGAAATGGGGGCTAGATTTTATTGGTGTTCTAAATCCTCATTCTAGTGCAGGGCATACTTATGTACTCACTGCAACTGATTACTTCACTAAATGGGTGGAAACCATCCCAACCAAGAAAGCCAACTCTGAAACAGTCCGCAACTTCATCAAGGAAAATATCATTGTTCATTTTGGGATACCATTGAAAATGGTTGTAGACAATGCCACTTATTTCTCTTCTAAGGAGCTCACAGATTTTTGTTATGGCTTTGGAATCTCCCTATCTCACTCTTCTGACTACGCCCATAGGGAAATGGGCAAGTTGAGTCAATTAACAAGAACATTTTGACCATTGTTCGTAAGTGGTAGATGAGAATCAATGGAATTAGCACAAGAAGTTATATGATGCATTGTGGCGTTGATAGGATCACTCCTAAGAAGGAAATAGGTATGTCACCTTTCTAAATGTTTTATGGAGTTGAGGTAGAGATTCCCCTCACAATTGAGTGTCGGCTCTCAAGTTGTTTATAAGAAATAGAAGATGGTCAATACAAAGACTCCATTAACAAGAGGATCCTCTTCTGGAGAAGCTGGAAGAAAGAAGATGCCAAGTGGTGGATAGATTAAAGAACATCAATTGAAAGTGAATAATATCTTTGAAAGAAGGAAAAGCAAGGAATTTTAAAGTTAGAGATTTGGTCTTTTTTTGTGGGATAAGAGAAGAGAACCAAAGGGCAGCCATGGAAAGTTTGATTCATTATGGCTCGACCCATTCCAAATTCATGGAACTTGTGGTGAGAATGTTTTTCTCCTCTCATACTTGGATGGAACACCATTGGAATTTCCTCAAAGTGGGAAATACTTGAAACTATATCATCAATGAAAGTGGGTTGTCCCCACCTTGTACCATAGGTGATTTTCGTAGGTGTGTTTTTCCCTTTTTTCTGTTGTGTGGTTTTGGTTTAGTTTTTTTGGTTTGTTGTGTGTTTTCTCCTTCTTCCATTATTTCTCATAATTGTACATGACTCTGTAAGGCCCAATGGATAAGGCACTGGTCAACGTAATATGTTTTGAAACTTGAGATTTTGGATCCTCATGTCATGCCCTAGCCATGCCCAGTTCACGCCATGTCCCCAAGCTAGAGCCAGTTGTTGTCTCCCAAAACTACTCTGTGTTTTCATAGCCAAATTCAAAAATTTTGAGCTCATGCCCTTCATTGGTGTTTAAGCCAAGTTAGAGATTCAAGAAATTAGCAAAAGTCGTGCCCTAGAGTTGTTTAAACCTTTGTTTTGCTCATTTTTAGAAATCCTCCATTTCTCAGTCTGTGCACATAATATCCTCTTTGTAACCTCCATTTTTGATCAAAATTGTTCACTTGTTCTATGGCCTAGGTCGTCAAATCATTGTTTTTCCTCCATGCCTTTGGTTCGTGAAGGAAATTCGAAAATTGGACTCAAAACGATGAAGTTTTCTTCCTTTGCATATTTTCCATAGTCGGGATGATGAGCGTCTTTTCCCCGTCAAATTTTGACCCCAATGAATGTAGGTACGTGGTTAGATCCTATTGGATGGGGAGGAACATGATTTTGGTGAACTTAACACTTTTGGTCACTTTTGGCAAAAATGGTAAATTTTCCCTGGCCCCAGAAAGTTTGAAGTTGCGATTTTGGTTCATTGCGAAAAAGTGGAATTTTTTATCTTAGGCTGTACAAGTTCATGAGGGACACTTGGGACCTGAAAAGTTGAAATTTCGATTGTGGAAAAAGTGGAAGTTTTTGTCCTAGGCTACACAAGTTCAATTGGGACACTTGGGACCCGAAAAGCCAGATCGGCTGAAAAATTCAAAAGCGTGAGAGCGGGCCGGTGGAGGAAATTGAGTTTTTGAGCCTTTTTCCAAAAAAGGTTAAAATGTTTAGAAAAGAGCCATGACCCCATCTCCAACCAAAACATGCCATGTGTCCTAGTCAAATTGGAGCATCGGGTCAGCGGAGAAATTTTTGTTTCGAGCCTCTTTGCAAAAAGGTGAAAAGTTAAAAAGTGACCCACGGGCAGTGGAGAAAATTGAGTTTTTGAGCCTTTTTCCAAAAAAGGTTAAAATGTTTAGAAAAGAGCCATGACCCCATCTCAACCGAAACATGCCATGTGTCCTAGTCAAATTGGAGCATCAGTCAGTGGAGAAATTTTTGTTTGAGCCTCTTTACAAAAAGGTGAAAAGTTAAAAAGTGACCCACAGCCCCAATCATGCTTTAAAGGGAAAAATTTAAAGTCTAAGCCGCAGGAGAAAGTAAGAGGTGAAGCCCACCTTTAAAAGTCAAAGTGAGCGAGCTAGTCATCGGGGGGATTTGTGTTTTTGAGCCCCTTTGCAAAAAGGCAAAAAGTTAAAAAGTGACCCGCAACCCCGATCAGGCTTTGAAGGGAAAAAATCAAAGTTGAAGCCCACAGGGAAAAAGTCAAAGGTGAAGGTGCCACATGTCCTAGTCAAATCGGAGCAGCGGGCTAGTAGAGGAAATTGAGTTTTTGAGCCTTTTTCCAAAAAAGGTTAAAATGTTGAGAAAAGGGCGCGACCCCATTTCCAATCAGAAGGTGCCACGTGTCTAAGTTAAAAATTCAAAGCGAGGGTGTGGGCCAATTTTTTCCAAATTTCCAAATCTCTAAAAAATCTCAAAATGCAAAGGGCTTTCCCCCATAACTACTTTAATCCCTTCCTACCACGTGGACGGCCTAATTTCAAAGCTATAGGAGCAAATCAAATGGTCTATATTTAAACTGGAAAATTGAATGTAACAATTGCTTTGCAAGATCTAGTTTTTAACCTGCCATGAGCATTTTATTCACAATAATAGAATTTGAAAAGGCGTCGAGGATTTGTAAATATTGTAACCATTTTGGCAAAGGATATAAGGGCTTCCTTACGCCATTCAAGGGCTGACGATTGATTTTTGAAAAGACCAGAGTGCTCTATACCTGAAAAGATAGAAAATTCCATTCTTCTTCTATTTTCTCTTCTTCCTCGAATTTCTTCCATTCTTAAGCTATGTACAAACTCTGCTCGATCTTCAATAAAAAAGAAGGAATTATTGTCTCTTTGATTGAGGAATTGATTGGTACTTTGCGACCAATGGGTTTCATTTGGTCTTGTAGCTTCTCCTGCGGATTTGTTTTTCTTCTAATTATAAATGCATGTAAATGAAATTTCTAATTAATGTGTGTGGGCATCTAATATTCTACTCACAACATTAGTTTCTCCTATCTCCATTCTCACTCCCTTTCCCCTTCTCAGACAAAGTTCTTCTTTAGTGAGAAATTGCTAGCTTTGCCATGGGTCAGTGGAGTGCCCCTGTTGGATCTCTTGGTCAAAAGGCCACCATTGAAATCCACTTTTTCACACATGCACATACGGAAGCTACACCGTTCAAGTAGAGGGACTTAGATTCCCATAGCATTGGCTTGAAACTCACCAATTTGTCCACAAGACAAATTTTCTCGCGAAGAGGATCATATTAACTTTTTGTTATTACTTACACCTTGTTCATCTCTTTGAACTTGACATAAGTGGTGACATTTTGTTAATCATCTTAAGCACCAACTACCATTTGACTAATTGGTTTACCAACAACTTTGTGTGATTGTGTCTCATTTGTCACATTGACTTATCCATTTCAGACAATCACTTTGATCCATTGATTCTTTATCATTCATTATTATTTGGTCATTAATTTGGCTTTGTGTTTTGAACTTGTGTGATTTTTCCTTGTGTTTATCCATCTTATAAACTCATTTCTAGGACAATCCTTTGGGTCTTTGATCCTCTTGATCTTCTTGTTTTTCCTAAGTTCATGATCATTTTTGAACACATCTTTCAAACCTTGGCAAAAATTTCCTATCAAGCAAATTTTGCATCAATCAAACATAAGAAATATTTGCTTTGTATCCTTTATGTTACAATTTTTTGATCAATCCTTTAAAATTTACGCGTCGAACCTTGTTGGATTATCAATCTTGAGTCATCACAATGTATGTTTTCCTTAGCTTCCCTTTTAGAAAATGTAGTGCCCACTTCCCTTTGACATCTTTTATACATGTTTGGATACTATGATTACATTATAGACATCATTATATTTTGATTTAGTAGGTTGTTAGAAATTTGATCATGGATTATTGTTGATCTTGATTTGGTTATGATGCATGATGATTATTAAAGACACTCATATGTGGATGATGATATACTATTTGACATGGATGTTTTATGGATGTTGTTTGGACATGTGATTTGGGATATTTTGTGATGATGATATAGTTGTCGATTAAAAATGTAAATGATGTAGTTGTTACTTCGATATTGTTGTGATTTATTTATATAGTTGTTTTTGTGATTTCATTTATATCATGTTAGATGTTCTGATATGGCCACGAGGCCGAAGAAGATATTTGTGTTTTGCAGGTTAAAAATATCACAACAAAAACATCAGGGATCAGAGACCAACCACAATGGAATTATAGGTGAATTTAACAAGGTCACCATGGCAACTTGTTGTGTGTGTGTGTGTGTTGTATTTTGCTAGGGATTTCCTTTATATGTGACCATGGGTTTGTGTATTTTATTAATGTGGTTAAATTTTACTTATTGTTGTATGTATTTTATTAGTAATGTGTTCCTTTCTTTTAATTAATTAAAATTGTGATAGAATTAATGTGAGAATCATATGATTAAAATTTAAATAAATTAAATTGGGATATGGGAAAGTAATAATGAAAGTTGTTGGTTCTTTGTATTAATTATGTAAGGGATGTGTAAGTTGTGTAAGAGTTTGTGTAAGTTAGTTTTGGAGTATGAAATACTCCACCTCCATGACAAATTCAAATTTGTCCTTGGGGGCTGTTTTTGGAGGCTTGTGGGACAAGTAAAACTTGTCCCATGCCTCTAAATTTAATTTACCAACCATACTTATGGTTGGAGAAGTGATTTGTGACTTTTATAATGAATTTTATTAATCATGTTGCTTGTTTTGGGTTGCACTTTCTTACATTTTATTTAATTTGTTGTCCCTTGAGGTGTGGGCTTTTTGGAGTGTGCAAGTAACTTGTCATATTTCACCCACCTCTTTATTGTGCTTGGGAGAATGGATTTTTCTTTTGTGTTTGAATTGGAGGATGTGTGATGTGGCATCCTACATGGATCCACATCATCCTCTTCTCTCCCTCTTCTATATAATTCAAACTCTCTTCTTATTCGGGGTTGTTGAACCTTTTTGCATTCTTCCTTGGGGCACATTTTCTTGTTTGGAGCTCTTGTGGATTGTGGAGGAATTTGGAGATAACTTCATACTTGGCATTGTTGTTTTGAACTGTGTTCTTGGCATTTGAAGCTTGTTGTTGGAAACAAAAGTAACCATGGAGAGGTAGGAATTTAACTCTCCTTTTTATGCTGTCATTTTCTTGATTGTGTTGTGTGAATGGTGCATGCTTTGATTTATTTATTGGTTGGTTGGGTAGACTACCTTAGGGATGGTGTAGGAGAAGGCTATGGGGAATCCATGTGGGGGGCATAAGGAATGCCATTGACATCAAATTTTTGTGGAGGGAGTTTGGGTTTGGGATCCACCATGGAAAAGAAATAGCTTGCATTTCTTACTTTGTGGGGGCATAAGGAGATATTTGTGGGGGCATAAGGATATGTGTGGTGAAATTTATTGGCGGTTTATTACGGTGGATTCCCGATTCCCAATTGGGAGACATAAGCAACTTCCCCATAGTCCTTGCTCCTTGGCTTGCATGATCAAACGTGAGTTTTGGATTTGAATGTTTTCTATTACAGTTGTGAACTGTTGTTTTGTGTTGAATTGTGTTTTTATATGAATTATGCATGTTGAAAGAATGTTGTGTGTTGTGGAATCCAGTTGTTTCCATGGGTTGAATCACACCTTTTATTGTATCTTAGTTGGGGCTCGGGGCCAATGATGAAGGAAGGCTTCTCCTTTCATTGGATGTCTTGGATGAGTGGAGAGCATTGCCTTTCCCCCTCTTTTGTTGTGATCAACTTGGAGAAAGAGAAAAAGTGCATGTTGTTGTCATGGAGCAAAGGCAAAATACAGTTTGACAGTCCTTTGTGAAAACATATTTATTTGTACTCATTTCCCACTTGTTGTGGATGAAATTGTAACATGTATTTTGTGAAGAAATGATGTTGTAATTGATTATGGAAATATACATTCGAATAGTGAAAGAAAATTACATTCTTCTCTGTACATTGGAAAGAAATAAATAGAATTCTATTATTGCCTTCAAACATTGAAGTATGTAAAGTATATAATTGGAATTAATGAAGAATTGAAAGACCTTCTCTCATATGCATTGTTGGATTGAATTCAATGTTTTATTGTATGACAAAAAGAGATAGTTAGACCTCTGTTTTAAAAAAATGTATGTGGAATTAATGCTGCATTTTGTATCCTTGGAAATATATTAAAATTGGAAATCAAAAATTACAATTTAGCTTTGAAATAATTTGTTTATAAACAACTATATGTATTGGATCAGTTTAGAAACGAAATGCCACACTTGAATGATTAAATTTATATACAATTTTAAAAGAAATAGATCTCTCTTGTAAATATTCAAAATTGGCAAATGAATTTAATTAGAATGCACATTTCAGACCTGCACTTAACAATCAACTTAGAATTGATATAATTTAGCATTTTAAGATGTTAAGTAACTCAGATTGACGATAATGAGGACACTTAAGAAGACAAGTTAAATTAATGCAAAATCAAATTCATCCCCTCTAACAATGATTTTCTATCAATTGTTGGACAAAATTCAAACTTGAAGAAATTGAAAAAATTTACTTCCCTAAAACATTCTAAATCCTTCCTAGAAATCCTCCATGTTTGTTTGACATGTTGAGTGAAGGAGGAGATCCAATTTAATCAAATTTAGAAGTTGGAAATTACCAGTTGGCTTTTTTAAAAGCTCTGCAGAGCATTTTTGTAAAATTTAACCCCTAAAATTTATTAAAAAGTGAAATGTATGATTCTTGTGCAAAGAGGGCATTGAGAGCTTTCCATAAAGTCCTTGTTTTCCCAAAACTGAGCTTTCTAGCTCAAGTTATGACCCTTTGAATTTTTTTCTGCCTTGGTGGGAAAATTTGGGAAAATTTTCCCTGGCGGGCCCATGCATGAAAAAATCCCATTTTGATCCTTAGAAACTATTTTGAAAATTTAGGCTCGGGAAAATTTTATCCTTTTCCTCTGCAGGCTCACGGCCAATCGAGAGGCTGCCACTTGTCCTCACGGGGCAGCGGTGGAGGTGCGACACTTTTTCTTCCTTAGAACTTTTTAAAATTTTTGGAAAATTCTACCTTTTTGCCCCGCTGGTCCGCGGGCCTATCACAGGCTGCCACGTGGCAACTTTCGGTGCTAGTGGGGGGGAAGACCCTTTGTTTTTTTTATTTTTGGTCTTTGAAAATTTTTGATAAAGTTTCCGCATGCCCCACACTCCCGCCTTTGCTTGGGAAATTCTTCTCGCGGGTGCGCGGACCCACACATCCAACTTCCCCTTTGTCCTCCCTTCGGCAAAATTTGCAAATCAACTCCACCACCCACCTCTCCCTCTCCCTTCTCCCCGCAGTGAATTATGGAGTGCCACGTGCCTGGCGGACCCACGGGCGCATGGGTGTTGTTTTGTTTTCTTCCCCTTTGGGCAAAATGCCCCAAACTCTCCTGCCGCCCGCCCTTCCTTTCCTTGTTATCGACGACGACTCAGAGGCCGCCACGTGTCCTTGGAGGACCCGCGGAGGTGTGGGCACAACTAGGAAATTTCTCCCATGCAAGGAAAAATCCCAAACGCCGCCTGCGACCCGCCGACCTGAAATTTTCCTTTCACCCCTAGCTTGACATGTGTCCCTTGGGGAAAATTTGACCCCAAAGTCCGCTTGCTCATATCTTGAGTTTCTGAAGGAGTTAGGAGGACTTATTTATATCACCAGAAAGGTGAGAAAATTTCCTATCCAATGGGAATGATTTAGGGAAATTTTGGATGTGTTAAGTATGAGAAAAATCAAGTTGAAACTCTGATCCTGTTAGAGAGTGGGTATGGGGGTAAATTACTCCCTGAACCTAACTGAAACTTCTAACCCTAAAATTTGAACCATGTGAACTTGAAATTTGTTAATGAAGGAATATTATGTTCTAGTATTTTAGAATTGTTTGTAACACGATAGTGTTAAGCTGTTGTCTTGCAACTTGGTTGTGGACACTTATAATAAAAAAATTATTCCATAATTTTTTAACTAACCCTAGGTTGTTTCTTGGGTCTCAAGTGGGTTGTTTTAATGGGCATCACAGAAAATCACACAAGCATCCCCATATTTACAAAATGTCTAGTTGGTTTTCATTATGCTTCCCAAATCAACATGAAACCTTCTTCACTTTGAAAAAGTTTGATCATACAATCTAGGTCTAGACCTTTGAACCCAACACACACAAAAATGACTGATTATCATAGGGTCCCTTATACATACAATAATAAGGAATCAAAGTTTTGGAGTTCACATCAAAAGACACCCATCATGACCAAACCTTGTTTGGTTCTTTCGTACTAGAGAACCCATCCAGGTAACCCGTTCCCCACCTTCATCTCATAGTCATTGGTATGGTTTGGACACTTCTGATCCCAATTATTATTTGGGTTCCCCCACTCTTCTTCTGATTCTAATCCAAACATTTCCTCTTATTTTGAGGATTCCAATCCAAATATTTCCTATTATTCTTTTGATGATTCAGATCCAAAATACTATTTGATTCATCTAATTTGAATCCTAAGTCATGGTCCTCCCCTTCTTCGTAGGACCTCCTTCATCATACTTATATTGTAATTCTTAACTCTCCCCTTTCTTCATGGGACCTCCTTTATCATTCATCCAATTCGACTCCTAAGTTGCGGTCCTCCCCTCCTTCACAAGACCTCTTTTGTCAGTCACCTCAATGAACTATTCCTCCTTTGAAGATTCATGTGACTCAAAGTCCTTCTAGTCAATCATCTAAGTTGACTCCTACGTCGCAATCTATGGAATTTTGGATATGAAATCCTCTTATTATTCCTCCACGACATCGTCTTATAGGGAAACCTATACCAACCAATTCTAAATCCACATCTTCTTCTACTCATGAGACATCTAGCCTTAATTCTACTTCGTCTCTTGAGTCACCTTATTCTACCAATCATCATCAAACATCTTCTAAGTCTTCCACACCAGTTAGACCTTTTTCTTCCATCAAACCCCTGTGGTCGATCAACAACCCATACCAATTGATTTATTTTAGAACAAAGGAGTGATCATGACCTTTTATAGGGGCACATGAAGACATCCCTCTAACAAATTACAAGCTAGGATTCTCTTTATACTTTGATGTGTCTATGTATTGTGAGGAAAAGGTTGATTCCTTTTATCAAGAAATAGAGGAAGAGCCTAAGATCATGGAACTTGATACTCCTCTTATTCTTCCATCTTCACATTCTTCATTACATGATGAAACTCCATGGGTCTTGCATTGATCCATGGCCTATCTTATCATCACCCAATCACTCTTTGTCTATAACAATTCCTTAATCACAATCTCTTATGGGGCCAATTCCAAGTAGCCCTTCATCTTCGTCTAGGTGTGGGTCACCTTCTAGTAGCCCTCCCTCTACTATTTGTGGGACATTTTCGAGTAGTCCATTATCTTCTATTCTTGAGGCATGTCCAACTAGCCCCTTTTCTTCTATGTATGGGTCACCCCAGAAGTCCATCATCTTCTATTCTTGGGCCACATCCTAGTAGCCCATCATCTTCCAGCTATGGATCACGCCCTAGCATCCCTTCTCCTTCTATTCTGGGGCCACATCCTAGTAGCCCTTCATCTTCTGTTTGTGGCTCACCTCCCGGTAGCCCATCTTCTTCAATTCTTAGACCGTATCATTTTCATCCATCACATTATTCTTCTACCAAATATTATGGCAATCCCACCGTCATTTCTCACATCAATTCTAAACATCCATGTTCTTCTCCCACTTCTCAAGATCAGAAAAGTCAAACATTAGCTTATAAGAAACCTAGACAAGTTTTTACCAAGCTAAGACCAAAACACCGAAAGAGCTCCAAAGCTCCCAACAACTCAAATGATTATAAAATTCAAAATCAAACATGATTCCATAATGCACACCAACGTACCCATCAAGTATGGTGTAAAGTGTATAAACCTATGGATAGGGAACTCAAGCTCCCACATACGAAACCAATGTTTCAAAATAAATCACAATCATTTGTTGAGTGTGAGCTCACCATGATCATCGAGATCGGGGATAATATTACACTTGATAAGCAAACACGCTTAGTCTCTCTTATCAAATAAATCGTGAACATCGTTGTTGGATCCTATCACGCAAAGTGACATGTTTCATTCCGATAACCAACAAAAATCAAAAATCATAAAACAGTTCAAAAATACAAAAAAATGAGAAAACATTAAAACATTACAAAAACAAAATCAAAGGTACAAATATCAAACATTACAATCAGGTATTGTGTACAGATGGATGTTCTTTCTTCCCTTTCTTTCATATTCCTCTGTAAGTCATCCACCATTTTCATCCCTTCGATGTTATTGTGGTTAGCCTATTCACACGCATTTTGCAACATTTATCTCTATGGTATCTATTTGACCCTGGTCTTTTATCACCTTGGTAAATTAAAGAATGACTGACCTCTTAGAGATCCTATCACAATTCTCATCTAATAAAATTGTTGTGAAGAACTTTTAGACGTATTTTTGACACTAGCCAATGTCATCATCACAATCACTTCCACATCCTTCCATCAAGCCATCAGTGATTCTTAACCCCTTGTCAAACAAGAGAGCTGAAATAATTTTTCAGTAAACAAAGCAAAAGAATCAAAATCAATCAATTAAAAAGCAAAAACTAAAAGCAAAAACAAATTAATATATAACTCTCTCTTGGGTTATTTCCAATAATCTCTATTGGGGCTATGGACGCCTGACTGGCAGTAGATAAATGTTGTGATTACAATCAAATGCATCTCCGTCGGGGCTATGGACGCTTGGCTGGCAACAAAGCAATGTACAACTCTCCTTCCATGATCCATTCACAAATCACCTTTCAAACTAAATCATTTCTACACATTGGCTAGTGTCTTCACTTACTATCTATTAACTCTTTCCTTCAAGAGGTAATTCATTTTCATGTGCACACACGGGATCTCGATGAATAAATAAGATTAGTATGTTATCAAGTGTTACTTTTTGGACCTTGTTCAAACTCTTGCTTTAAGCGCATGTCTTGTCTCATGATTTGTGCCTTGGGCTAATCACTTTTTCATCGACCACCTTCTAAATATTTTCATAGCATCCTTTGTTCTTGAAAATCGTTTAGAACATCCATGTGTATCAGATGTCCTCTTTTCCATGTTTGCAGACACTTTTGTCCCCTTTTAATAAGACAATTTTCTACTTCTTTTCTCTCATGTGTTTATTTGGCCAGCTTACGCTGGGGACATCATTGCTCCCTCATGATTGAACCTATTTTATATTGGCTTAGATCACCTTGATGTGTGAAGAGTTTTCCTTTGAATACTCCCACCTAATTGTTGGGGCATTTTCACATCTTCACTTTCTTGCGCATACGCGTGGCATTCTACCCTTGTACATCCCATCTATCGTTGGGGAATCCATGCTTCTTTGTCTTCCTGTACATAGTTTCAGAAAACTTTCAAAATAAAAAACATTCAAATATGTTTCTAAAAATAAAAAATAATAAAAATCATCCTACAAAACATCGCTCTTTGGTTCTCACATGTTCTTGTGCGTGACTCACGAATCATATGTTCTACCTCTATCAACAAATCTAGTCTACTTGCTTCATCGGTATTCTGGGGCACACTTAGTTGTCTGATACTGTTTCATTACACGCAACGCTTTATCATTGGACCCGACGTCCTTCATTATTTTACCTTGCATGTATCCTTACTAGGGGCATCATTTTTCACCCTTGTCATCAATCATGAACATTTGGGGATCTTCAACTTGATAACAAAATATTTGTACAACCATATTGACCGTTGTTGGTTTGAGTATGTGTGTTTGTACTTGTTTCCCTATTAAATGAGCTTGTTTCCTTCTCATATTGCATTGATTTTTGTATGTTGCATTGAGTTGGTGTTTTCAGTAATGGACAATTATTCGTAGTATGGCTTTTCATGTCATTCTACTTTTGTCGTATGGTTATATTTTTAATAAGGATCGATGACATAGATATTTGGCAATATGATGACACTAAAGTTGTTTCAATACACTAGATGAAATTTTCTCTTTTCTTTCCATCTTCATTCCTCTTTTACATCATTCTCCTATCAACACTATTCTTCTGATTCACTTGGGGCATCCCGCTCTACCCATTCTTCTATCCATTTCTCTCACCTTTTTTTTATCGTCGATCGCCTTCTTTCTTTTGCCCCATTAACACTCGAGGGGCATCTCTCACTTCTACTAATTTTCTTCTACCCCTTCAAAATTTATCTATCTACTATCTTTGAAGTGGTGTCACTTACGCCACCCCAAAGAGGGGCAAATGTAGACACCTATAATTTAGCTCGAGCAATTTAAATACTTAAATTGTGCTAATTATACCCTCTTTCTTACAAATTGACAACATATCTTCAATATCACACATTTTCTTTGCTATCATTGTTAATTAATTACATTACGTTAGTTAATTAACTCTTCATCCAACAACGACGCCTTGATTAATGACCTTGCGTTAATAAACTCCCCTTTCCATTTATATTAATTAATTATTTCTAATTAATTAAGCTCCCCTTTCTATCTAGATTAATTAGATATTTCTAATTAATTAATATCTCTTTCTATCTAGATTCATTAATTATTCTTAATGAATTAATTCTCTCTTATTTAATCAATAAATCATCATTTATTTGATTAAAATCCTCTCATAACATAAATCACACTAACTATTCCTCTAAAAGCTTCTATAAGCTTGCACACATATTAATTAATCACTTGGTTAATTAATAAATCCCCTCAAACCCCATGAGTCACTAAAAGACAAAATAAACTCTCCTAAGGTTGACTCAACCCCCTTTCAACCATCCTTATCCACAAATAACTCAACCTAGCTATTATCCCACATGTAAAGGGATGTAGAGATTCTTTTATCCATTGGGCTATATAAGGAGGTTTCCTCCTACCTTTCTATTTACACCTTTACACACCTAAATGAGCATAAAGCCTAAGTTATAGCCATTTTATCATCTTAGAGCATTCTTCATTGGAGGAGCTAGCTATTTTCATTTCTTGCATTCATCCATCCAAGTTTGAAGTCATATGGAGATATGTCAAATGGTCTTGTAGCTATGGATTGACAAGATTCCATTCTTGAAAACCTTGGGATTCAAGCATAGAATCAAACCCTTTGATTGCTAAGGATCTAAATAGGTTCATTTAATTAACATTCGATTAGAGATAGAGGTTAATTTGTTTAGCATGTTAGTTTGAATCTTCATTTTATGTTCTAATGCAAATATATTAATAGATTAGCTTTGCTTAAGCTTTAAGCATGATGGTATATTGATCTAGTTAGCATTGTATTGAAGCTATTAGGTGTTAGCTTTGATTTCATTTGATTTGTTAACTAATTCATGCACACATGTATAACTTAGTAATTAAATATAGTTGTAATTAAAACTTGGCATTATTGAATAAGTCTTAGGTATAATTTAATTAAATAATATTAAATATAAAAATATGAGTAATATAGGATTTATATAAATCTACAACAATAATTATTCTATTAAGGGATATCGGTTTAGGAAAATGAGTGAAATACATGTTGGTGAATGAGCCCAAAGGACCAATAAGGTTCCATAGATTTCTTGGCGATCCAAGAATGTTTTAAAATCTGGCCCATCGATCATGTGGCGATTCAATATAAAAATATACATTGGGATTGGAGATTCATTGGCTATTTGCATGGGACATATTATTATTTGTGGAATTTTGGGCAAAACCTGGGCATTGTTGTGGCCATAAAAATCGCCAAAATCAAATTCCCCGAATTCCTACTATTCGCCAAATTACGAATATTCATCGCTAAAATTTTCCTGGATTTGTTCTTGACATTTTCTTGGATATAAATGCATGATTATAGCCACATGTGCAGAACATTTGGATTTGAAACTTATACAAAGCATCACAAGCTAAATTTACGGCGGATTGATAATGAATGTAACAATCTATCCATACCATTAGATGTTTTGGGAACATGTATCTATGTGACTGATATTGTAAGTCATGAAGTGTCACGAATATGCACCAAGGCTATAGGTACATTGACGGTGGGTGTGTGGATGCAATGTAAGTTTGGAAAAAGAGATTATCAGTGGTTTAAATGCTTATTGTCTTCTCATTAATGCAAACACGAGATATATTCCTTCGCCATGAAAATTCCACAAGGTATCTCCAATTATGCTAAAATGAATGAGAGAGACTACAAGTTAATTATTCGATATAGAATGTTGAACCCACATAGTCAGAGGAAGAATCCTGATCAAGCCCTTGTAATACAAATAATGTCGATCGGATGGAGATCAATGCAAAAATTGTTGAGTTAATTATAATGTCCTTTTATACAAAATATTATTTTCTCATTCCAAGGGTGAAGCACAATTACGAGACCCATATTCTTCCCTCATCTGCTTTGATACTGGATGATGGACAAGAGCTGATTTAACAAAAAATCTTCATTAATTTACTCAATAGACATGATACATATTAATAGGCTATGTTATCTCCTATAAACTAGGAGGCCTAATAATGCTCCTATAACTACTCATCAAATATAGATGATTTGTTGTAACACTCACCAAGTATACATAGGTTGTTATAAACAACCTCATTAATAATTATATTACAATACTCAAATGCTAATGGAGCACTAACCGTATGATTTCCTAACATGTAATGCAATCTTAAAGAAAGAATTTGATTTTTAAAAGGAGTGGGCTTGCAAGTCAAATCTAGAAAAAGGGCTAATTGCTCCTTGTGCTTCACTATCTTCCTCTATTTTTCCTACATATTGACCCTTTTATTTTCAATTTGTGCATATGTGTGTGTTCTAAGGAGCTCTTCCTTCTCATATACATGGCTTTTCATACACGAAAGTGCCATGTTATAAGTGATGGTGATTTGATATGTCAGTCTCAGTTTGAATGCTTCATGAGCTCAGTGTCGAGTTTAATCTCAAATTTTGGTGGTTTCCTAACTTGATCATGAGTTGAGGGCGAGTTGGGTGTTTGATTGCATTATAATTTCCTAGTTCCACATGTACAACAACTTAGAGAGTTGGACAATAGATAATCACATGTGCATGTTAAGGAATATAATAAGTTACGTTGGCTTTTGCAATGTGTAAGAGTTGTATGAGGCTTTCCTTAGCTTGGTGAGCTAAATTCTAATGCGGTGGACTTGGTTTTGATGGAAGTGATGAGTTGGTCACTCAACATCACTCATATTTACAATATCTCACAATGCTTCACTTCCATTGATAGACAAAGTTGTGGCTATATGTCATGTCACCCTAGCGCATGCCCGAGACCGATAGGTAGATGAAATATAAGGCCTTCCTCAATAGATTAACTTCATCGAGAGTAACTACGAGGATAGGAAGGAAACATTAGTAAAAACAATATCCAATAAAGGAAAACTAGGAACTATAAATTATGGTTTACACCATTCTCTATGTGTTGAATACACATGACAATCTCTCCATCCGTAACTACTATTGTTGCATATTTTCACCTCCCCTCAATGATACCCTTTCTTGAGCTAGAAAACATCTACACACAAAGACAAGAGTACCTAGTGCATTATCCATTTCACAAAATCAAATCAACTAAAATGAAATACAAGCAATATATATATATATATATATATATATATATATATATATATATATACACACACACACATAATCTAGAACTGAAATACAAATCCTCAATACCATTTACTACTAAATCAATCAAATGATAATAAATGTTTTACTCCCAAAACATGTCATAATGATAATCAAATCAAATCAAAGCATAATATCAAGATGTATTAATGTGGTGGCAACTACCTACTCATTTGAAAGTTTCCAAAAAAATCAATGTAAGATTACATGATGTGACACAAGATAGGTAAAGAACTATGCTCTATTAGATGGTATTTGCTTTCTTTTATCATTTCAAAGTTATTATCAAATTTTTCTCTCTCTCTCTCTCTCTCTCGCACACATCTTTTTTTATCAAGTGTAGACACAAAATTATATACTTACATTATGCCTCTAGTATGTCGTTATATGCATGATTCCTAAGTGAGAAAATTAGACACTAGTGATACCTTTCCAATGTCCTATTGATTTCGATTGATTTTGATTGTGACATTGTCTTACAGTTTCGGATTTATGCTTTCGACGTGTGTCACAAGGATCCCTCTACCTCCGGTTTCGATTAGAGCATATGTTTGTGGTCTAGTTTATGTTTCTTGTCCTAGAAAAGACACTAACTTCTAGGCGCTAGTGTCCCTTCTTGACACTTTTGTTCACTCTTGCTTATATTTCAAATTATCACTTGACGCCTGATTTTGAATATTTTATAATTCTTATTTCATGTTTTGGGTCCGACCTATGCTATTACTAAGTGTCGAAATTCAAAGAAAGGAGTTACATGTATACACACCCTACTAACTATTCTAAGGGGCAATTGGGCTATTACTTTTTATCTACTACTTGGGAAAAGGAATAACTTAAGCACCGCATTTGAGCTATATCATTCACCTGCATAGGAAGGGAAAATTGTGAATTTCATGACGTAGTAGTTGTAGTTGTACACATTATCTTGGGAACAAAGTAGTTGTCAGAGCCTTATCTTGGTGCAACTTGTACAAGGGAAACTTAGTTTTAAGGGGTACAATTTCATCACACACACAACAAAACTACATTGATTCTAAAATGTAGTGCAACACTTGGTGACAATCACATTGGAGTGACCGCCAAGGTTAGTTTGACTCAAGCATTTACATATTTTATTTAGTTTAATGTGTGCTCGAATCTTGTGCATGTAGCTAGGGTTTTGTTTTCTTGGTATAAGAGGAGAACCCTACAACGAAGTGGATGCAACACGAGTTAAGTGAAGGTAACATTATTAGATACTGAAAGAACCAAATATGTACCCATCACTAGGACACTTACGCCAATTCGAGACACTAATACCCATGTAATGTTGTCCCCATCTAGGCGGTATTGTCTAAAGATAGCTCTCGAGATCACCTGTTTTTCTAGATGAAGCATACGGATCTCGGGTGAGCATGTTCCACCATTAGTCTAGCCCAAATCCACTTGAGATAACCAGATATCGGCTAACTCACTCTTATCCTCTTATTGTTTATACTTGTTCATCATCGTACTTTAACATATTGCATGTTTCGATATATCCGATTTAGTCCAGTCCTCGATTAAGATTTAAATTTTGTTAAATCATCAAGAATGATAAACTATTGTGTTTGATTGATTGTGTAGATTTATATACCTCATAGAGCATAATGGATAAACTACTCAACATCATACAAAATACATCTTGACTATACTTTCTTATTCCTTTAAATTGATGTTTTAACTTTAGATTAAAGGGGGCAAGTATGTAGATACCCAAATTTGACAAATGTCTCTTTTATAATGCCTTTTAAATGATTTTTAGCAAATGGTACATTGTTTTGAACAAAATGACTAATTGATGCTTTACTCGTCTCTTCAAATCTCTACTTCTTATGTGCCGGTCTTCAAACATATATATGATCTTCATTCTTCTACTATGATGTGATTGATGGGGATCCCCACCTTGTGGATTTCATTATATGTCATTTTATTATGTTTAGGATAGGATCAAAAATCTTTGATAGGTCCATCCTCCAAAATTATTCTTTGGAGATGCGAACATGTCCCCTCTTCATGTTGACTTTAATTTAAAAAAATCTCTTTTCGATCGACCTTTCAATACTTTCGAATTTGAATTTATACAGTTGCATGAGCCAAAATGTTCTTAATTCATGATTGATCATTATATAATAATATAATTCAAAGACATTAAAGGGGGACTATCACTTGAACTTATTAAGGGGTATTTGGTGAGTACATTACACACATCTAGTCCGAGGTTGATCTCTTCCATTGCTAAATTTGAAGTATTATTTGGCACTTGGGTCTAAGGGAATGATGTGTAGCTTTGCATACTTTATTCACATGTTCTAACATACTTATTAGGAAGGAGAACTACATAGATATGAGGCATCTTCATAATAGTGCCATGTAGGCAACAATTAATCAACGCATGGATGTGGTGTTCGATTCAAACAGTACTAACCCCTTTTAGGTCTCAAGTAAAGAGCTAGGGTTTCAAGACAAAGATAAGCAATATGCGGCCACAACTCAATCATCACAAGGTTCTAGATAGAAATTCTAGACTTAAGAAGACATGCAAAATATATCACAGAGTCACATTGCAACCTAGATCCCCAAACGATGCATTTTTAGATCTTTGGATAGATTCAACCATGAACATGTCCCCTAATTGACAAACTGTCCCACACACATTTCAAGATCCCAAATTTTACTGAGATAACTTGACAATAATTTACACAACACAACTCCCTCATCTAGTTCCAACAATATCATGATTCATTTTTGAAACCCTAATTTCCCTTTATCGCGGAATTGATTTTATATCAATATTTATCTTATAACAAATTATCTTTATATAATTTAGGGTTTATGGATATATAAACTTACTTGTTTTAAAATTTAATCCCTCATTTCATATTACACTTGTAAACTTCTACAAAATTAACCCCTTCGACATCACCATAAGTAAATGCACCACGTGGAATGCAAGATTTATTCTGCTTGGAGAGCGGATCTCCGCTTAACACAGTAATAATTGAAGGAGAATTTGGCTTTGTCCGATTATGGAGTCCATTTTATCCCCCTAGTTCTAGCATTATTCTTATCAGCATTCCCAGCCACATAAACAACCTCATCCACTTTCTTCTCCAAACCTTTCTGCGCTATAAGTTGAATGGCTCACATCCTCACCCCACAAATCTTGTACAGTACAAAACTCGACCACAAAAATGATATCACCCCAAGAATACGACAAACGTCAAGGATTTTTAATAATTTCTCCATTATGGGTATGCGCTAGGATTTTTTCCAGGAAAAAGTTTTCACTACCATTCGACTAACGTGGGTTTGAAAACCCACATTTGATTCTATAAATTTGGTCGTTAATCCGTATTTTTTTCTTCAGATTTGGGTCAAAAGACAGATTTCCTCATTCGTAATTGGGCTTTGCAAATATTCTTAAAAAACAGGGAAAAACCTCTTTTCCGCTTGCTATTTCACCAAAACTTAGTGGGTCTGTCAAACGATGGCTGTTTTGGCATGTGGGTTATCTGGATTTTAGGTTTTCTTACTTGGGTTTCGAGAAATTTGAAAAGTAGTCTCTTTCTGCGATTGGGTCATTTAGGTTGTATAGTTTATTTTCCATATTCTATTAGTTTGTGTATTTTTTTTTGGGTTTACAATGGCTATGGTACTAGAGGCAGGGGCTATATCATTATCCTCCACCATCAAAAGCTCCAGGCCTTCCAACACAGTGGTCTATGCATCAGTCCTACGTGGAAGGGCCTCCAAGGGGAACAACAGATTGGGCCTTTCTACATGTAGGGGATTGAGGATTGCGGGTCTTGACAGGGGTCTATCGACTGCACCCAATGGGAAGAAACTACGTGGCGTCAGGAGTGTTGTCTGTGAGGCACAAGAGACTGTTGCTACTGGTATGTTGGCAATCGATTCAAATTTTTATTTCTTTCTCTGCCCTTGTTTCACAGTTTTGTTCACCCCTCCTCGATGGTATGCCCATATTGTAATGCGTTAATGAATTGTATGTGATTGCTCCTGGCTCTGCATCTTCGTAATTGTGACGTTTGAGGTGTGTTTTTGTTTGTTTATTCATTTTTCTCTGTTGAGAAATGGGCTTAGATAAAAATCCGCCTTTCCTTGATGCAAGATTTGACAATTACTCGTTATTAGAATGTACCCTTACTGTTTGCAGGGCTGGCCTGATTTCTCCTCCAAGCAAGTACAATCCCCTGGTTGCAGGTATCACTTGGGTTGGACTGACTCGTATGTCCTTTTGGAGATTTTCTTCTGCAGCCTAGTTTGGCACTAGGGCCGTTAATAAGTGTAGGCTTCCATTCCTTTGAGCTTCACCAACTCCAAATCAAAATAATATTTTACAACAAATAGACTGCCATAGGGTTACTGTCATAGGAGTGAGAGCGAAATCTTATTAGCCTTCTAATAGAAAATGACAGGAATTCATCTTATGTTTATAACTGACAACTTTTGTGAAAGCATATGTAGATGCTATAAGACCCCAGCGCTGTCAATGCTGTCCAGGATTGGCACATCATTTTGAGAAACCAAAATGTCCAAATAAGGACCTAGTTTCTTTCGTTAGATTGCTTTTTGCACCTTGGCGACAATGCCCTTCTGCAATATGTGGGCTTTTCTCCACTCTCGGGGTTTGTGGTGACGAAATCTAAGCATTTGTATGATAGAACAAGAATCCTTGTTCTTGTTGCTTCGTAGTGGACATGCTTTATTTCGAGGCCTAATAGTTCAACTCTATCAAATGGGTGAAGTACGACTCTCAACCTTTACCTGCATAATGTAGTCCGCTAATACAAATTTCCAAACTTTATCATAAAGAAGTACTGTCAAGGCTTAAGATCCAGTTGCATCACCATGAAAACAACAGCAAAATGTTGAATTTATCTCATTCATTGTATTAAACATGGAACCGAATCTATCAGTAGGATTTAAATACAATTAGATGCAAATGGCTGGGCAAATTTTCCACGAAAAGATAAAATATGTTCTTGTTCTTCTTACATGACAAACATAGAGAGCACATGAGATGTGCCATCTTTATTCTTTGCAATTAGCTTCTTGCGGCAAATCCACAAGAATAAACAAAATAAAATGCCACTTTGTGTTGAAGATGTTGCCTAGGCCCTTTCAATCTTCCCATTCCACATCCCTTGAATTTTTCATGCCACAAAGGCAGTTAAATCTATTTGGAAAATCAGTAATTGGTTTGGCAGATCTCTTTGGCATTGGTGGGAATGTTCCAACTTCAATATCTACAGCGTCCTTCTAGAAGAATAATCGTCTTATAACTACAACTGTAAGATAAGATTGGCAAATATTTTGTCAGTTAAACATTTATCTCTGCTTAATAGATTAAAGCTTTCTTACATTGTTTCTCAAATATTCTTCATATGGAAAACTTTAAGAAAATGATCTCAAAGAACAGCTATACGTCTCACAAAGAGTCATGTATGACTGGACTAATGGTGCCATCGTGGCATTTACTTTTGTGCTGGATAAGAGGAGAGCACTAATTAGATTGGTTGGGGGTAAAGCGTCCTTTTTGGTGATATTCCCTTGCTATGTGAGAATTTTCTTTGGCATATCACTGAGCTTCTTGGATGCTTTCAAGTATTAGATTTTGTAAATTTTTGTAGGTATATGGCCAGAGTTCTGAATTTAGTTACTGTATGACAGGGACATGAAGCATGAGACACCAAAAGTGCAGGTAAGTAATGTCACCTAAAAACTTGACAGGGAAAACTACCATAAAACATGATTATATATGCAAGAAAAAACATACAGCATAGTTGTATCTTTCCAGTATGGTATTACGGCAAATCCCTTCCAAATTTGGCCCTGAATTTCTCCATCTCCTCATGCCCCTCTTCACTATCATCCTAATGTACCAAATTCTGTTCTTTAGGAGCTTTCTTAGGTAACTGTTTCAGTACTGGAAGAGACCTAGGACTCTACGGAATAAGTTTTCCTTCATGTTCTATAATCTCCATATCCCTGATAAATTTGGTCAGGACAACTTGGATGGCCGGCCTCCAATCTATGTGATAGGGATTTCACCTCTGCCCTCAGTTGGAACATTTCTTCACCTACTTTGTTTTGCACTTTATCTTCCTTGCCCTGCACTTCTGACTAAGCTAGATATTCATTGGCTCTTGATACCCCGTCTAGTATCCAGTAAAAGATTAATGTTTCTCTCACCGGGAGAGCCAAATTATGCATGAAATTCTGTTCAATTGATGCCCTGTCGCACTTCTGGCCTGTTTTTGCAATGCTGTCAACTCCTAAGACTGCCATAATCATGGTTGGTACCTGGATTGTCGCCAATCCCAAAGATTTAGCTCCTAAGACTATTGTAATCATAATGTTTAGAGTTCCTGGATCATCATCAATCCAGAAGACATTTTTAAGCCTGTGGTAAGAGCTTCCCCGCATATGGGGTGTCTCTTTCTGCTTTGTTAACTGACTTTTGTCACTTCAAAAATTTGCATTTACAGATCAAAATCACAAGGAAAAGAGAGGTTGTACAAAGCTTCAACATGTATGTCAACGTGCTGCATAGAAAGTAGGAAAAGCTAAATGGTGTGCCTAGTAGGGAAAAGGCAGGGTTGTCTGACCAAACCCACTGCTGCATTCATTATGATTTGGGAATTATGTATTTGTGCCTTATTTGTACCTTCTAACCCTGAATCACATTAATCATTAATGGGCTTTGTAAACTGGGCAAATCAATTACAAACTTTTTCAGTTTTGTATTATATGATTACCTTTTTCTCAAACAAAGAAATATAACCTTATAAATGTTTAGAATCTCTCCTAGGGGAAGGGGCTAAAGGCCTTCCTAGTTTTCTGACTGTAGGATCAAAGACTAGTTTACATGAGCATTTGCTAGTAGATCTGCAGCCTTATTCATTTCTATGAGACAATCCTGAAGAAAGTGGAAGCCTTGGGAAAAAGCGAATTTCAAACCTTCAACAACACCAATTGCTTCTGCTTCATTATAGGCGCAAAGATTGAAGCTGGCCTTTTAAATAGCTCATTCAGGCCTATAGATATCTAGCTTCCACCACACCCAGGTTTATTTTTAAAGCTCTGTCAATGTTCATACTAACAAAGCTGAGAGGGTCCACTTGGTCATATAATGAATAAACTTCTATTAAGATAGAAAGATATTATTATACTAATCAACAGATTTTTTTAATCATATGTTGAATTTAAATATTCTATCCCGAGTTTTAAATTGCAATCACATTTTTACAGTTGTCTCGGCACTAATGACTTAAAAACATTTTCCTATTCAGAACCAAAAGTAATATTACTTTGTCATTATCAGGTTTAAATAGATTTGTCTGCATTTCTTATATAAGAATGATCCTAGTCTGTACTGCTGAGAGCCGAGCCCTATTCTGAATCCGTAAAGTGACAAAACCCCTTCAACATTGGATCTGAGTACTTGCAACCAGTGGAAATAAGGACAAAAACAGAAGAATGTGTAGAAAAACAATTGGAAAGATGTATGCAAGAACAATTGGGAAAATTGAACAGGAGGAATGACCAGGAACAGAAGGAAAGTTGAAATGAGAAATGTAAAATGATGGATTTCTCATTACCCATATCATATCATATATGTCATTACCGAGCTGATTAACTTCTGAAATCTGAATCAAAGCTCTAGCTTGCTTGGGCTTAGGTTTCTTGGGAATACACATGTACATACATACATGGAAAGGGCATGAACTTAAAGATTATCCTTGAAGCTCAAGTACTAAGTATGGCCCTTAAAGAAGCCTATGCTCAATTTTGATTGAGGAGGTGAATTTTCCTTTGCCTGTACCAAGGATTGAAACTAACTGAAAGAGATTTTGTTGCAGGGTTCAAGAGAAACGTTTGGCTTAGTTATATCCCCAACTTCAATCTATCTTGTCACAAATTGTATACTTGAGTTTATTATCTTTTCTTGCCATATCGGGTGAGTTTATTTGGCTTAATATATTGTCTTTGCCATTTGGGAGATGACGACAACATTTACGATCCCATAAGACTGAGGTCTGTTGGATTTATAAAACAAAAACAAGTTATTAATGAATAAATCATAAATGTAAAATAAAAACAAATTATACATGTTTTAGTGCATCACTTTTATACTTGAGCATATTGAAAATAAAATCACCTGGCCCTTTTTTGTTTCTAATAACCAGTGGGTTCTAAAGATTAAGAGTATTCAATATTGTCAAAATTTGTGATGTTATTTCTGATATTTCTGAGAGGGGCAAATTAACAGGAAATGGTATTCATTTACTCTTTTGTCTGCATTACAAAGTTTACAAACTCCTTCTTTCTATGGTATTTAGGCATTTGTCAACAGCCGGTTTCATTGTGGAGACTGCACTAGTTAGTGTTAATTGCTGCGATGCTTATTGTTTTAACTTTTATTCAAGCTAGCAGTATTTGAGAAATAGCTTTCATCCACCTAGTTAGGATTGATAACTTTCTTAGAACGTGTTTGTAATGAACCGTTACACCAAAACCTCGAGGCATTAGTGAATCCGCACACTAGGATTATAACATCCTGGTGTGCAGATTCACTAACGCCTTGAGGTTTTGATGTATCTCGAGGCGTTAGTAAATCCGCACTCTAGGATCATAACATCCTGGTGTGCAGATTCAGTAACGCCTCGAGGTTTTGATGTAATGGTTTGCTACATTTGATATCAGAGTGACCACCTAGGTTTGAGTCCCGGCACGGGTGGCTGCGCTGGCATTGCAGTGTTCGCCTTGGGCTCATATAGGGCTGGGCGTGGTCCCACTATACAGGCGCTAATCTAACCCAGGGTCTGGGCTACAGCGCGTGGTGGGATGTTGTGATCTTGGTGTGTGGATTCACTAACGCCTTGAGGTTTTGGTGTAACGGTTCATTACAATGTTAGCTTCTTGTTTATAATTTCATCATTGTAACCGGTATTTTGAACTCTTTATATGTATATCTAGATTTTAATATTTTCAATATTATTAGTTTGATCAGCATCTCTTATATTGTAGTAGCTAGGCCAGGCTTGAGAATTTCTACGCCAATCCCCTCTTTAGCCTAGAATATTTATTATTTGTATTAGGTGTTAGCGATACTCTAGGCTTTGGCTGTATCCTGTGTTGATACGCCCTTTGGTCTCATTGACAACTTCTAGTCACTTTGGTACAGTAATAAAATATTGATTTCAATTTTCAGATTTGGGTTATTTTTAATGCGGTTCACCGTTCTTGTAGTGACATGTTTTCTGTGAACACTTTAGCAGTTGACGGCTTCAATATCTCACAGTTTCTCCGTGGGATTATCAGGCATTTCTCATGAATGTCTGCAGTTATGCTAAGCAATTCCATTCTCTGTGTGAAGAATGGAAGGGGATTAATTGAAGTGTCTGCTAGGAGGCAGCAAGGGGTCTAACATTTTCCTATGACTTGAGGCTAGCTAAGAAATGTTTCTTTTTGTCATTTTTAGTAGCTTTTTAATCCTCTTCTTTAGGTTGGTGGGAGTGTCAATCGAAAGAGCACCTTTTCTTTTCCACTGTCACTCTTTTTACCTAGATTTTTGATAATCGCAACTGTAATCACTTTCCCTGGGGTTTTGGTCACGTGTTTTTACTTGTGTTTGGATGGCTATGCTGCACACTCTGAGATTTGATCCAAGGATTTCAGATTTGTCTTTATTATAGAACAATCTGTAGTCTGCTGCTTGTTTACTCTGGTATCCAAAACGAACATTAATAATTCTCATGTTAATGGGTTCTGTGATTATTTGATCTTCTTATTCAACATTGACTTGTTTCTGTAGACTCCTTTTTATTTTTTTAATTTAGGCTGGAAGGAGTTTTCTGTTGACTTTTCTCTTCTCTTATAATGCAGTTCAGGATGTCAATGATACTACATGGAAGCCACTTGTCCTAGAGAGTGATGTTCCTGTACTTGTTGACTTTTGGGCACCGTGGTGTGGACCTTGTCGAATGATAGAACCCCTAATAGATGAACTTGCAAAGCAGTATGCTGGCAAGATAAGATGCTTCAAACTGAACACAGATGAGAGTCCACGTATTGCAACTGAATATGGTATCCGAAGCATTCCAACTGTCATGCTATTTAAGAGTGGAGAGAAAAAGATACCGTTATTGGAGCTGTGCCAAAGACTACTTTAACTGCAAGCATTGAAAAATATATAGAGTGGTAGAACTGTAGAATTTATGGATGTAATTTTGAAGATATTTTCCTTCAAACAGGCCCTATGTCTAATTGGCCTTTTGGCACTGAAATTATTAAACTCGGGTTTAGTTTTGAAAAAGAATTTCGAGGGGATTTGTAGTGTTTTGTGTATATATATATTAGATGAAATCTGTATTTTCATTTGATATGAATTGTATTTATGCTGTAGAGATATGTATTTGGGTTTGCTGTTTATGCTTTATATTTGTTGATACTAAAGCTTCGACTTGGCTAACACTTCTACAAAGTTGGTGCAAGCCTCATCTCAGACAGTCTCAGACAGGTTTGTGTCACACTCGACCATTCTATATTGGCCTTTTAGTTAGGATGCTTGTGCCCTCTCTTGTATTTCACTACCTAACACATATCTTGAAGCATTTTTAATGGTTTTTGCTACTATGGAATGGTAAAGGGAATCATATAACTAGTTGGTTTCTCCGACAATTATGTATTTGATTTGTTTATGAACTCATTCAACAATATGGACTTAAAGGAAACTCACGAAGTTTGATTTATCGCTTGTATCCCCCTTGATTCACAATGTGATTCATCCTCTTTGCTCCTCCTGTTACTAAGGATTCTGGTTTACATTTTTACGATTAACTTGTTAGAATTTTGAGATTATTCTTCAAGATGGATCCGAATAAAATGATGTTAATCTCTTGTATCTTATGTCTGCTGATCCATCTGCCGAGATTATATTTATTTTGCTAATGACGAGGATTAGGTATAGTTCCATTACAGCCAAAAATATCTTTCATGGGATAAAATTACCAGTCTGATTCATCTGCCTTCTGAATTGTCTCCTTTGCTTCCTTGCATTTCTTTATTTCCTCTACTGCTTGTGATATTTTCAATTGAGATTTGAGTAATTCTTCGAGAGTCTCGGTTAAAAATTCTTCTCATCTGATTATTTGCAATTAATTATCCGCGCTAGTTGTTAGGTCCATGTGAAATATTAAGAATTCTACCAAAGTTGGTGGATTGTTGTGGTCTCTTTGACAAAACTAGTATTGAATGACCCTGATTGACTACTGATTATGTTCTTTGTTTTATATTTTTATGACCCGTAATCAGCTTGATTCCAGATAAGCCGAAAATTGTTCATGACAAGTCCACGATGGTGATTCTCATGATATGTGGTAGTACTCATGCATTAAAGCCTATATTTCTTTTTGCTCTGCACTTATGTACTTTACTTTGTTCTTGTTAGTTGCCCCCAAAATGGCAATGCACAGATGCACAAGTTGTCAACTGCGACATTTTCAGCACCCTTGTGACATAATGTGCTATTGGAGTGGCCTTTTGGCTTGCTTAGATATGTAGAACAGTAAGAGGATTGGAAAGGCACAAGTTTACTTCTAACCCCGGTCATGATATTGAAACCCAAAGGTAAATTTTTTGAAAACCAGACGAGTCCAAAGGAAAGAAATCCCCGTGTGCTTCCACAAGGGGGTGTCATATGCCAAATTGACATCTGGCTTGGCTGTGGCCGAAGAAACATTTACAAAAGTGGTGTCATATTTATCACTGAGGACTAGTTATTCTATGATATTAAGAGTAAGCCGAGTTTTTCAGCAGCTTATTCCAGAAGACCACTAGGATGTTTCAAAATGGGAGTACCCACCAAAACAAACTTGCTAACAAGGATTTGTTCTACGAGAATGTAGTCATGCTTTTGTAATTGGATTTGATTTGATTTGATTTAAGACATTGGGCTTGGTCAATGTCCATTATATCCCATTCCTAAATTGTAAACATTGATATGTAAACCTTAAGCCTTAAAACCTAATCTTGAAACCGTAGATTTTGAACCCTAAAGGTGTTCCATTGCAAGAACACACACTAGGGGCCATGGAAAGAGGTCAGTCACTTCTGGCAAAAGCTCTAACAAAGAAGAGATGGATTCTAAAATGGCAATTAGTGGAAAATCTGATTTGGGGTTTTCGTCAATGGATGATGCGAGCGAGGTAGCATCATGACAACATGCAAAACTTGCAATTCAAAATGACCAAAACAGATGATGTGGACGAATGCAATCAATGATTAGACCAACTTTTGCATAACTCAATTTAACAAAAACAATTGTAGTACCAATGCCCAACCCAACTAGTGGATCTTCTAGCTAGGCCACTCCGAATGCAATTACAACGCAACCTCAATTTGCAGCTTGTTCCAATTTGAGGACCCATAGTATGCTACCGAAAGTGGAAATGCATGTGTTTGATGAGAAGGTATATGCCTAGATTTGGATCATTTGTGAGATGTGTTAGTAGATATAAAATTCTTCATATCAATGTTACTAAATAAATGGGTTTACGCTACCATTGAAAAGAGGACAATCATGAGCTCTTTCAATGAATAAAGTGGGTAAACTTCTTGATTTGAATCTATAACTTTAACTTGTACACAAACACGCTTGAAAAATGTTAGTTATTTTGGTGGTTAGGGGACTTGCCTTGGTCAAATTCCTAACCATTTAAGGAGATTAAAAACATTTTATTGAAAAAAAATGACAAAACAATGCATAAAAATGAATGGTATATTTGACTCGATTTGCAAATCGATTTGCCGCTGCGATTCACTTTGAAAAATCCCCGGAGGTTGCACACCGATTGCAAAGGCGTGATTGATACCTGTGTTGAAATATCACCAAAATAGTGATGTCACGAGTTGCACTAATCATTTGTGATTCACCTTCACCTCTCCAAAACCTGCAATACCGAAATATGTGAGCAAAGAAGCAAAAACTCAAGTATGGGCTCAAGTGCACAAAGAGTCAAGGGGTTGGAATGATTGGGGTGAGTGGTATTTTATGGTGTTTCAAAGTGCATAGAAAATTGTGACACATATGAGTGTGATGAGCATAGATGAGTGAGATGATAAGGGTCTATAGTGCATTGGGCATGCAAATGGGTAGGTGAAATGAACAAAATTAAATGTGAGTGGGTGAGGGTTAGTAAATGAGTGATGAGGTGTCTTTTATCACCTTTTGGTGGGGTTTTATATTTTTGGTTGCTTTTGTGGGATTTTTTTTTTTTTTTTGGAGATTGTGTTTTATGACGTTTTTGGTATTTTTATTATAAGAGACCTTAAGCGCAAGGTGCGTTTTCTAGTGTCCATAGAAAGATTTTGTCACTTCAATCTACTAAATGAAGTTTTTTCTATGTGCATAAGAGCACACATGGATATGTGGTCATAATCATATGCTCAAAAGAAGATTTAGTGTCACTTGGATAGTTTTTACTAATGAATTACAAATGTACTATTGCAACAACAATGCATTGAGAATTATGTATAAGTGACTAAGTGCAATAAATGGTATTAATCAAGGATTATATTTAACAACTCCAAAATATATCCTTGTGAATGTAGACAATCACAAATGAAAACTTGAGTGACTTGTTTCTTGGCGGGCTCAAGGATCCGTACACACCTTATTTTGCATGGTGCCATAGTTAAAATGCCTAGTGATGATGACGAGGATCTCCAAAAATATGACAGGATGTTTTCAAAGAGCTTAGAACCATTCCCTATATCCCTTTTAGTCCTTCGGACCTTGTTAATCCCTTTTCGGCTCTTCTTCACTCTTAGGGCCTTTCTCTTTCCTTAGCATTCTTTACACCTTTTAGCCTTTTGGGATGCAATTGTCGCAACGTACATGTCCCCGTCGTGGTAGTTCTATAACCACCGTGGCGGTTTTGTTAAGTGTACTAGTGGTTACATAAATTGCCGCCTATAGGAGTCGTTGTGCACAGGAGTTGATGGTTTCGTCATATGTTAAACTTAACTCAAACTCTTAGTTCTAGTTCGGGAATTTCTATCTTTTCTTTGGCCCGAGCACACTATTTTTTGTTTTTGACGCCTTGATTAACTCCACCAACCCGCTAGCACTTGAGTTTACTTCATAAGTGGTTGAGTCTAAGCCTTGGATTGAGTTTTGATCTTCATCTAGAGAGAAATGATTAAGCATCCAAAGATATTTACTTCTAGTACTAAGCACCCTAAGGACTGTGTGATGCCATTGCTCCCAAATACAGAGCACAAGGGCCACTAGACCGAAACTGCGTCTCCCTAGAGCCAACGTTAGATCAAATGTCCTGTTCTTCCTCCTAGGTGCACCAAACTCTTTTCTTTCCCATCGAATACATCAACCACAATCTGGTTCTAAAGAGCTCAATTAGAGTAGTTGGCCAAGGACATGGATACACAACTTCGTCTCAATTGCAGGAGAGAGGTTGGGTCTCTTTGATTTGTTTATTTTCATAATTAAAATAGATTTATTCTTCTTGTTTCATTATTAATTACAAAACCAAGAAAAGAGAGTTTGGAGTAGATTTGTTTTATGTGATCTTCATAATTAATTAGATTAAAATCTCCATTTAGTTTGCTCTAGACTCTTCCCATTCTTGGGATCAAGCTCTAAGTGTTAGAATAGAGTGTTTTGTTTGATAGATCTACACAAATTTAGCTTTAGAAAGACAAGAAAATCCCAAAAAAAAAGCATAGATTCAGCTATTCAACCTGTAGGTTTGCATCAAACTATAGATTAGAAAACACTCAATTGCAAAATACATTATGTTCAATTTAGATTTCAGATCCAAGCTTGCATAATCATCATCCTCCAAAACAGTTTTAAACTAGGATTTTCAAGCAAACAACTTAGGATTGTTAGATCTAGTCCATTAGTTCTCTTAAAAGCATTGACACTTCCATTTCCTTGCTTTATAGAAGTTGCGACTTCAATAGAAACATTTTAATTAGCTACTGTTATTTATCTCTTTCACATGTTCATTGTGTTTTAAAACCTTCAAAACACCAAAAACATTATTCTTCCAAACAACCATAGAGACATGAAGTAAATTGGTCAACAAAATACACATGCCACAATCTAATATTTGACTTCCAACAACACATTTCCAGCGAAGGCTTGATTTGTTAATACCACATGAAAACATGCCTTAAACAAACTTAACAAAATTTTAGTCAAGCAAACATGATCAACTTAAAAACTAATTTTTTTGTACACATATAAGACAAATTTTGGATTCAAACAAGTTTATAAATGCGTTCACTTGATCTTGCAAACAAACATGGATTGTTAGATCTAGTGCATTAGTTCTCTTAAAAGCATTGGCACTTCCATTTCCTTGCATTCTAGAAGTTGCGACTTCAATAGAAACATTTTAATTAGCTCTTTGTTATTTATCTCTTTCACATGTTCATTGTGTTTTAAAACCTTCAAAACACCAAAACATTATTCTTCCAAACAACCATAGAGACATGAAGTAAATTGGTCAACAAAATACACATGACACAATCTGATTTTCGACTACCAACAATTCATTTTCAGCGAGTACTTGATTTGTTAATATGACATGCAAACATGCCTTAAACAAACTTAACAAACTTTCAGTCAAGCAAACACGAACAACTTAAAAATTGATTTTTAGTACATATAAGACAAATTTTGGATTCAAACAACTTTATAAACAAGTTCACTCAATCTTGCAAACAAACATCACACACAAACGTGTCATATCAAGCACGAGAATCATCACACTTCAAATAAGGAAGCTCATTGCTCCATAGGACAACGAGCAATACTTTAACCCAAACATGCTTACAAGACATCCCTAAGGCTCCTGTCATAGCTGAGGATCACTTTGAGACAATCTACTATCATAGGCTCATTTAGTGCTTTGCTCCCGATCATAGCAAGCATTGCATAACAAGTGTATCTCCTCAACTGTGGATGGCTTTGGATAACCATATATTCCCGGCAAGAGTTGGACACTTTCCGCACATCCCCAACCCACTTGAATCTCAAAACCTTTAGGACGACATTCTATCTGAGATTAGACAAGAAGTCTTTCGCTCCTCACCATCTCCCACATAGATCATTCAATAACTATTGTCCTTGATAGGCCCCACAAGACACCAATCATATTCGACATCTCATTAGATGCTTATTACCATTACAAATTTGCATTTCTCCGAGCTCATCCATTATCCATTACCTTCTTTCATATGACCTTTCCTAATTAAGGTCGACCCGCCTCGAACGATCATTTTACTCAAGTAGCACAACCCAATATTCCTCCATTAATTGACCACGACATAGACCTAGGGCTACATATTTCTATTATCCTCGACCACACCATTCACTATTATCACGTCCACATGAGTATTACCATACTCGATGAGTAAGTTTTGCTTTCTTGAGTACGGTAGAATCTCTCTTTGGCTTGTTCATGTTACCATGCCCCCTCCTTTATCATCCACACATCATCCATAGCCCTAGTGTGTAATCACCTCATCATATTTTATGCCGACTACCTTTGATCGCTCTCACGAGGAGTCGAGAGCATACAAAAGGCACTTATGCTTTTAGTGTGTAAAAATATGGTGAACCCTATGCGAAGGACCAATTTCTTCTCTTTTCCATTTTATTCTCCTTTCTATCATTCCACCTTCTCCTTCTCCCATTATTATGTGGGTGTTTATACACCCCCGAATATGTCATGTCAAGACTATACCAAGCCTATTTTAGGCCTCGAGGTTTGGTATGCTCGTATGAATACCCAACAGTCATCCTCTTTGTCTAGTTGGGCTGATAACTATTCCCAAAATTTATCTCTTTCGCATGTCTCTTCTATCCAAACACCAAATCTTTCTTTCATGTAAAGATCGAAGAGATTAATCAATCACTAAGCTCTCAAGGCCCTCTAAGTGGAGCCTTCTAGCTCCAACAACATGACATTCACTGGAGAACAAGGTCTCTACCCATGAATTTTGAGTATCTGCAAATTAGTATGCATTATGATTCCATGCCATCTTACTTGCGACTCCAATGAAAACCTCCTAAAGACAGCGGTTTGATCAAAGAGATGATCGGCTCAGAGCCATTGATGAGTCATTGGGTAGGTTGTAGGTGTACACCGATACTCTTCTCCAAAACAACACTTCTACTTTTCCAAGGCTAGAGAGAACATCCCAAAAAGGGGAAACAATGATCGAACAATTCATCACAGGATATCACCCCTCCCTACACGAGGCAAATGCCAAACTCCGGTGTTCAAATAGATTATCCCGACCCATTAGGAAATCTTGTTTCTACTCTAGTAAAATGGATTCGAGAATTGGAAAGTTCCCTACTTTCGAAATGTTGAACCATTAGTCCACGATATATTGCAGAGGTCTAAACAAGTTTGGTCACATCCAACCCACACAACAATGGGCACAATAAACACCCCTTGCCAATTATACAATGCAACCAAACTCGGGGATCTCCTCACAAGTGCCAGTACACTTGGCATGAGTGGATATTCGTTATATACCTTCCCACATACACGTTGGACAACAATGCCTCATATT